>RXPK01000128.1:640238-968473 GCA_004143645.1 Protaetia brevitarsis
TTTGGATGTGCAATGGGTTCACCAATTTAGTATCATTGCAATGTTTAGAATATATAGAGAAAATTTTTAAGTAAATAAATTTCGAAATTTTTTCAAAATATGTAGATGATTGCATTACCGCGTTAGAGAAAAAATATACCGGTTTTACTTGAATTTTAATTCTTTCTCCAAGATTAAAATTACAATTGAATTGAAGAAACAATAGCATTACTTTTTAACCTCAAACTCATCAACAATGATAACAAATTTTAATCAATGGTATTACTAAACCAACATGGTTGGCGTTATCTAAATTTTAAGTCTTCACAACCTTATTCCAAAAGTTAGTTGTATTATAAGTTTAGCTGCAGAAGCAATAAATAACAAGTCCAGTTTTGATCAGATACTCTTAACCAAAGCAAAAAATATTCTAGAACAAAGTAATTATCCAAATTCTTTATAAACCAAATATCAAAGAAAGAATTTCTTTTTATAATAAATCAACAAAAAAATAAATAATACTGCAAACAATACGAAATTCTATAAAATTCCTTATGTTAAACATTTATTCGAAAAAATAATCAAATTTGCAAACCATATAATTACAAAATTGGCCTATCAAACCACAACAAACTACAAAACCAAATCTATTCAAGATTAAAATCCAAAGATTGAAAAAAGTGAAAACATCAAACATAGTTTATAAAATGGACTGTTTCAAATTTGAATGGTGTATATATTGGTGAAACCATGCAAGATTTGGAAAATAGAATTAAAAGGACACAAATACAATAAAAATCTTAAGCTTTAAAAAAACATGAATTAACTCAAAATCAGACCTTTGATTTCAACAACGTTAACAATTTTAACAAAGAACAAAATTTAAAAACACGTAATATACTTGAAATTATTCAAATTATACACATAAAAATGCAGTCAATGATAAATACCGATATACAATATTTCTACAAATTATATAATTTTTAATTTTATAACTAAATAAAATATTTGTAAAGAACTATTTCATTACAAATTTAAAAACAATAATCAAAACAGCTATTTTTAAAAATGCATCTTTAAATAAAACATAATAATATATTCAAAATCATAGTAAACACAACAATTTGTTCATTTATTAAACAACACTTTTTATTTACAATTTACAATTTCTACATTTATTTATATATCTACTTGAAAAAAATGTATAATACATTGAAATCGTATCTAAAAATTTAAAAAAATTGTTCTTGCAACCTAACTAAACATTAGCAAAACCTAAATCATCACAGCCTGGGCAATATGTCGACACCTCGGCCTTTGTAGTTTTATAGCAAACTCTGCATTTTTTTTGTCTCCTTTTTTTCCAAACTCACCCTTGATAAATAATTAGGTAAATGAGAATGATTCATAAATGGAGAACTTCTTGGAGCGACGGGAGGAGGCGTTCTCACTTTGCACAAAGCATCAATCACACTCAAGCGGAAAGAGTATAAATCCATGCTTTGGCCAGTGCTATATCGGCGATAAAAAAAGAAGCGTTCGTCGGCATAATCTCAAAAATATGAAATGATAACTTTTTATACCATTTTATTGATTTATGCTCAAATTTATAGTATGAGAGATATTGATCAATTCAATCGATAACTCCCATGTATTTATTGTATTGGATGACGACCTCCGGTTTGCTCGTAGTTCCTCGACGAGTAGATGTACTAACTATTTTCCTGAAAATTCCGAGGAAATAGTAAGCACGTCTCTCTTATATTTCCACTTGCATACATTGACGCCTTCATTGGTCCATCGTTTGGTTTCACCTCTTTTTAACTTTTTTTGAAGAACACCTTCAGGGTTATGCTTCTTCGAGGATCGAAGGGTTCCAGTGGTATAAGCTTTTTTTGAGACAATAGCTCGTGAGAGAGTTCAACGCTATTGTAAAAATTGTCCATAAATACTGATCGGCCTTCAAATTTTAGGTCGCTTAGTAACCTATGAACAAACTTGTTGACATGCCCTGTTCCTGCAAGTTCCTGATCCTTTGCTCCAGCGTATATAATAAAGCGATGGACTAATCCATCTTGTTCAGCTAACATATATAATTTTATCCCATATTTATGGGATTTCAGAGGTAGATATTGGCGGAGTGACACCCGCCCTCTCCAAGGCGACATGAATTCGTCAATAGCTATATTTTTACCGGGCCTATGGATTTCGTCCATTTTAGTCTTAAAATATTCTACAACCGGTATAATTTTATTTAGTGGATTATCTATAATGGTTAGGTGACAAGAACTTGGACTACCAACTAAATGGAATGCCTCTCTAATTCCCATATATCTGTCACGAGACATTCTACTCGAAAAGTATTTAAAATTAAACTTTTGATTGGTATTCCAATATTCAGTGACTCGATTCAATTTCACGATTCCCATATGAAATGTCAACCCCAAAAACAGTTTCATTTCTTCAACAGATACGTCTTTCCAATCTATTATCCGAGAACGAGGAGGTGGCCCTTTTCTTCAGCAAAATGATTCGTTTCTCGGACAAGAGATTGAAAAACTGCTCTGTGAACATAACATTTTAAAATAGTGAATGGGGCTCACTTCCTTTTGGAAATTGTTTCAGCCCTGGTTGACCACTAAAATTGAAATTTGAAAGATTAGAGGGAGGTGATTTTTTCCAAACAAAACTGGTTGTCGAGTCAGAGAGTGTTCTCTTCGAAATTTGTGCTTCAATATCCACGAGTGGCACAGGAGAGTGAAATATATCGTCATTCTCTTTGTCTTCTCACGTCTTCGTCGCTTTCTTCCCTATCCAAAGCAGAAAGCTGCTCTGGCGTCATATCATTTATTACAAAATTATGATTGGCATCCAGTTTCCGTTTTCTTGTTGTACGCTGTTCGCTATCACAAGAAGTGCCTTCCCCTGGATTCATGTCGAATAACTGCGCAATTTTTCAAATAATTATTCAAAATTTTAATAATAAAATAACATTACCTCTTAGGCAGATGTCTTGGTTTTCTCGAACAGTGGAACGCATGACAAAAGTAGTGCATAAATTATACTCTAATTTCCGAATTATATAAAGTAAAAGAATACAAATGCTTGAAAAACAATATTAAAATTTTAAGATTTTTTTTTTCAACAAGCCGCACGTTCAATTTTAAAACGACAATTACGATTTGAACGATTAAACTCTATATTGAAGGTTTATACGTAAGGTGACATCGCGCCCGAAATCAGGGCCATCTATAAGTTTTAAAACGAAACCTAGATTTGCCTTTTCCGAAGAGGTAACTTTACCTCTTCCTCCCGACCGAATGAAAATCAGGAGGTAAATATACCTCCTCCGCAATGAATGTGTTAATAAGTAGATACTTTTAAACTATGCGTTTTCATCTTTGATCGTACAGGAACTGCACATGATCCATACAAATGTTTTTTTTTGCATATATTACATTGGTGTCGGGCCTTTCGATCTTTTGATCTTGGGCATTCTGCGCAACGCTGCTGACTGTTTGGTTTATGTCGTTTTGGACGGATTTGGAACTTGTTCAACAATCGCCAAATTTGAAACTGTTTGCTTTAATGTTTTGGGTATTCTAGGTTTTAATGACCTTTGATTTAAGCTACCAGTAATTAAATCTAACGCCAATTTTGTCAAAAAAATACGTCGCACGATATTTTCGCTTTTATCCATACAATATACGAGGTTCGACAATTAAATAACGAGATTAGGGCTCTAAAAATTGTTAATGATAAAATTTAACAATGAAACATTAATCCCCTTCAAAATAGTCTCCCTTCCGAGCTACACACCGCTCCATTCGAAGTTTCCATTGCGCGAAGCAGTGGTGAAAGTATCTTTCCAGACAGGTTGTTGAGGTAACTGGTGGCGCTTTGCGCTGACCCTATCCTACAGGTCGTGACGGGTTCCTTTCAGCTGGGCTTTGATTGTAGGGAATATACAGGGTTTTCCACGGAACTGGCTGGTTAGGAGTTTTCCGGCTTAACGAAATTCCTCAGTTTTAAAAAATTGGGGTTTTTGCAAACACATTTGCACTTAATCTTTTTCTAAAAATATTTTCACCTTTTGGGCACCTTCCGGTTAAGCCGGAAGTCGCCACGAACTTTGTTATTTTAAATGGACACACCCTATATATTATTATATTTTTGAATTTACCATAAAAATTCTATGACGATTACCATTAGGGTATCTAGTAACCTATCTTCAAACTGTTTCTAAGATATTTACCGATTTTTGTTAAAATTTGACATTTACATTGTCGTATTAAATTAGATTAATCCTCACTGATTTAAGTGTCAGAAATCTCCGACTTTGAAATCAACAAGTACTAACATGTTTACCAAAAACGTAGAAAAAAAATTCAGTTGCATTATAACAGGGTGTTTAAAAATTAGTGACATATCCAAGAATTTTGAATGTTGCAAAACTTAATTTTTTCAAATAGAACACCCTGTACATTTTCTATTTTTTGATGTACAATTTAAATTCTATGCCGATTTGCTGTAGCATTCCCGTTACCCATCTTCGGTAGTTTTCTTTTAAATTTACTCCGTTTTGGTTATCACCGCTTTCAAATGGCCGAATAATTTCTATCTGGTGGGCCATGACATTAACATCACAACAATTTTATTATTAGTTAAGTATTATTGTATATATCATTGTTTGTTACACGTCGGGTGTTTCAGATCGATGAATATTATTATGGAACTTACGAATTAGATAATGAAAAAATATTGAAGGAGCTTATTTTAACCTGATACTTTAAATTTATTTTACATTCACTGAGAATGCAGGATGAACTTATAGAGAATTTACGGTACTTATAGGAATTTATTTCGGCTAATATATCTAATAAAATTCAGAAACTTGAAATAATACATACATAGATTACACACTGTACGCAACTTTGGTACTAGCAAGCAAGATTTAATGATTGTGTGACGAGAACGTTTGATGAATTAGACCCAGTTTGAAGTGAGAAGAAGTATAAGGCGACACATTAAGACGTCGATAATAAAATGCTTGGACGTAAACGGAATTCACATGAGCATTTTTTTTGATGCTCTGTCATGGTTCAAGTTTATGCTGCTTGTAAATTGCATTTGTTTAAATATGCATGCATCTAAATATTCTTTCATAAAAACCTTTATAATTATGAAAAACTTAATATATCAAAAACTTTTAAACATTTGTCTGACAAACACACTACGTTTAGTGGAAACAATTTTTGTTATGTTGTCGTCGTTTTCGTTTATGCCATTTCCCTTAATTTGAAATTCAAGCTATCAAGAAAAATCATTTCAAAATTTTCTGGATTTCGTTAGATATATTAACAAACCAAAATTCCTTTATTACATTGAATTCTCTATAAGTTCTTCCTGCATTCTCAGTGAATCTAGAATAAATTATATGTATCTAGGTTAGAATAAGCTCCTCCAATATTTTTCATTATCTAATTCATAAGTTCCACAATAATATTCATCGATCTGAACACGCGACGTGTAACAAACAATGATTATAACAATAATACTTACTAATAATAATAATTGTTGTGATGTTAATGTATGGCCCACCAGATAGAAATTATTCGGCCATTTGAAAGCGGTGATAAACAAAACGAGTAATTTAAAAGAAAACTACCGAAGATGGGTATAGGGAATGCTACAGCAAATCGGCATAGAATTTAATTGTACATCCAAAAATAGAAAAATGTACAGGGTGTTCTATTTGAAAAAATTAAGTTTTGCAACATTCAAAATTCTTGGATATGTCACTAATTTTTAAACACCCTGTATAATGTCACTGAATTTTTTTCTACGTTTTGGTAAACAATGTTAATACTTGTTGATTTCAAAGTCGGAGATTTCTGACACTTAAATCAAGTGAGAATTAATTCATTATATACGACAATGTAAATGTCAAAATTTTAACAAAAATCGTAATATATTAGAAACAGTTGAAGATAGGTATAAGATACCCTAATGGTAATCGTCATAGAATTTTATGGTAAATTCAAAAATATAATAATATATAGGGTGTTCCATTTAAAATAACAAAGTTCGTGGCGACTTCCGGTTAACCGGAAGTGCAAAAAAGGTGAAAATATTTTCGAAAGAAAGCAAGTGCCAAATTGTTGCAAACCCCAAATTTTTAAAACTGAGGAATTTCGTTAAGCCGGAAAACTTCTAACCAGCCAGTTCCGTGGAAAACCCTGTATAAACGTCACACGGAGTCAAATCTGGTGAATAGGGCGGATGTTCCCATTAGCATGATCGGGTGTTTGGCCAAAACCTCTTTAACTTTTGGAGCATTGTGAGGTGGCGCATTGTTCTGATGGTGGATCCATGCCTTTCTTTTCCATAAATCAGGCCTTTTGTTTCGAATCCTTTCACTGAGAGTTTTCAAAACTTCTAAATAATAATACTGGTTAACTGTTTGACCCTCTGGAACCCAATTAATGTAGATAACTCCACGAATATCAAAGAAAACAGGTAACATGGCTTTAAATTTCAATTTGCTCATGCTTGCTTTTTTCGCTCTCGGTGAATCAGGAAACTTCCAATGCAGAGATTGGCGCTTAGTTTTGGGATCATATTGAAAAATCCATGTTTCGTCACATGTTACTACCCTTTCCAAAAAGATCGGGTCAGTTTCGATAGTGTGCAGGACGTCAGCACAAATATTCATTCGTTTGTGTTTTTGGTCTGGAGAAAGCAGTCTGGGCACCATCTTCGCACAAACCTTTTTTATGTTAAGCTCTTCACGCAAACTCTGTCTAACCACTTCTAATTGACGGTCTTTTTGAATAATGTCTTTCACTTTTTCGATGTTTAAGTCGGTTTTAGAAGTTCGAGAGCGTTCATGCCGTTCATCATCTTTACAGTCCTCCCTACCATCTTTAAACCTTCTATACTACTCAAACACTCTTGCACGTGATAGACAATTATCACCATAGACTGTCTGTAACAGTTCTTACCATTCTCTTGCTGATTTCCCGAGTTTACACAAAAAAATTAAGTTGACACGTTGTTCAAATTTATCATCTGACATTTTTTCCGGCACAGCGTGCTAACACGATGTTTCTCGCACGTCGACTGAATAAATACTGTTCGAGCCACGTGTTTGAAATTTTTTGCAGGTAGTAACGGATAACCAAGGATCGACATTCCGCATTAATATACTACCGTTGGTACTTGAAAAAAAGTCTCCTTATGTAATTATCGGACCTCGTATAACACGGGTGTGTATTCCTGCAACATTCCAAGAGTCTAAAAAAGAATGTCAATGGCAACCTTCTGCTGTTTCTTGCACAATCGTAGTACACGCAAAGTTGGTCACAGTATCCACCCCACTTTTGATACGATTATACGAAGTAATAATTTCTGGTTTTAATTTATCACCAGTTTTTAAATCAATATTAGCATTATGGTACATAGTATTCAATAAGGTAGCATTCTTTTTCTTTTTTTTGGCACATAGGACACCACCGTTACTTTTTCTTGAAACCTAGATATTGATGAATTTTCTTGGCATTGTTTTACATTTATCAAGGTTAAGGGAAGCTCTTCTTTAATATTTTTTTTTTCTGAGTGTTTCGAGAACACTTATAATGATCTACTAACTCTAAAACCGATCGGTAGCTCATAAACCAATTATCTAAAGTCAGTTTCGACCTGTGCCAAATATCGGCGCGATTAATCTTTTCACAACCTCTCCAGGAGAGTTGTTCCGTTTGTAAAGGACTGTCTAGCTGCTTGCCATCGTTTATTTCCATATTGTTAACATAAAATGTTTTACTGTCAGCTAACGCAACTACTTTTATTCCGCACTTAGACGGTTTATTGGGGAGGTATTGTCTGACGGGACAGCGTCCCCTGAACCCTGGAAGCATTTCGTCTATGGTAACGTATTCCCAAGGAGTGTAATGATTTTTGCAATTATCTACAAACTTTTTAAAAAATAATCGGAATGGTGTGAGTTTATCTAATCTCCGTTCATCTCTAGTGATCATCATTAAATCTGAGACTGGTAAGAATAAAACGAAACCGTTGAAGATTCATAGCAGCCCTAAAAATTTCAATGCCAGTGGCATCAGTTTGCCACAGGTCCTCAAGATTCTGGCGATTGGATTTGAAAATACCTGCAACATATAGAAGGCATGTAACACATTTCATTTCACAGATGTCAGTATCTTTCGTTGGACAGGCTTCTTTATACTTAGTTTTCTCTTTTTGCATGTTCATATTTGTGCACATAAGAATGGACTCAAGAATCGCTGGAGTAAAAAAGCCAGATTAACATTCCATTATTGGCTTTGTGTGTTGCGCGTTATATTAGGCCCAGGAAGATGTTTCACTAAAGTATGGCTTCTTGTGCGAACATTTTTTGTTGGAATACTTGTAAGCCATTTAGTAGCGTTATCCTTGCCTATAAAATATTTCTGCACCGACTGGCCTCTCTGTTCTTATTCATCGTCGTCACTTTACTCACTTTCTGTATTGTGTTCACTCTCTTCTAAACTGTCTTCTTCACTATGATCATCTTCTTCACTATCTTCTAAACATTTCTCGTTCAGTTCATTTCTTCTTTCACACTCCAACTCTATCAGAACTTCATCCATATATTTTTGAAGCATTTCTTGCTCTTGTTTTGTTATTTATTTATTTATGTCTAACATACAAAATGTCACACATCGAAACGACGCTATACATAATGGCTACCCCGTGTCCCGTTACTTATCCTAAGTTCCTAACTGTTGGAAATAATAAAACAACGTGCTTCTCACTTGAGATTCAGTACAACACTAACACTTTTATTTATTTGGGGCCCTCTGACATCCTACACTTTCTAAAAGGAATAGGATTGGAAGGCCAGCTGTAAAGCAGCAAGAATAGGGGACACAATAGATCTTTTAGGTCGCACTGTAACACCACCCTTCTATTACATACATACATACAACACTTTTATTTTTAGCATAAACTTACCGTACATAGATGGCGCAACGTGTATACATAAAAATGAAATAAAATATGTAACTATAATTTTTTAAACGCGAGATGGCGCTAACATGCATTTTGTTCCTGATACAATATCCCCTTTTTCCCTAGAAGAAGCAAGAAGGCTTTTGCCATGTCCCTAAATGGTAACATAGTCAGACAACCATTTTGATTTTTGTATGGTGCGCCCTGATTTATAAACGAAAATGGAAATTGCAAAGACAATAAGAAACAACAATTATGTTGCAAATGAACGAAACAATATTCTATTATTGACAGTTGTCAAATCTTTACGACAAAGATAAAGAAGGATAGCGTTCGGTACGCGATGCGCGTATAACGTATTTAAGTGCGTTCATCCAAATAATTGATAGTGCAATTTGAATACATTATTAGTAAGTAGTATAGAAAATGACATTTATATTTATTATATATAAAATAAAAAAAAAATATATAAAAACATTATACTTCAACTGTAAATTTCTAATGTGATACATAACCAACGAAAGAATCACAACCAAGTAATAATTTTCTAAATGATTTAACAAACTAAATATAAAATAAAAATCCAAATATAACAACAACTTTTTTAATGTCTGAAAATTAAAAAATACATACATATATATATAAATATATTATACTTATAACCGTATCTCTAACTTACCAACCAGCTACTGGTACCACGTTCTGAAACAAACAAAAAAAAAAGATAAAAACATATATTAGAAAACATACCTTTAACTTACCATACTAATGTTGGTTATGTATGAACGTGGCACCGGTTGCTATGAAGTATTTGTTAACCGTAATTTTGGTGTTATACCGAGATCTGTCAACAATATATATATATATATGGTATATCTAAGGTTCTCGCGGGTATAACATATAAATTCACCTTCTCGGTCACTCCGCGTGTTTTCCTCCGAGCGAGGATTAGTTGGACGTTTCGGTGGCATCTCAGCTACCTTTTTCGACTTCTAGTCACTACTGGCGTTCGAAGACTTTTGACATGTTTTCGTTGCGTGTAAGATCCCTGGTTGCCGGCTGCCATGTGCTATTGGCTCAGGTGACTGACCAATTACTTCTGGCATCTGTTGTTCCTGTAGTGGATGACCGACGACCATTTGGTTTGTAACAGATCTACTGTTTTGTGCAGGACTGGTAGGTTTACGAATACACTGATGTTGCAAGGCACTCTTCCAAGCGACAGGTAAATGTAGCGCATCATCTCGTTTATCTAGGCATTCTGGCCGTTTTTCAATTTCAATTGCTTCCCTAAGAGTTCTTGGTTTTAAATTTTCAATATTAGCAATTGTCCTAGTTCCATCGAAATTGATCTTATGGCCAGTTAATAACGAATGTTGTGCTAGAGAAGAGTTAAACGCTTCCTGTTTTACCGCGATTTTATGTTCTTCTCTGCGAACATTTATCCTCCTGTTAGTTTGTCCAATGTAAGAAGAAGAGCACTCACCACAAGGAATTTCATAAACGCCTTGATTTTCTAGAGGAATACTTTCTTTAGGAGATTTTAGCACTTGGCCAATTTTTTCTCCGGTGGTAAATACTGCTTGAATGCCGTGTCTTTTTAATATTCTACCAATTACGTCAGTTGTACCCTTTACATAAGGAATTATAACTTTGCCTACATATTCTGTTCTTTCTCTTGATTTGTTTTTCTTATTTAGGACTCGTGTTATGGATTTATTGTTAAATCCATTTGAAATTAAAGCGTCTCTGATGTTTTTTACTTCTAAATTTCTGTGTTCTTCATCGGTAAGTTTCACTGATCTCGATACTAATGTATTAATGACCGCTTGGAGTTGCGCTGGATGGTGATGTGACTTAGCATTTAGGTATCTGTTTGTGTGTGTCGGTTTTCGATATACCGTATGTCCTAAAGTACCATCCTGTTTTTTCTTGACTAGTATATCTAGAAAAGAAAGCTGACCATTTTGTTCTTTTTCCATTGTAAATTTGATTTTTGGATGTATGTTGTTTAAATGGGCCAAGAAATTTTGTAGTTCTTCTTCTCCATGGGGCCAAATTACAAAAGTATCATCTACATACCTTAACCACAGCTTCGGCTTTTTTTGAGTTGTTTGTAAAGCGACCACCTCGAAATTTTCCATAAATAAATTTGCTAAAGCAGGAGAAAGCGGTGAGCCCATGGGAGCACCTTCAACTTGTTTATAGCGCCGACCTTTATATATAAAATAAGTATTTTTGAAACAGTGGTTCGCTAGATTAATGATATATTCTGGCGGTTTGTATTTTTCTTGTATAAAAGAGACCGCTTCTTTTACCGGAACTTGTGTAAATAAAGATACAACGTCAAAACTCACTAAAATATCTTTATCTTCAAGGCGATGTTGCTTGATTAAATCAATAAAATGCAAAGAGTTCCTTACGTATGATTCTGCTTGTTCTACATACGGTTGTAATTGTGAAGCGAGGTATTTGGCTAACGCTTGAGTGGGTGATCCTATCGAACTAACTATTGGACGGAGTGGAACATCTTGTTTGTGAATCTTTGGTAGTGCATATAGTTTTGGGCATCTAGAAGACTTTCTCTGGGTATTATTCGATTCTGTATTTCTGGATCAATTGGAGTTGCTTTAATTTATTTTTTGTGGTTTTCTCTAGGTAGGTTGTTGGGTCTGTGGATATTTCCTTATATGCTGGATCATCTAGAAGATTTTGTATCTTTGTTTCATAATCTGAAATGTTCATTACTACCGTTGCATTTCCTTTGTCTGCTGGAAGAATTATAATATTAGGATCATTCCGTAGATCTTTTAAAGCTAGGACTTCTTTTTTAGACAGATTCTTTTGTGGAGGTTTGGCTTTTCTTAATATGTATGCTGTTTCTTGTCGAACAATTTCCGCTGTTGTTTTATCCAGTTTTTGTAATTCCGGTTCTATACCACAGATTATCTCTTCAACTGGAATCCGCGTAGGAGCTATGGCAGAATTGAAACCTTTCGCTAATACTGCCTCCGAAGATTCATCAAGATGTCTATCTGATAGATTTGTACACCAGCTTTCTGTCTATTTCTTCCGATGGTGTTGGTCGTTTAATACATTGTTGCATTTCTAGACGTGACGCTTTTTGTTTTTGTCGCGATGTTCTAATGTAGGTGTTTGTTTCAGTCCTAAATTCAGCTAAAGTGTCAATTCTGTTCCATATCACAGGGTGGATTTTATTGCTTAAGAAAATATGTAATTGGCAAAGTTCTTTATCTACAGTGTTGAGTTTGGCTCTGACGTTTTGGATTAAAGCACGTAGCAAAGCATGACTGGCAGTATTTAATATTCTGAGAGTTTTCGGCGTTTCAGTGTGAAAGCTTACCTTGCTACATGTTGGTATTATTCCTTTGTCTCTGCAATGGCGAAGGAAGGCTAGATCGCACAACAGGTTTCCTTTCTTTGAACGTAACTTCTCGAATAACTTCGATTGATGGTATACAGCTTCTCCGTATAAGCAAGATATGTTATATCTTCTTTAAAACTTCTAAGTTCCTTTTCCCAAGAAAATAGACCTTTCTTCCAACTATAGAGATCCTCGCCTCAGAACCTCCTCTTTCCTGGTCAATATCACTCATATTTCTCCAGGAGGTGGTTCCCATCTCGCATGATTTTCCACTAGAGTTTAACTCTTCCACTAGCTCAGATAGAATTTTGGCAAGAGCATTGGTTATCTGAGCTATATTTTTGGCGCTAGTAGATCCAGTGATCCTTTTCCCCTATCTGCTCGAAGAAGTCGTCACCATACTCTTGTCTTCGAAAGCCGCTAAAGACAGGGATAGCACTCACTTGTGTATAAGCGCTTGCAAGCTTTCCTGTTTGGTTAGCTGAAGAGAGTTTGGAATAATAGGTTAGAGCTATTGGTTGAAATTCAGCAGATTTGCCAGATGTATTGGCCTTCTGAACACATTTTCCTAACTCTTCCCTATTATACCAATTTGATTGATTGGTGATCTGGGCTAAGACACTCAAATCTTCCTTATATGTACCGAAGATTCCATGAAAGAGGATCTGCGCAGCCTGTTGTTGTGTCATTTCCACACAAACATACATTTCAGTGTATTCGTAAACCTACCAGTCCTGCACAAAACAGTAGATCTGTTACAAACCAAATGGTCGTCGGTCATCCACTACAGGAACAACAGATGCCAGAAGTAATTGGTCAGTCACCTGAGCCAATAGCACATGGCAGCCGGCAACCAGGGATACTTACACGGCAACGCATAAACATGTCAAATAGTCTTCGAACGCCAGTAGTGACTAGAAGTCGAAAAAGGTAGCTGAGATGCCACCGAAACGTCCAACTAATCCTCGCTCGGAGGAAAACACGCGGAGTGACCGAGAAGGTGAATTTATATATATATATATATATATATATATATATAATAATATACAAAATACTATATATAGAAAAGAGAATTTCTTGGGTAGCGGCATTATTTAACAACTATCATCTTTAACTACAAAACGTTTCAATGCTTTATACATCTTTTTCAAATTGCCTCTATTTTAATAAATCCAATTGTATGTTCGTACAGAAACATAAGGTCAAACAAATTTTAATTTTAAATTTTACATTTTATATTATATTTTCGGTTATATATAAAAATATATAAACAAATTTCTTTAACCAATAAAATCAATAGATAAATAAGCGTATAATTATTATTAAGATAAAAAAAACCAATACATATTCACTGAACAATACAAAAATATTTATGATAATTACACGTACTTCCCTCTCCCGCGACGGCGGCCCCTCTTACCCCCAGCCACCGGCCGGGGAACCTCTACATCCACCTCCATCTAAAATTTATAAAAACAACAAAAAAAAAATTATAAACGAGTTCATAATACATACAATACTATAATTATGCCGTTATCAATTTATTACACTTTCATGCAATGATTATATTTCTATCTTATTGTTAATTGTAACACATAATATTAAGAGATAACTATCTAAAATCTAAATCATTACGTGTAGAATATATCTACACTACACACATAAAATGCAGTAAACCATTAATTTATTTGCAAATGTAACAAAAAAAAAAATGTTTACAGTGCTGGAGGTGGTGGCCGACGCCGCCGCCGCCGCTGCCTCACTACCCCCCCGTCCCCGCTGCTTGTTTCTGAAATGTATAAAAAAAAATGTATAAAATGGCGCGTTAAAAATTGTAATACATAATATTAATAGATATCTATCTAAAATCTAAATCATTACGTGTAGAATATATGTACACTCCGCACATAATGTGCAGTAAACCATTAATTTATTTGCAAATGTAACAAAATAAAAATAAAATAACATTAGGATACTTTACATTGTTTGAGGAGGTGGCCGATTTCGCCGCCCGCCGCCACCCCACTTGCGCCTCTTCTTTCTGAAATGTGATAAAAAAGAATTAAAGAAAATGTATAAAATGGGCTTACAAAAAAAAAAATACCCCAACAATTTTGTTTTGTTCCATCTGAAAATAAAATAACATAGAATTAATACAAAATGTAAAAAGACTAAAAAAAAAACAAATAAAAATGAACAAATACAATAAATAACAACAAAAAAATAATCAATAATAATAACAATAAACTATAAGAATAGAAATGTAATTCTTACCTTGCAGAAGGCGTCAACAAACAACAATTATTTAAACAAAAACGCAACAATCCCATACTTACACATGGCAACGCAATCATGAAATATTAAAAAAAAACCCCTAATAAAAATCAAAAAGAATATTTCTAAACATGTTTCCTCTTACCGTTTGAACCCTAAAATGGGGTCAAGACGCGAATTTTCACTCATAATGACCCGATTTATAGAGGTGTGTTTTAGGGGGAGTGCGCATAAAATTCTAACAGATTTCGTCGTTTGACAATTGCCGCTGTCACACGGTAAAATGTCGCGAACTTCGATGAACGATTTCTAACGAAAATAGGTGTACAATCGACACATATTAAGTCGAAACGTGACCATAGAGATATTTAGAAACTGTATTATTCGTCAGCATATGAAAAAATGTGGAATAATTCGCGAAAAATTGTCATTTCGTATAGAGCAAATTGCCTAACGTAACATATCAATTTGGAACAATTTGAGCTAGCCTTATTTTTGTTTACGACTCAATTCGTCGGTTTAAAGATAAAAAATAACATTCGTAACACACGCTCAGGTATGTTTGTGAAAGTGATTATACAGTTTTTAGATAGATTATTGAACAAATTTCATGAGAAATGTCAAATTACGGCACGCTCATATTCGCAAATTATCGGGATGATTTCGGAATGAGAGAGGCGCGTAGGTAATGCGGAAAAGACAGTAAAATGACTGGATATGAGTGATGAAGCCCTGTGATAACGAAAATTACTCGCAAATACTCAAACTGATACAAAATACTTCCGATAAAAGCAGCGCACTTTTTAACGACAAGATACGGCATTATCAGACAGTGACGAAGGTAGGTTTTCGTTTTCGCGATATTTTTTATTGATTAAATAAAAACAGTGAAAGGTCTTATAGTCATTGTACAGACGTAACGTAGTTAAAATTTCTAAAATGGTATAAAAAAAACTCAGTTGATTTCATATAGCGTATCCATTATTCATAAACGCTTATTTGGAAAACTACGAACACGGATACATTTGATCTAGCGGAGTCGGCGTGCGGCAAACGGACTTTGTCGACGCAAGGTACCCGGGATCGAATCACTGGCGGGGCCAAGATTTTTTTTGCCATATTTTTTTTTTTCATTTCGTTTTTTTTGATGATATTACATGATTATCTATTAATGGTGTTTATGAAAACACAAAAGAACATGTATTTTACGTAGATTGATGTATGACAGTGCGCATTAAAATGAAATAAAAAATCAATCAGTGCATAAAAGTACAATAAGTCGAAAACGCTAATAAAATATTGTCAAATAATTAATTATTGCAAACTTGGATTATTATAACTTTAAAATTAACATTTTGACGTACTATAAAAAACATTTTCTGTGTTTTTTTCCCGTATCCGATTCTATCCGAAGACTGGGGTCGTTGATTACAGCTCATTTTTGCTTTTAGGAAAATCTTTTTCTACAAAAGTTGTACAGAATTCAATGTCGCATAACCTAAATATTATTTTAAATATACAGGGTGTTCGCGACGACTGGGTTTTTTCATTATAACTCTATTTTTGCTTTTAGGAACAAATCTTTTCTACCAAAGTTGTACATAATCACGCTGCAAAACCCTAAACATATTTTAGCGAACAATACAGGGTCTTCCAAAGGTAAAAACAAAAAAAACTACTCAAAATCGTAAGACATTCTAGAAGAGTGCTCAGCCATCCTTCGCTGGGCAGAAGAATGGGCGCAGCATCTAGTATGTAATATAATTTTTTAAACGCGGATGGCTAAATGCATTTTGTTCTGATACCAACATCCTTTTTCCCTAGTAAGAAGCAAAGAAGGCTTCTTTGCCCACTGCTCCTAAATGTAAATAGTCAGACAACCATTTTGATTTTTGTATGGTGCGCCCTGATTTCCGATTAGCATTTTCTATAATCTTGGATTGATCACTTTCTTCATGTAGGCATTATATAACACGATAGAATTATATCTAGTGAGGCGGTGTGTTATTTGGGAATTGTTATTGATAGTGTGTTTTAACGTAGCTTCCCACTCCTTTCGTGATGTTGCATCTAGTTTGTCAGCAATGATGCAAACTAACCAATCGTCCCAATGCTCAACTGGTCGATCCAATGCCTTTAAAGCTTTGACATGCTTTTTCGCCCCATTTACGAGTTTCTTTAAACCCTCTGACTTCTCTTCCATTGACTTTGGAAGCTCTAATATTGTCGCTATATGACTTCTGATAATAACCTTTTTATTATCGTACGTATCCCGCAATGTATCCCATGCTATCTTGTAATTTTCTTCCTTCGTGCTGTACCGCATCAGGGGCAAGTGCTATGTAATCATTCCTTGTACCATTAGTATAGCTCTGCATATTTGCTGATGCAATCAATGCGTTAACCAGCTGATTATATTTGCACAAGAGACTACCTGGGCAGTTACATATTTAATATTGACCTCTGGAGCAAGTAATTCTCCTAGAGCATAAGTGTAGATATAGTTCACTGTTGTTTATTTCGAAAAGAGAACCTTTCAACGGGAGCGGCATTATATAACACGATAGAATTATATCTAGTGAAGCGGTGTCTTATTTGGGAATGTGTGATTGACGTGATTTTTTAAAATGTCATGAGTCAGTTGTTGATTTTTTTGTCATTCGACAAATAAACATAAATTTAGTCGGGTGTATTAATTTTTGGTCGAGTTATAAAAACAAGTGCGGCGCATTACCCTACTGTCCATTCCTTAAGCAAATCCCGCTCCGCACATCGGTCGTACAATTGACCGCAACACTTCAACTTCACTTGTTTGCACACTATCACTTAGTCTTTACAGTTTTATTCTCGCACACCTTGTACCAGTGTCCCATCTTCTTACAATTCGAGCAAACATATTTTTTTGGCAGGACATTTGTCCTTGAATGGGCATTCCTTCCTGTAGTAGATGCAGTTCCCTTTCTCTGGGGTTTTCTTTGTGATGATCCGTTTGTTGCGTTGTTTTCCGAATTGCTTGATACTGCATGATTCGATGATGTCTTGCTCAAAATTTGTTGGGACAACCTTCTGCTTATTTTAGAGCATTAACAACATTCCAATAATTAATTTCCCGTAGAATGGAGTTTACTAGTCTTTTGTCTAGCATTCCTACTACATCTATCTCGAATAAGGTCCTGTCTAAATTTTGTCAAATTCACAGTATTAGAATTTGGTAAATACGTGAATATGAGAAATATAACAGATGAAATATTCAACGACGAAGACAACTATAATAATTTATAATTATTAAAAGTACAAAATAAACTTACGGTTTTTTAAAAAAACTCGTCAATTTGTTATTTTTTGTTCAGTGAAAGTTCCAGTCATTAATCGATGAAAGGTAATGTTAAATGAGTAAAAATCTTTAATAATAGATAAACTTGATCAGGCCTGTTTTTGTCTACTCTGTGAAGCGCACCATAGGCGGCCGCCTATCTAGAGCGTGTAAATTCGGCGAGAAAACTATTAGGCCTAAGGATCGGGAAGCGGAACAGATTAAAGGGAAATTGTAGACGGGCGAACGGGCGACGGCGGTCGCACTGGAGCCCGGTATTTACGGTTTAACGTTAAAAATAGGGAAAGGGGAGAAAATTCGCGGAATGTAAATTGTGATGGGTGCGGGCGCGCGGACGTCGCTGAAGACCGAGAAATGTCATGAGTCGGATTCGAACGATTTTGCATTGTCAAAGTTGGGGCATTTCGTATGTTGCTGCGAGGCTGAGATATATTGGGGAGTGGGATTAATGTGGAAAAGACGTCTCACATGCTTCATCTTACGGGTTTGAACCTAAAATGGGGTCGAGATGCGTTAATTTTTCTTCAAAAGACCCGATTAATAGAGGCGTGTTTTGCCGGCGATGAAGGTTGGAATTATGGCGGGTTTCGTGTAGATTGTCAACGGCATCTGTCACACGGTAAAATGACGCGAACTTCGGGAGACGATTTCGAGCGTAAATGGGGGTACAAGGGACACGTAATGAGTGAAACGTGACCAGAGAGATGTTAGAGCCTGAATGATTCGTCAGTATATATGGAGAAATGTGGAATAGTTCGAGAACTATAGTCATTGCGATGGTATTAATTTCATAACCTAATCTGGCTATTTGGGGCTTAATAATAGCGATTTAAGATATTTAACGTTTATTGGAAGGTTGAAAGGTTCGTAATACACGCTCAAATATGTTTCTGATTAAATTATATCAGTTTTTAAGCGAAATTATTGAGCCAGGATCAAGTAAGATGTCAAACTATCGAACCACGAAAGCGTCAACGTATCGCGCTAATTTTAGCACGAAAAGTATATATTCACCGCAAAATTATTGTCGATATAAGATTTACGTGACAGAATATTACGCTTTGATGCTAAAAAGTGCCCCATTTCTACAGAACGATTCGATTTAGGGAGTCATGTTCGACTGGCACCTGGACAAGATAAATTGATATGAATATATCTTTTTAATGAGGTAAATTTCATATTTTTCAACCTTTCTACAACTATGATGAAGAATATTATAACAGTAACACGATATAATATATAAATCGACCCTAGAATGTCATTTGGGTTGTCGAGGGTAGTCGATGACCAAAAATCACCTTTCCGATGAAACTAATATGACGTTTCTTTTTTATACCTTTTTAGAGTTAGATATCAATATAATACACATCATCACAGAATATACTACAACAGCAAAGCTGAAGATGTGTTTAAAGTTCATCAAACAACTACTCGAAGAAATATTTGACTCAGATTATTGACGCGATGATCATATGGAGGAAGTAGTATTTGTGCCTACGCTTCACCAAAATGAGAGGTGTTCTTCATTTCTTATAAGAGCTCAGTAGCCTGCATCTTTTTATTGTGGTCATTATAACATTTCATCGAAGGAGTACAATGTATATATTTTGGGCTGCGCTCATCATTTATAATCTATCTTATGTATATATATTTAATATAATTT
Organism: Protaetia brevitarsis; assembly: GCA_004143645.1. NCBI lineage: Eukaryota > Metazoa > Arthropoda > Insecta > Coleoptera > Scarabaeidae > Protaetia > Protaetia brevitarsis. The sequence continues at coordinate 659,883 of RXPK01000128.1, forward strand.
ATTTTGAATAGCGTTTTTGTGGTTAATTTTTAAAATAAACAATAAAGGATTAATAAAAATGATGTTATGTTTTAATTAAACCGAAATCAATAAACTAAATCCTTGAATTACATTTATAAATATTAATCGTAGAATTAACTAACGGATTCAATTCTTAATGATACTGTTATTTAGAACACAAATTGCTAGATACATCTCAAAACTTTCAAATTATCTTTCTAGAGCAATTGTATCAGAAGAAGTTGTACGATAAATACTTTCAGACAAATCATAGGTAATGTACACTCCATTCCTCACATTACTGCTGCTACTTCAAATGCTCGCATTTGTTATGCCACATATATTTAAATAGGTACAATAATATTAATTATATTATATTGATTATATTTTAAAGAGTTCTAAGCTATAAAGACATATTCCTTCTGTAAATATCAACAAGAATACACTAATTTTACAAGTGTTTTAATTCTATTGAAATCTTATACACATCAATGACACACTGTATTTATTCACATATTTTCACGGATACTACTGTCTGACTAAAAAACTCTTCAATTATTTTTATATTCAATATACTGCACGACCTAAGACACGCAGTGGAATCATTCTTCACAATTTAAAAAAGGAAGAATTCATTACAATAACATAATATCTTCACTACAAACTTACTGAGGTTGTTTTTGCATATCTAAAGATTTTATTATCAATATAGTATCACAGCACCACAGAATGTACATACTCACAGCAGAGCGATGTGTTAGAAGTTTTCGTAAAACACCTCCCAAATAAGTATCGAGCCATTATGATCCCTCCGAAAGAAATTTGTGAATCCTGTGATCCCACTGTCTTGCTAAAAACAGTCTTCAATTTATTTTTATATTCAATACTGCAACAAACAACTAAAGACTCCGCAGTGAATCATTCTTCCAATTCTATAAAAAGGAAGGAATTTAATTACAAATAACCATAATATCTTACTAACAACTTACTGAGGTCGTTTTTATATCTAAGACGCTTCCATCATTCAGAGCAATTACTAATGAAAAATATGTTGGAAATGCATGCATGCAGTCAATCACACGTAAAAAGTTTAAACGTCAAAAATTATAAGCGGGTTCAAAATTGAGAGTAATGCGTTCAGCGATGATATATTTGTCGCTTTCTAGAATGTATTTGGTAAACTGTTCTAAAGCGATTTTATAATTCGGAAGCACAGGTAACTTAATTATGTTTATTAAGAGGGTTTTAAAATCATTATTTTTATTACTTCGTTTGCCGACATATTCTATGAAGCCGATGAGACAGATTATAGATTATATTAGCCGGTTACACAGTGAGACGCGACATGTTCGGGCGAGTTCGGATTTGTTGTCGAAAATGTCGAGTAACTTATGTCTTCTTATGTCTTATGATTTTTAAACCGGCGTATACTATGTGGCATTTATATTTCGTAAATATTTTTAAATGCATGAAATCTAACAGGTTTTCGATTTATTACTCTACGCGTGAAGTATATCATCGCTTATTAATAGTGTGTATTAAAACAAATAGAAATTCATCATTGCGTAAAAGTGGAGTATGTTGAAGACACTATAAAATATTATCACAATAATAGCGGGAAATTTAATTATTGCAGTTGGTAGTACTAGAAGTGTAGAAGCGCACTTTTTTTTTTTTTTTAAGTTTGAGATTGGCGATTTTTGAGCCACTATTCTGCGATTATAGCATTAAAAACTAGATGGCGCGTCTAAAATGGAGGAATATTATTAAAAAATGATATTTTTGCAACAGACATTTGTGGGTGCTTGGATCGTTGCATGTGAGCGATAATATTGTTTGGAAAAATAAAATAACGGTAAAAGGAAAAAAATGAAATATAGGGAAAATGTCAACTTTTTTTTTAAAGCTGTAACTTATGGATAATTATAAAGGAATAGGGAAATGACAAGGAAACACAATCGAAAAAGAAATAGGGAAAGGGAATAGATTTGATTCGTCTATTTTTGTTTAGAAAACAGTCTATCTACAAAAATTTATAGAATTAATGCGCATAAACTAAAAATATATTTGAATACGTGTTTGAACACTTGCTATTTGATTAAGCTCTATTTTTGGTTTAGGAAGAAATCTTTTCCTACAAGAGTGTTATAAAATTGATGCTCATACTAAAATAATTTTCAAATATACGCGGGTGTTCGGAGACGGTTTTTATCGTTATAGTTATTTTGCGTTAGGAGAAATTTTTACAAAGTTGTACGAATTGATACTGTATAACTAAATTTTTTTAATATCGGGTGTTAAGGAAAACTGGGATTTCATTATAGTCATTTTTGCTTTAGGAACAAATCTGCTACAAAAGTTGTAGATTGAATACTGCAATACCTAAAATATTTTAAAAATATACCGGGCGTTCAGAAGACTGGTTTTTTCGTTATTCTTTTTTGCTTTTAGGAAATCTTCTAAAAAAGTTGTACAGAATTGATNATCATTGTCTTTACAGTTTTATTCTCGCACACCTTGTACCAGTGTCCCATCTTCTTACAATTCGAGCAAAACAGATTTTTTTGCAGGACATTTTTCCCTTGAATGGGCATTCCTTCCTGTAGTAACTGCAGTTCCCTTTCCCTGGGGTTTCTTTGTGATGATCCGATTTGTTGCGTTGTTTTCCGAACTTGCCTGCTACTGCATAACTTCGGATGATGTACTCCCTTGCCTCAAAATCGCTTTTTGTTGGGACAACAATGTCTGGCCTATTTTAGAGCATTAACAACATCTGCCAATGTTAATTTGCCCGTGTTGGACACGTTTCACTAGTCTTCTTGTTCTAGCATTCCTACTACAATCCTATTCTCGAATAAGGTCCTGTCTCAATTTGTCAAATTCACTAGTACTCAGAATTTGTATATATGTGAATGTGAAAATATACAGAATGATATATTCAAATGACGAAAACAACTATAATAATTATAATTATTAAAAGTAAAAAATAAACTTTTATCATTAAAAAAAAAACTCGTCATTTGTTAATTTTTGTTCAAGAAGTTCCAGCTCATTAATCGATGAAAAATGTTAAAAGTAAAATCTTTTTATATTTTTTCTTGATTTCTAATGCTTTGATCTGTTATTTTATTCTTCAATCTACTGAGTCTTCTATCACTGTACGTTGCTTCAACCAGGATGCGATTAATTTTTTTAAAATTTTCTTTCAATACTAAAAATTCCAATAAAGATAAATCATATTTTAAAATAATTTATTTAGAGGTCGTTACCAATCAATTTAATTCTTTTTACCTGTTTGCGATTGATCTTCATTATTTTTATTTGTTAACTCTTCCACAATGGAATTAACATTATAGTTAAAGTCTCGATTTTTGTTTTCTATCTCTTTTTTTTTGCTATGAATAGTGATTATTTCCTTTCTTGTTGAATAATCTTCTGATTTTTTTCCAATTGGAGTGATTTTAATTTTTTCAGGTACAATGATTGGATTTTTAAAGGTTGCTAAGATCTGTGCAGACTTCCGAATGAAACAATTGTTGTGATCCTGAAAATTCCTTCGGATCCGGTAAAGGAGACAGTGAATCCACTTCTGTACCAGAACATTCATCGTCAGATGTAAATTTTTTTGCAGTAGCTCTGTCATGATATGTTTGTTTAATACACTCTTCATCTTTATGTATTTATGTCGGATATATTTTCGGCCATCCTTAACTTTTCTTGGCCTCGTTCAAAAGTATCTGAATATGATAATAAATAAAACATAGGCAATGAAGAGTGGTGAAAATTATATGTTGATAGTTTGATGCTAAGAGAAAATATTTAAGTTTTCAAATGGAATTAATTCTTTCTTTTATGCACTATCAGTTCAAGGAATCGATCCAATAAAATCAAAAAAGTAACTTTTATTCTATCTATTTTATTTATGGAATCAAATATTGCTAATTGTAAGTAAAAAATAAAACTTAAACACAAAAAGAAAGAAAAAAGAATTTTAATGAATAATTTGTAAATATACCTGCTGAAACAAAAAACGGTTGCACATCATACATTGCCCACCCAGCTTTTACTTTTTTTTAAATCTGGTATTTCTTTATTCCGTATAGCCTTATTCAGTTTCTTTTTCACATCGTACATTGGATAGAAGCAAACCTGTTGCTTTCTAACAGATTCTTGTAACCAGTTATTAGGAACTATCTGTCCCATCTTCTTACAATTCGAGCAAAACAGATTTTTTTGCAGGACATTTTTCCTTGAATGGGCATTCCTTCCTGTAGTAACTGCAGTTCCCTTTCCCTGGGGTTTCTTTGTGATGATCCGATTTGTTGCGTTGTTTTCCGAACTTGCCTGCCACTGCAATAACTTCGGATGATGTACTCCCTTGCCCTAAAATCGCTTCTTGTTGAGACAACAATTCTGCCTATTTTAGAGCATTAACAACATCTGCCAATGTTAAATTTGCCCGTAGTTGGACACGTTCACTAGTCTTTTGTCTAGCATTCCTACTACAATCCTATCTCGAATAAGGTCCTGTCTCAATTTGTCAAATTCACAGTACTCAGAATTTGTAAATATGTGAATGTGAAAAATATACAGAATGATATATTCAAATGACGAAAACAACTATAATAATTATAATTATTAAAAGTAAAAAATAAACTTTTATCATTAAAAAAAAAAAAAACTCGTCATTTGTTAATTTTTGTTCAAAAAGTTCCAGCTCATTAATCGATGAAATAATGTTAAAAGTAAAATCTTCATTTATATTATTTCTTGATTTCTAATGCTTTGATCTGTTATTTTATTCTTCAATCTACTGAGTCTTCTATCAATGTATGTTGCTTCAACCAGGATGCGATTAATTTTTTTAAAATGTTCTTTCAATACTAAAAGTTCCAATAAAGATAAATCATATTTTAAAATAATTTATGTAGAGGTCGTTACCAATCAATTTAATTCTTTTTACCTGTTTGCGATTGATCTTCATTATTTTTATTTGTTAACTCTTTAACAATGGAATTAACATTATAGTTAAAGTCTCGATTTTTGTTTTCTATCTCTTTTTTTTTTTGCTATGAATAGTGATTATTTCCCTTTCTTGTTGAATAATCTTCTGATTTTTTCCAATTGGAGTGATTTTAATTTTTTCACAATGATTGGATTTTTAAAGGTTGCTAAGATCTGTGCAGACTTCCGAATGAAACAATTGTTGTGATCCTGAAAATTCCTTCGGATCCGGTAAAGGAGACAGTGAATCCACTTCTGTACCAGAACATTCATCGTCAGATGTAAATTTTTTTGCAGTAGCTCTGTCATGACATGTTTGTTTAATACATTCTTCATCTTTATGTATTTATGTCGGATATATTTTCGGCCATCCTTAACTTTTCTTGGCCTCGTTCAAAAGTATCTGAATATGATAATAAATAAAACATAGGCAATGAAGAGTGGTGAAAATTATATGTTGATAGTTTGATGCTAAGAGAAAATATTTAAGATTTCAAATGGAATTAATTCTTTCTTTTATGCAATATCAGTTCAAGGAATCGATCCAATAAAATCAAAAAAGTAACTTTTATTCTATCTATTTTATTTATGGAATCAAATATTGCTAATTGTAAGTAAAAAATATTAAAACTTAAACACAAAAAAGAAGAAAAAAGGAATTTTAATGAATAATTTGTAAATATACCTGCTGAAACAAAAATACGTTGCACATCATACATTGCCCACCCAGCTTTTACTTTTTTTTTAAATCTGCTATTTCTTTATTCCGTATAGCCTTATTCAGTTTCTTTTTCACATCGTACATTGGATAGAAGCAAACCTGTTGCTTTCTAACAGATTCTTGTAACCAATTATTAGGAACTAGTCCTAGCCCATCGTGAACTGAACTACATAGTTTTCTGGAAACTACCAACAAAAAATATGTATAATGATTAAAGACCCACAAATGGTTGCTGCAGAATCATCTTTTTCCTGGGAGGCCGAAGAGGTGCGAATATTTGTAGATAAAATGACTAATGTATGTAATGAGGTACCTTTTTATTTTGAATGTATTGTTGGTGCACAAATTCAAAACAAAGAGTACCTCAGTTACTTATTTTATTTATATTTGCACCGCCTCGGCCTCCCCGGTGAGCGATGACTTTAATGATGATGAATTAATTTATTGACAATAAACAATTTTTATATCACCTGTAAGAAAGATTCTTTTCTTGTATTTGGGTAGCAAAATTGTTCGCCCCTCGATTCAGTCATATCCGAAACCACGGTGAAAATGTTCAACACAGAGAAGACATAACCTACAAAAATTAATCAAGTTATTATATAAACTTAGTGACATGCAATATCATGTATAATACATAAAGTTTAGTTAATTTGAATTGAATTTTGAAATCATTTAGATGTATTATTCATATTTTAAGCATACCTTTCTACAAAAGCTCGAGTGCTGATAGACGAATGCGTAATCCATGCGCAGACGAATGTGAATGAATATCGATAAATATCGTCGATGTTTATTCTCAAGTTATTAACGGTAAACCACTGCACAAATATGTTCAGCATACTTTGCATATATTTCCTTAATTCCTGCATGTAAGTAACTAATATCAGTTGCATGTATTACGAGATTATCGTCGTTAATTACACATGGTAGATCGTTAACAAACAGTAGGAAGAGCAGCGGCCCCAGTATCGTTCCTTGCGACGTCCCTGACTTCACACTAACTTCAGATGAGACCACGCCATCCACTGTAACTATCTGTTTTCTGTTGGCTAGATACGATGTAAGGCAACATTTTATTAAGCCACTCAAGCCGTATAGTTCTAATTTGCGCAGGAGTAATTCATGATTAACTAGATCAAAAGCCTTAGACAGATCGATAAAGTGGCTCTTACTCTTCCCACCATTATTCAAATTGTCGTATACTTTAGTTAAAAATGAAAGTAATGCAGTACGAGTAGATTTTCCTTGGACAAAACCGTGCTGAGCTTTATGTATTATATTGTACTTTATTAACCATATATTGAGTATATGGTTAAAGACAATCTTCTCGAAAACTTTAGATATAGTACATAATATAGAAATTGGTCGATAGTTGTTTACACGATTGGCTTCTCCTTTTTTTTTAAAAAATGGTGATGATATTAGCAACTTTGAAAATATTTGGAAACGTTCCTGCTTCCAAAAACCAATTGAAAAGGCTAGCTACTAATATAAATTTTAAGATGTGAGCAAGAGCTTTAAGAATTTTGATATTTACTACATCAGTCCCAACAGCATTTGTATTTTTTAGTTCAGAAATTGTGTTATAAACAACATTTGGGTTTATAGCATAACTGCCGAACTATTCTATTCTATTATATTCTATTTACCATTTAATTAAATCTTACGGAATGATTTGCTTATCTTACTACTAGCGTTCATAGCTTTCCTGGCATATCAAATCCACACTGCATAAAAACTCAAAGCAATTCAGCGTTGCGACTAAGTATTGAAAATTATTAAGAATATATGGATATGCGAATTTATAAGGGTGTAAAATTAATCAAATAAATGAGTAAACAATGTTAATTTGGTGAGCATGAATATTAAAGGTTTTTGTATTTTGCAGGCTAAAGTGTGTATGGTAAGCGACTTGGTGGAACAACTAACTCCACTGGCCATCGCCTACGCAAGAGCCAGAGGTGCTGATCGAATGTCATCATTCGGCGATTTTGTTGCGTTGTCTGACGTTTGTGATCGTATAACTGCTAAGCTGATTTCGAGGGAAGTATCAGATGGCATTATTGCTCCCGGCTATACACCTGAGGCGATAGAAATACTGAAGAAGAAGAAAAATGGCGGCTATTGCGTGCTACAGGTTAGTGTTGCGCAAATTGCTAGATATTAGAACATCCATAAACCGATTTTTTCTCAATCTGGTTAATCAATTTTCCTTGGAAAATTGGAGTAATTTGAACGAGAATTTACTAGCCACTGTACTGCTACATGTTTTCCGTCAATGGCACCTAAAGTATTAGGAAAATTCCATTTTGTATTATAATTCTCAGCTATACTTTTCCATTCCTCCAGAGTTGGCGTTTTTAGATATCTTAGCTGTAAAGCCTTCCAAATAGCTTCACATGTCTGTGGTAATTACTTGCGAAGCTGTAGAGTGACCAATTCGGTATTCAAAACATAGATTTACAAAACTTCCCCCATGGGCTAAATACTTAAAGGTCATCGCCAACCGAAATTCCGGACACTGGCTTCTACACCGTTTTAGCAAATAACGTTTAAGGAACAATAAAAGCTGTTGGAATTGTTCTGGGTATATTCGAAAACTCGAAAAAAAAAAATTTCTCTGCCGTTTTTTTGAAAGCATTTAAAGGTCTTCAAAAAAGCATCTTCGGTATTTCGGCGTTCATTGTATGGATGTACCCACCACCTAAGCAAAATTTAACTATGTATTTCATTCTTATATCATTTAAAGGAGTGTATTTACCTTCCATTGTATTTAATGGCATTTACAACATGAACAAAAAATTCGATGGTGTATTTTTTATAACAGATGAGAAAATATGATACGTGCCCTCTAAAATATAAAGGATAAATACCTGAGCGATGTTGTTAAATTTGTTATATTTTAATTGGTAGCCAATAGATATTTTATTGCTATGTATCAGTTTGACTTAAATATTGTCAATTGACAAATATGTGAGTTCTAATCTACTTTCCATTTAAATTGATATGGTACGGGCGAGTTCGGTATATTTTAATAATCACAAATAAAGTACAAATCACACAACAATAACAAAAACCATCTTAGACAGTGACCAACCTCATTAATTTTTAATTTATAATTCATTTTTATTCTTTAGCCTAATTCATTTCCCTTTCGATTTTTCAGTCCAATTTTGAATCCTCCTTTTTGATAATGCATTGTTTCACTTTGCCACTTTTCAACTGTAATCTATCTTTTTTAATCTCTTTACTAGTTTCAAAAATGTGGACATATAACATATGGGAAATTTTTTTATTATTAAAATATACTAAAACTTTTTTTGGGGGAATAGGTTGTGCATGTCTAGAAACCCCAAAATTTATTTTGACACACGTTACGTGACCACTAGTATGGCGGTAAATTTAAAAAATATGCCGTGAATCTGTAAAAAGTGAGGTTAGATAACATGATATCCAAAAAAGTTATTTGAAAAGGTTGCTTAGAATTCAATTCTGAGGCCGCACGCAAATTTTTGTAAACATATTAAAAGAAATAATTACAATTTGTCCAAATATTGTTTAATTGAATTACATATTTTCATTTTTTTTTTCGCTCTTACCAGCTCAACTGCAGTACTATTTCCAAATTTGCTTGATACTCAAACAGTTTCGTCAATTTTTGCATAATTAACATAGCGAAAACTGAAAAGTACGATTTCAGTCTTACAATTGTTGTTTTTTTACAAACATTTTCTCTCTAAACCACTTAGCAAACATTACTTTTATTGAAAATTATCATATTTTTGTTCTGTTTTCTGCGTTAAAGTGAAATCGGTAGTCTAAGAGCGGGTTGTACCATAAGCAGTTCAACAGACCGTTCAACAGTGAACCACCGACCGACCGGTGAACTCTCTTCAAGTGAAAAAGCGTTGTGCCATGCGTAGTAGACTAAAGTTCACTTGATCCTGGGAACTTTCCTGTTGTTGGTAGTGAAATGTATCGTGTGCTGTCATTTTGACAGCTAATTGACAGTCATAATTGGCGAGAGCCTGAGAAGCTTGGATTAAAAATCTGTTTTAATTTTAATTAAGTGAATAATAATTGTTTTTATTGTTTTCATCACTAAAATCAGGTAGGACTAGATATAAAGGTGATAGTAACTCCAAAAAAGAGGATGTCGTTGAAGACGAACATTGTATAAAAGAAGCGAAGGATAATTAAACATGTGTCAAATCTAAGACTATACTTTTGGCTAAAACCAACTAAATTTGGACGTGATTCAAGGCCACAGGGAGAGCACTATTATGATGATTAGGTCTTTTTGGGGAAATATAAAATGTATTTTTGTGTGATCCCAATAAATAGATATTATTTTTCAAAATGATTTTCGCGTTCCCTATAATTTTGTCTTTTCCTTCTATTTAAACAAATTGCGTAAATTTCCAGGAAATCTTGTTCTTCTTCACTAAAGTCATTCAACGAGTTCATTCTATAACTTGGTGAGAGCGTCAAATATCTGATTAAAAAGATACGAGAAAGAAACGAAAGAAATGAAAAATGGCACTACAGCTTGAACTGGCTTGAGCGGCCAAAATTTGCGGTTCAACTTGAACCAAAACGAAGCGCTTGTTGATATAACGAATAGTTCTCTCTAGAACGAAGTTCACGGTTGAACCGCCCTTGAATTTGGTTGGTACAACCGGCCCTAAAGCTGATAACACTAAACATCCCCCTCACAATGTTATTGCACGCACCGAATGTATTTATGTATGTTTTGAAATTACAAAACTCAGTAGAAATAAATAACCTGTATTTTTAGCTAATGATAGGAATACTTAATAAGCAAAAACATTCAAACAATAACTAATAGTAATGAACAACTAAGAAATAAAACTCTAAGAATGCATACTCGTTAGACATACATATCGTTCAGTTTCTTATAAGTAAGGTAGGCTTTGAAATTAGAAACAACAAATAATGTAGTAAACTATTTTAATTTTTTGGCAAATCAGCAATTTCTACCACATTTATTTTACCTACTGTTTATTATTCGTTGTTCTCCAATTTCAAAATATACTTTAAAACCGTCGATGCGTGCATGTAGTATTATCAGTTTTTGACTAACGGTATCCACTTTAATGCCGAAAACAAACGAGAAATAGAATAATTTTCAATAAAAGTAATGTCTGCTAAGTGGTTTAGAGAGAAAATGTTTGTAAAATTTTATTTATTACTACTAGATACAGTCCCTTGCAACAACAATTGTCACACTGAAAACGTACTTTTCAGTTTTCGCTATGTTAATTATGCAAAAATTGACAAAACTGTTTGAGTATCAACCAAATTTGGAAATAGTACTGCGGTTAAGCTGGTAAAAGCGAAAAAAAAATGGAAATATGTAATTCAATGACACAATACTTGGAAAAATTGTGATTTTTATTTTTTTATAAATATGTTTACAAAAATTTGCGTGCGGCCTCAAAATTGAATTTTAAGCAACTTTTTCAAATAACTTTTTTGGATATCATGTCATCTAACCTCACTTTCTGCATATTCACGGCATATTTTTTAAATTTACCGCCAGACTAGCGGTCGCGTGTGTGTCAAAATAAATTTTCAGGTTTCTAGACATGCACAACCTATCTCCCAAAAAAAATTTAGTATATTTTAACAATAAAAAAAATTTCCATATGTTGCAATATTAATGCCGGTCACTGTATAAAAGATTCTTTATTTTTTTTTAACAACCTTCCCGCACAACCAGTCCTTTTCTACATAGCGTCCCTAATCATTGCTTTCTATTGTCGAAATATGACAGTTTAACAATCATGCCGAATCATGCCCATCATGTTGTATTTGTTTATATAATTAAAAATAATTTTATTATAACAATAGAACACTGCATTATACAGGGTGTAAGAGCAGTAACGCCGTGGTCTCTGGTAGTGAGTTGGTAACAATTTTTGAAATGTCGTATATTAGGATATATGTGGGCGAATTTGATCAACAATTTAAAATAATATGCAATTTACAGGATATTCCCAAAACTGAGCAGTGCATCAAAGTTATGTTTTTCTTAATTGTGTAACACTAAAAACTAGATAAATTTTATTTCAGATTCCCTATGACTAATTTTGATAGTTTATTAGATATTCCAGTTTGTTTAAAAATGTAGTGTTACAAAAAATGTATGTACGTTTTATTTTTGGGTATTGTAGCTCTGATTTACGAATACATAAACTTTATTAGTAAAAACTCTTGTGAAGATTCCTAGCAGAGTACCTCATGGAGTCCCTTCTTTGAAAGGCCTCTTCCGGGCGCAAGTACATTGGTTACATATTTTACCGCTAGCTCCACTCATGAAGTCTCACATTTAGTAACGCAAAAATAGTTTGCATAGCTTTTAAATTAAAGGCAGTATCTCAAAAAAGCACCTTTTTTAATTTTTATGTATTTTCGGAAATATTGTATTTATTAATATTCCAAACTTCGATTGATCTTCGAAATAGAAAACATTTTCTTCAAATAATTTAACCGTACCTCTTTTAGATTGATCCCGGATATGAACCTGACCCTATCGAGAGGAAGATGATCTTCGGATTGACACTAGAACAAATGCGAAACAATGCTGTGATCAATAAATCGGTATTTACTAATATCGTAACGAAAAATGGTAGTCTTCCAGACTCAGCCGTAAGAGATCTGATAGTGGCAACAATATCTTTGAAATATACCCAGAGTAACTCCGTATGTTACGCGAAAAATGGACAGGTATTACAGAAGTCGTCCCTAAATGTCGGAAAAGAGCTATCAGTAATAATTTATAGGTTGTTGGGATCGGAGCGGGACAACAGTCTAGGATCCATTGTACACGATTAGCCGGCGATAAAGCCGATAATTGGTGGTTGAGACATCATCCTAACGTGTTGGGTATGAAGTTTAAAGCCGGGGTAAAGAGAGCCGAAATATCGAATGCTATCGATAATTATGTTAATGGGACCATTGGTGAGTTTGTATTATGTGTAGAGCTCAAAATAATTTATTATTATAATTTTTATGAATAACGAGTTCATCATTAATCAAGATAAATACATACAATATAAATTTAAAAATATGTACATAAGGAGACTAATATAAATTAAATAATATGGATATTTCAAGAATCTAAATTAATCTAAATTAACGAATGCGATACATGATACATGAAGAGATAAATGTTAATATAAAATAAAATCAAGCAGTATCTAATATATTAACAATTGAATTAAAAACAATCTACCAAACAAATAGTTGCTTGTCAGTGAAATTTAGTGTTATAAATTAAATAAAAGTGAAATTTAGTGATAAAATATAGGCAAAATATTTAATAAATTAAAAATTTCAATCAGATATTTTTTTTCAAATTTTTTTAGTATTGATAATGATTTGCTGGACTTAAATTTTCTAAGTAGATCGTTGTACAAAACAGGAATTAACACCTTAAGGGTTATACGTCCGTATTTATTATTATTAAAGCGAACTTGTGGGTCTCCGGCATTAACTGATCTCGTTATCATATCATGCTCAACTTTTGGAAATTGTTTAATAAAAATGCCATCATTTCCTGGTGCTTTGTTTCTGTCAAATTTAGTAAATAGTTGCAGTGTTTCTTGTTCATTTATAGGGTTTAATAACGAAAGAATATAATATATTTAATATATTGCCAGCATAATGCTCAGAATTGGAATCAAATTTGTTTATCACAGCACATATCTTCACAGGCTTATTGGGATTGTTAGTCCTAAAACCCTTCGGTTACTAAACGGTGTTGAACAACAACCGGTTGACAGATCGATGGCTTTCAGCGCCCAAAGGAAAATACAGTAATACTTAACGTTCTTTTTACAACTCCACTCACTTCATTTATCTCTCTAGTGCAGGGGTCGGCAAACTTTTTTAGGATAGGGCCAAATCGTATCGAAAATTAAGTTCAGTGGGCCAGGTTGTAAACTCTAACGTGTATATTTTTTATTAAGTGTTCCTCTGTTTTATTAAACCGAAAATAATGTACCGAAAAGTTTCTGTCGTATCATACAGGGTGTTTAAAAATTACTGACTTGTCAAAGAATCTTAAAGTTACAAAACTTTTTTTTTCAAAAACACCTTGTATATTCTTATATTTTTCTGCAACATTCCCTATAGGCTTCAGTGGTTTTATTCTAAATTATTCCTATTATTTATTAACTTTTCCAAATGGTCAAATAATTTTTACCTGGTGGATTATAAATAACATTACAATATATTATTATTGCTAGTAAATATTATAATAATAATTGTTTTCTATATGTTAGTACCCAGAAAAGTACGCAATATATAAACCAAACAGTAAATATTAGATATTAAAAGTTTATCTGGTTCGCATTTTACAAAATGAAGCAAAATGCGAACAAAAAGTTAATAAAGTGTTTGTGTGATATAAGAATTTGCAGAGGATTGAAATAGCTACATAATGGAATATTTGCAGACGATGTGGTAATAATAACAGACAGTGAAAAACAAAGAAAATTTGAACTATGGAAAGGAAACATGGAAGAAGAGGGCATGACAATAAACATAGAAAAAGCTAAAATCCTCGGAAACCAGAATGTTGAAACTAAAATTGAAATAAATGATACTAAAATAGAGCAAATAAGAAATTTAGATATTTAAGAGTAACATTGGAAGAAACAGGAAAACAAGATGCTGGAATAAACGATTGATAAAACAATCAATACTACGCAATAAACCAAAAAATTATTAATAAAAAAGACAAAAAAGACAAACCTATAGCAGTGTTATGAAGAAAGCCAAGAAAAATAAGATTCAACTATTTTAGTGCACCTTGAAAATTTTGAAGTAAAATAGGATCAATTTTTAGGAATTCTAATCCAATCTAGATCACAAGAAATGAATTGCGACATATTTTTTTGTAATACTTCAACGAATGTTAGTATCTTTTTATTTAAAATTATTTGAAGGGACGAAAGGTCAGTTGAGAGAGCATAAGAAACAGAAGCAATAATTACTATTAATGACGGAACGATTGTAGAAATTCTTTCTCATTTAAAAAAATATTAATAATTTCTCTGAGTTCCAAAAATCTCAATAAAACTTTTCCACTATTGCACCATCGAACTGGCGATGGTTAACTCGCCGAGAGCCAATAAAGTTAACCACTGCCACAACTGGTTCAATAATGCAAAATAGATAGAAGTGTTTGATGAATTATGCAATGACTTATTGAAAGCTTTGCACAAAACAAAAATACTTGGGCAGTATCAACAATGACTGTTGACTCATCAAGAACTAACAAAAACCACTAGACATTTTTTGCCTTCTCCACTAAGAAGCGTATTGTGATATTCTCAATTTATCTGACAGTCGCTTGAGCTGAGAGGTCACAAAAAACAAACCCTCTTCTTTGGGCACACTTCTTCAGCTTTTTCGCAAATCAATTCATGAATATTTCAAATTTAATTCTAAATAAGGTTAGAAATATTATTGCGAAGTACGCCGAAAGCGTTCATAGTAAATGAATTAACCGGACTTATTTACTGCGACATCAGTTGACTATCAGTCGGTGAATAGTAGATGTAGATACCTCGCGGTACAATAATTTTCGTAAACCCTTATTGTCGGTGAGAAAAACTATCGGCAATACCTGAATTAAGCGCTTGGTACTTACAACTTGCGCGGGCCGGATTGAAATACGCAGCGGGCCGGATTTGGCCCGCGGGCCGTAGTTTGGCGACCCCTGCTCTAGTGAGTTGATATTTATCTGAGATAATTTTGATTTAAATGAACGGATTACTGCAACTGTAAGTTTACTAAAATTGATAGTTCATTTTGGTTTCGATAGAGAGCCAACTTGAAACTTTGATGTTTTCACCTAGAAATTCTGCAATTGAGGTTTTGCTTTTGGGTTATGTCAAGTTTATTATAACGATTAGTATTGAAAATTAAAATCTTATAATTGTATAATTTTATTTTTTGTATTAAATACTTTTATTTTGATATTATAAATCGATTTGATTATACAGGGCATCTTTTAAACATAATTATTGTGAAACGCATTATAACCAATTATATATCTTTGTTAATATACGTAATACAATTAATTTATACTGTTATTTCTATTTATATTAAAATTATTTCAATCAAAAATGATTATATTCACAAACATTCATAACATCAATGTTAATAAACTAATTTATTCATTTATTTTTCATTTGTAACTTAATATAAACTTTAAGTAACGTAAAACTATTACTCCATCAATTCAAATTTAAAGAAAGATTATACGTAATAAAAAAATCACTTTCATGAAATATGTTTTGTAAATAAAACAAAAAATACCATTACAAACTATGCCAAAAGAAAAAGAAAAATTACAATAACTTTATACTTCAACTGTAAATTTTTAATGTGATTCATTACCAAATAAAAACTTATCCAATTCATTTAACATACTAAATATAAAATAAAAGTCTCTATTTTGGACTTTTATTTTATATTTAGTATGTTAAATGAATGAAAAAAAAACCTCTATATTTAAACGACAACAAATCTGAAAATTAACAAAAAAAACATATACATAAATATATTATATTTTCAACCGTACATCAAACTTACAAATCGGCTGCCGGTACCACGTTCTGAAACAAACAAACAAAAAAAAACAATATATAAAAACATATACCCACTTACAGTCATACGTTCAACTTACCATTCTACCGCTGGTGTTGAACAAATGTGGCACCAGCAGCCACGAAGTATTTATTCACTGTTACTCTGTTCGAGGTGCGATTTCTGTCAACAAAAATATATATATATATATATATAAACAAATTTCTTTATTCTATAAAAACAATAGGTAAACAACAGTATAATTATTAATAAAATAAAAAAAACCAATACATATTCATTGAAAAATACAAAAATATTTCTGATAATTACACTTACTTTGCCTTTCCGCGGCGCCGGCCACGTTTCGGCGCCCCGGCCGCCACCGGCCGAGGCCCTTCTACATCTACCTCCATCTAAAATTAATAAACAGAAAAACAAAATTAAAAACGAGTTAATATGTTCATAACGCATACAATACTATTATTATGCTGTTTTCAATTTACTATATTTTCATGCATTGATTGTATTTCTATCTTATCGTAATAAAGAATATTTACATTTTTGGAGGTGGTGGCCGACCGCTATTTCCCCGGCGGCGTTCTCCCCCTCCGGAACTTCTTTCTGAAATGCATAAATAAGTTAAAGAAAATGTATAAAATGCCGCGTTGAAAAAAAAAATTACCTCAATATTAATATTGCTATCTGCCATCTGAAAATAAAATAACATAAAATTAATACAAAATGTCAATTTGGAACAATTTGAGCTAGCCTTATTTTTGTTTACGACTCAATTCGTCGGTTTAAAGATAAAAAATAACATTCGTAATACACGCTCAGGTATGTTTGTGAAAGTGATTATACAGTTTTTAGATAGATTATTGAACAAATTTCATGAGAAATGTCAAATTACGGCACGCTCATATTCGCAAATTATCGGGATGATTTCGGAATGAGAGAGGCGCGTAGGTAATGCGGAAAAGATAGTAAAATGACTGGATATGAGTGATGAAGCCCTGTGATAACGAAAATTACTCGCAAATACTCAAAATGATACAAAATACTTCCGATAAAAGCAGCGCACTTTTTAACGACAAGATACGGCATTATCGGACAGTGACGAAGGTAGGTTTTCGTTTTCGCGATATTTTTTATTGATTAAATAAGAACAGTGAAAGGTCTTATAGTCATTGTACAGACGTAACGTAGGTGAAATTTCTAAAATGGTATAAAAAAAACTGAACTGTCAGTTGATTTCATATAGCGTATCCATTATTCATAAACGCTTATTTGGAAAACTACGAACACGGATACATTTGATCTAGCAGAGTCGGCGTGCGACAAACGGACTTTGTCGACGAAAGGTACCCCGGGTTCGAATCACTGGCGGGGCAAGAGTTTTGTTGCACTTTTTTTTTTTTCATTGTGTTTTTTTTATGATATTACATGATTATCTATTAATGGTGTTTATGAATACACAAAAGAACATGTATTTTACGTAGATTGATGTATGACAGTGCGCATTAAAATGAAATAAAAATTCAATCAGTGCATAAAAGTGCAATAAGTCGAAAACGCTATAAAATATTGTCGTAATAAATTAATTTTTGCAACTTGGAATTATTATAACTTTAAAATTAACATTTTGACGTACTATAAAAAACATGTTTTTGTGCTTTTTTCCCGTGTCCGATTCTATCCGAAGACTGGGTCGTTGATTACATCTCCATTTTTGCTTTTAGGAAAAAACCTTTCCAACAAAAGTTGTACAGAATTCAATGCCGCATAACCTAAATATTATTTTTAAATATACAGGATGTTCGCGAAAATTGGATCTTTGATTATAGCTCTATTTTTTGTTGTTAGGAAAAAATCTTTTCTACAAAAGTCTTATAGAATTGAATGATGCATAAGTTAAAAACATTTTTAAATATACGGGGTGTTCAGGAAGACTGGGTTTCTCACTATAGCTATATTTTTGCTTTTAGGAAAAAAAACTTTTCCACAAAAGTTGAATAAAATTAAATGCCGCGTTCCCTAAACATATTTTTAAATATACAGGGTGTTCGCGACGACTGGGTTTTCCATTATAGCTCTATTTTTGCTTTTAGGAACAAATCTTTTATACAATAATTGCACATAATTCAACGCTGCATAACCGAAACATATTTTCGACTATACAGGCTGTTCCAAAAGTAAGAACAAAAAAAAATGAATGAACCGATTTCAAGAAACCACCTTCCTCAAGTACCACCTTCCTCAATTCCTAGATGCGTAACATCTAGTGTAAATATAAAAAAAGGGAAATAAAACAATTATTTGGTTGTGTTGGTTGTTCTTTCCTCATAAAGTTGTATAATATAAATAACTGCTTTTTCCAGTAGCACTATGACAATTAAATGCAGATGTAATTTTTGCCCATACTTTGTTTTTTTTTTGATTAATAGATACTCCATCCGTTTTCTTATATTCAGTTGCTCCTTTATAATTTTCAATGATTGCTAACAATGTGTGTTTCTCTTGTACCGTAAAATTTCTGGCTCTTCTCACGGCATCCTGCATTTTCCTTCTGGTTATGATGCATAGTCTCAAATTTAGTGATAATATTGTCAGAAATCAATTGTTGAAATTACACCTAGCCTCCATAATTATAAAAATGTAATGTAATAATTACTAAACGTATTCTAAACTTACTGCTATTATCTTATTATCAAATTAATTGAATAGTGATCAAATTGAATCAAAAATAAAAATTCTGTCAAAATGTCAAATAGATTTCCCGCCTAAGCATCACATGTTCCGCTATCTATTGATGCAATCATGCACGGCAACCTTCGTTGGACATTCGGCACATTTCGTGGTTTGGTAAATCAACATCAACAAATGTGTAACTACCGGAATAGCGGTGGTTAAGTTAACAAGTGATTTAACAAATGATTATCTCGTAACAAACCTTTATGTTACTGATTTTTGCTGTTATCCATTGATTAACTTTGCCAAATTGGTAACTATTGTTTGTTACCGAGCATACGTCGTGTCCAAGATTTTATAATTAGTAAAATAGTCACCGTGTGGTGGGCTGTTTATGTTTGCTATTGTGCCAAAAATATTTAAAAAATCAAAACCATTCTCAAATAATTTCAATCTGTATTGAATATATGATTATCCTATAGAAATGGGTATAGAAGAATTAATTGTTGTTCATTTTGCAGTCGATTAAACTTCGTAATATTTAAAATCAAGTTGGAATGCGTTCCAAATGTTTTTTTTTTAGTGTCAAATGCTTTCCAGTTACGATGGACAAACGAATACAAATAAAAGGTTATACCGGGTTATAGTTGATATTTGTATCCCTTCTACCCAATCTAATTTTTACTTGCTACTACGCACTCTGGCGAGGCTGTTCTGTACTTATGTTAGTCTTGAAAATTCTTAATAAACAGCCTCTATGTATGTAAAGAAAGAGTGAAAATATTGACATCACAAAAGAAAGACCGAAAACCGATTATGACATCAACTAACTTAATAGCTGTTTGTATTGTTTCTCTGGGAATTACATTGAATTTTGTCTGAGTTTACCTTACTTGCATTTCGCTTTATTGACAACAAAGAATTCTGAGTACAGAAATACGGGATCAATAAATTTGAAATTTTAATTTATAAAATATTTGCCTTAATGAAATTTTTTTCACGTTGCTTTTAGTTGACATACTTATCTTGGCATTTCTCTAAGGACATCGGTGGAATAGTGACTACATCAGGTTACTATAAATAGTACCTGACTAATTATTGTTTTTCGTTATTTTAATAGGGTCGGGAACTTTTTTTTTTATTTTTATTCGAAAGAAAAATTTTGAATTACTTCAAATTTATAAATTTTTTATGTTTATGAGATTAATATTTTTAAATGAAAAATAGTTAGCGGTTTGGCGTTCGCTAGTGACATTGCGTTTGATTGGATTTAGTTTTATAGTCGATGTTGTTTTGAAAAAGACATCATCCCTAAAATCTGGATTTCTTGGAAAAATATTTTATGATCATGATGTCATCAATAAAAGGTAAATTTTGGTCAGTGACTATTTCAAATTCAGGATCTAATGTAAGTTGTCTGTGTAAAATTATCCATTTGATTTGTATAAATCCTATAACAATAATTTTATAAAAGTTACTTTAACATTTTTGCGGACTATCTAATACTGAATAATTGCTCAATGTATTGTAACATTACGCAATTATTAAATAATCATTCTAAATGTCACTTAAACACTAACCAATTATTAGTGATGTATAAAACTGCTTCTTTACGTTAGCAGCTACAACCTGCTTCTGCTACTTTTGGTTAGCAATTTAAAAAGCTGCTATTTTTTGTAGCAGTTTTTCTTAGTTACTTAGTTCTTAGTAACTTAGTAACATTTTTACGGACTATTTAATACTTAATAATTGCCCAATGTACATATTGTAATATCACGCAATCATTAAATAACCATACTAAATGTCACTTAAACACTAACCAATTATTAGTGATGTATAAAACTGCTTCTTTACGTTAGTAGCTTCAACCTCCTTCTGCTACTTTTGGTTAGCAATTTAAAAAAGCTGCTATTGTTTGTAGCAGTTTTCCTTAAATAGCGGTATACGTTAAACAGTTTCATTTAAATTATTACTACCTCGATTCCTCACGGGTGTTGTGAAAAAACAATTTATTTAATCATTGAAAAAAAAGTCTCTTCTGCGCCACGCGTCTCCCAAAGTGATCAAGACGATCTAAATACCCCCATATGACAAAATTTGCACGCGTTGAGGGCGTGGCTCTGATCCAAACCGATGCACGACACTCCCTTTGCAAACTTTACATACAACATATTTAGAAACATTTTATACATTGCTTTACTGCTACATACAGTCTGTTTGATTTTAGCTGCCACACCAGATATCTCGTTTGTTGTTAGAGATGCGACAAAATTGTAAAGAAGAAAAGTTGTTCTACATCTAGTTCCCTATTATATGCCTTAGAATAAAACACAATTAAGTTTCAAATGTGTCAAATATAGCAAATATATACGAAATTTTAAATGTATCCAATTTTGTTAGGTTTGACACTAAAGCTGTCGTAATTCGTCGTGTTCAAGTCGTCTAAGCGTGCATTTGTAACAAATTTTTCAATTTATGTTTTTAAATGATTACATATCTATGACGTGATATATCATTGAAAAGAGATTTTTTTATAGTTTCAAAATACGGAATAAAATTGAGTACATTCCATCCAAAATTTTGTATGTATTGCTATATCTGACACATTGATGCTCAATTGTTTTTTTTATTCTAAACCATCTGATAGGGAATTACATATAGAACAACTTTTCTTCTTTAACCTTTTGTCGTATCTCTAACAGCTGAGATATCTGGCGTGACAACTAAAATCAAACAGACTGTATACTGAATACACATGTATGTTTCACAACTTTCGCACTTGTCTACTATATCAGGAAACTGCTACAGTAAGTAGCAGCTTCTTTTGATATTGAATAGCTGCTACAAAATAGCAGTTTGCTTCCTAGCAACTCATCATTACCAATTAATTATGTTTTTAGATGATACCTGACATATGTGGCACTAGTCGAACGCATAAATCATCAGTTTTTTTTAGTGACTGAAACAGTTATGACGACATTGAATTGCTTTACTCACAAATATAAAACCCAAATGTTGAATTGTTTTAGGCATTCGTCACCGTATAACAAAAATTAAGTATATTAACTCGTTTTTTTTTTGTTATGTTGGACCCGACCCTATTCTTATGCTTCTTTTTATTGGATTCTGTTGTATTAAAGACAAATTGAGGCTATTTGAGTTCTATGGAAATATAGATTATGGGACAATTACTGATAAGTTAAGCTGCCGCAAAAATTAAATTGTTAACTCAGCGACGTTGCGCAGATTATTGATAACCCATTTCTTATTATTTATTTTTTTTACAAAACTTCTATAGGATTCAATATTAAACGATCTAAAAATATGACGCTTCTCAAACGCAATTTGTGTGGGCTTATTGTGGAAATTATTTTTGTGTTGATTTATGATTTCTGTTTGGTTGCTGATATTAATCCGTAATGTGCTCATTTTATTGCTATACTAATCATTGGTCGTTATTTATCAGGTAAGGACATGGACAGAGGACTGTGGATATCAATGTACGAGGTGGTACCGAAGGAACTTACACCAGAGGATAGAATGCAGTGGCAAAAACAAATGAAAAACGTTGTTTTGAGCTCTGATGCATTCTTTCCTTTCAGAGATAACGTTGATAGGCGCATTTGGTACTATAGCATGCTTATAGAATATATATATTTTTTTGCGATTATTATTGAAATATTTATAATTGCAGAGCGGGGTGTCGTACATTGCCAGCCCTTCAGGTTCTACGAACGATGCGGAAGTGATAAAGGCGTGCAATGAACATGGAATCGTTATGGCGCACACGAATTTGAGACTGTTCCATCATTAATACAGCTATAATTAACTTCATGTATTCAAAGGGTGCTCAAAAAATAAACAAAAGTGGATGAATCTATCATAAGTACACTGAATCTATATATCTAAATGCCTTTATTTGTGCCTATATAGTAAATAATTAAGTTTTTTAGTTTTTTTTTACATTTGTGTTGAAGGAATATGAAAAAATATATAAAGATAAAAGTTACTGTATGTTAAACAAGATTATTTTTGTTTTATTAATGATTGAAATTATTTCCTCTATTCCAAACTAATTTTCACATTTCTTTCCTTTACTGCTCAAGGTGGCTCCGGTACTGTTTCGAATATTATATTCTGGTGGAAGATTTTTTTTTCAATGATGCTTAGTAGCTCTTATTTATAGCCAACGAATTAGGTAGGTAGTTACAAAGCGGGGATCTATACAAATATATCGGACAATAAACACATCAAAAACTAGCACCACTGCAATGTTTGTCATAGTGACCGATGGAACCATGCTTTTTTAGCAAATCTCGAGCAACCTCAAATTTCCAGAGGTTCCCTATCAGTTTTAAAACGTACGGCAAATTTTAGGCGGTAACTGTCATTGCTGTCATGGAAGATATTCGGTGCGCTACGTCTATTCGGCGCGTATGTGATTCCCTTTTTTTATATCTTACTTTCGTATTTTGTGTGTTTCTCTAAATTATAACTCTAGTTGTTTATGATTTATTGTTCATTTTAGCGAATTCAGGTGCAGTATGCAGTTGTAGCTAAAGTTCTAAACTTGCTAGAAACTAGTATGAATCTTGTTGTACTGCCATTTAAAAAAAAAAGGATATATAAATCTAAATAAATCTGGCTTATATATTTCATCAATTCCAGCCCTAGTTCTTGTACTGTTTTTAACTTTAATTGCCAATTTCCTGTAAGTGGCTATCAGATTATTCGTATTCAAGCATCATACACAAAAAAAATTCTTTATGCTGTTCATGTTGAGGATTCCATATAATAGGTTCTCCCTCATACAGATCCAGAAATTCTATTATAACTTCATTGCCCCACTCCATTCTCAATGATATGCAACAAACATCAGCAAATACGACATTAACCAAAAAATTTATGACAACCCTTCAAAATTTTTCAATGACAGCCGACTGATAAACTTTTTAGAACTTCTGTATAAATACTCGCAAGCTATATGACCGTGGGAACGAGGTTCGAGCCGTGCTATACTTGTCATCCGACGAGCCACAAGCCTTTGATGTCCGAGTATTTACCGACATTTCAAGGGAAATGCCGCGCCACCTCGAGCCATATCGAGTATTTGCGATCCCACGGCGCGAGATATGACAAACTTCAATTCAGACTCGCCGAGCCACAGGTCGTGGGAACGGGGCTCTAGAGAGTGGACTGCGAGCGCGCCGTGCGTTGCAGCGGATTTCACTGACTCCCCAGTGGGTCGAGGCAAGACATCGGTGGGTTGCCGAGTGGAGGCACATTTTGTTTTCCGACGAATCAAGATTCGAATTGGGTGTCACTGACGCGCGAGTTTTGGTTCGTCGGCGACCTGGTGAGCGTCTCCTCGAGCAGAAAAACAATACGTATCTATTGTATGTACAACTGTAATAATTAAGAGGATTTTTTCCCAAAAAAATGTTCTGCTCACGCAGGATTCGAACCTACACACTATTGTGTACCGGACGAGCGCTCTACCATTTGAGCTAGCAAGGAATATGTAGGCTCGTGCGACGAATCGACATATGTCGATATCAATAATAATAATAATAATACGTACCTTGAATTCACTAGCAATGTAGACAAACCCAAATGGTACATCAGGTACATTTATCAAATTATTGGCGCTAGCTGTTCCCTTATTAGGTGGGGTCAGAAGGCTACGTTTTGTTTAATGCTGTGTACCATGCTGCACTATTTATCGCTCCCATGTGATTGTTTTTACAACCTTGCCAATTGAGTACCTTGTCGGAATTTCTTGATAATGCCAAATGTTACCACCAGAGGCAACACTCCACAATGAAGTTTTTCTTATTTTGTATTTTCACTAGTACAGGTTTATTCATGTCGTATTTTATAATTACAGAAATGCTTAGAAAATTACTGCCAATTTTACTAAACAGTCCTTTTTTCGTTTTAATCTGAAAATGCTGTTTTTTCTAAATAAAAAATCGAAAGAGTTTCTTTACCGATAAACTATAATTCTTTTCGAAGGGCTCCTTAAAAAAATCTGTCAATTTTTTTGCGTAATTTCAAAAATTGGATTTGCGAAAAATAGGCTCACATACACTATCTCACTCTTCAATGGCATTTAGCATGATTATTTTTAATAATTCGGTTTATATTTGAACCGTGACATTGTTGGCAGAGGATTTATTCAAATAGGTCATTTTACGCAGATAGCTTACGTTAGATCCTGAATTTGAAATGGCTGCTGACTAAAATTTACCATCTATTGATGACATTATGATTATAGAACATTTTCGAACGAGTTCAGGTTTTGGGAATGTTTTTGTAAAAACAACGCGATCTATAAACGTAGTTCCAATCAAACGCAGTGTCACAATTGAAAACTTGACATATTAATTGACAGCGTAGACGGAAATACAGTGTAATATTAAATAAATAAATAAGTAAGAGTAATAAATAATTTAAATTACCTAGTATTTTATCAAATTTTATTATTTTTCACTCAGGGCGTTTACGGGGTTCGATTGATCTATTCAAGATATCGTTACTTACAGGGGTTAAATTTGAATTAAAACTTATTTGGCACCTTATTTTCGAAGTTTAGTAGCTGGCCACTGTGTAAAATGACAGTTTAATCATTTAAAATAGCTTTGATGAAAACGTATATATTTGCCACCAAAACTTGTTATGGTCGAGAAGTTTGTGTAGTGTAAAGTGTATCATATGTTTTCAAAGAAAACCACAATTTTGTTCAGGTAAATTAAATAGATTTTATTGAAATAAATAAATACTTAGTTTTGATACAAAAACAAAGGAAAATCGTGGTTCAAAATCAAATTTCAACTTATTTACAATGATATTTACTACTTAAAATCGTTTTCAATATAGCTCGGGCTTGAATTTAAACGCTATCAATTTCTGGGTGAGTTTTTCTTTAAGTAAATGTGATATAATTCAGGATATAACAGTATTTCTTTTTTTTTTGAAATAAGATATTTTTTTAATTTTTATTGCCTTTTAAATTTATACACCTCTTATTTCACGTGTAAAATTTTTCATCCCTCCAATTCTTTAAACACACCCTTGTTTGTTTTTTGGTCATAGCTTTCCAAAGGTCTTCGAATTTTAAATCAACCATGTGCTGTTGGATTATTTGCCTAATCTGTTTCCGTCGACGAACATACAAAAACCGTCCTGAACTGCGTCAATCATCCGACTTCATAGTTTTACATTAATCCTATTTAATTTGTGTTAAAAATCGGTTAAGTTCAATATTTTATCATTTGACAAGTAACGTTATAGGTATCTATAAAATATAGTAAGAGTTAACATTTATATTGCTACACTCAGGGAGTGTACTGTTGATGACGACATTTAATGAAATAAATTGTACGTATATTGTTTTGAACGTGTGTTTAATTTAAAATAAAAGTTTAATTTTTTTACATTATGCTAGATTATTACTTGTTAGTTGATCTCTACCCGCCGCGTCGAGAACTGCATTAATTTCTTATACTTCTACTGTTGAATCGCAAGCTTATGTTTTTCAACTTGTACTTACAATAGGAGGATCCATGCATCTTCTTTTCTTTGAATATTATCTCTAACTACTTGCGATGCAACACAGTCTCAGTAGGACTGTACTAAAATAGGTAGCATTCTTTCTTTCCGAAACGCTACATCCTTGGCAAGTTTCTTTACACATAATTCCACTCTATCGTTGACATATACAACAAAGTAGCAGTGAGACTTAACTGTTATGTTTAGCTTTTACATCTGCCGTGCCCATTGTTCACCACAAGAAGTACTATGACAAAAATACTTGTACACTGCACTAGTCACTATTGCGTTCTGGGTGGGTTCTACAATCACTATCTAAAATAGATATTTGCGCACGTAGCTGACAGCGCAAAGTTAATGTTTTCCGCCGCTATTACCTAGGGCATTAATAGGGCATGATAGAGAATAATGTGGCAATCGCACAGAAAATACATATATTTAAAACATTTTTTCCTTTTAGCGATTCCTGTGTTTTTGTTGTGTAATCCGTTAGTGTAAAACCCTGACAGCTATTGTACAGATTAAAAATTAAAAGCGACATTTTTTGGAATGACATTGCATAGGAACGACTGAAAATTATAAACGATTTTTCTCAAACGCTCTTTAAAGCCTTTCTTAAACCAATTTTCAAGGGTATCGGTAGCTGATTGCACACGCTATGTCGCCAACCAAGGAACTTAAAATCGTGAATCTCTCCGTCATCTATAACTGTATCTCTTCGAAAAAACCTATTTAGTAATAAATCCGCAGTTTCCTCTGCGTTCTGCGTATATAAATTTTTGACCTTAATGTTACCGTGGTACTATGTGAATATTTTTTACGTATGACTTCATATGCAAGTTGCCAAGGATCTTTACCTCCTGACCTAGTAAAAAATTCACGCCATTTATTCTCTTTAGTGGTCTGAATCAGCGTTTTGTAGTCGCTATACTTTAAGCTATATACGGTTTCACGATCGCGCTTAACTTCCGCGTTATTACTGCGCCTGAAATCCCCGCCTCAATCTATTTACCTCTTTCCTTAACCTAGTTAGTTTGAAGGTCCACCACGAGACCGATTTCCTAAAACTAATTTTATGCGGCATCGACTGTTCATAAGCTGTAACAACCCTATCATTAAATTTACTCGCTATATTTTCAATTTCTCTATCTAACCTATTATCATCTAATTCCCTATCTAAATAATCTGTGACCTCTCTAATAATAAATTCCCTAAACGATTCCCAATTAGTTTTTTGAGAACAAAAACCCACCCTTGAACCAATCCTCTCAGGCCTATAATCTTTATTAATACAAAATTCGATAAATTTATGATCTGAAAGCGTTTCCTCATTTAATAAATCCCAATGATTCATTAAACCGTACGCGTTTCTATTCGCAATGGTAACATCTATAAAACTACTACCTCTACGCCCTACAAAAGTCGGCTCATCATTGTTATTTAAAACAATAAGGCCTTTATCATTAATTAGTCCCTTTGAAACCCGCCCGCGCCTAAGCTCTATTGGACTAGCCGATAACTGATGTTTACTATTAGCGTCTGTCGCAATTACGAAATTATTTCCCCTAATCGACTCTGTAATTCGTTTATTACATTACTAAGAATGCGAATATTATTATCAAACTCCCCAGAATGTCTTTGCTCTGGACGAATATATAAAGATATCCCAATAAATTTTAGTCCACTAGAATTTTAAATTTCAACTGTAATAATGGTCGCATTACTTTTTTCCCTTAATAATAATCCTCTTTAATTCATTATCAGTAATTACAATAGCTGCTCTAATTGGATGATCATCATCTCCTGCATAACAGGTTTTATAACGCATCGGTAAACCGCAAAGTTTCCCTTTAATAACATACGGTTGGTGAATAAACGCGATATTAATAATTGTATGTCGCTCTTCTCCTCTTCCTAAATTAATTTGTATACATTTAATATTTTCAATACCCCTAACATGATTAATACAACTAGTGTTATTAATCATTATAATTTATCCCCATCTATTAACTTTTTGAGCGACATACAATTTTTGGAAAAAGCTGCATATTTGATAACTACACTCGATTTTTTTTTATTTTCGCAAACTACGCATTTAATAAATTACAATCTGCAGTCTTTTTTTATTATGTTTACTTCTGCATTTACTGCAAAGTGCCTCCTTTTTACAATTTTTAACTATATGCCTTCTACCTAAACAATTAAAACAATATAGAACCGAATTATAATCCCTAACTAGGCAAGTTTGCCATAACATATTTATTTTTAAATTGATAATAAGATATCTTAATTTGGGGCTTACAGAACAAACTGCATTTTTAACCCCTCGCTCATGATCTATATTAGACGCAAAATATCTAAATACCCTAATCTCTTTCTTTAAGCTTTCTATGCTATCAAAATTTGCCTTAACAACATAATTTTGGTTTAATAGACAGTCTAATAATTTATCCTGCTCTACGTCCCTATCTATACCATATATACATACTACCGGGTTAGTTTTCCTAACCTCCTCTATTTTAGCCCTCGATATTTTCCTATTTATCGATTCTGTAAGTTTTTTGGCCTCCCCTTTCGAAATACATTCAACAAATAACGCCCCATCGCGACCATTTTTAATATTATTAACACGTATCAGATTACTAACTACATCCACCTTATTTAATAACTCTTGCTTAGTTACATTACCATCTTGCTTTATGTTTGGCGCGATTTTAATAGTAACTAAATTACTGTTTTGCGCACGAGTAAAAACATTAGAATAGGACGCTTTAAATGATTTAAACTCACATGTTCCCTTTACAATAGGATCCTTATCCTTATCCTCTTTAACCACTTTCCTTTCTAACTGTCTTCTGCATTCCAAAAGGGCACCGTTTATTTCCGCCGTTATTTGAAATAATTCTATAACTTTATCTCGTACTTTTCTCCGGTCATCAACCTTCTGCGCTTCCGATCTCACTGATATGGTATTCATTAAAAAACTAAAAATACCACCAGCTCTTTGTAATCCCTCGGTTTCTTTGCCCGTATTTGCCATAAATTGAAACAATAAAAAATATTAATAAATATTGAAAAGACAAATTAATGTCAAACGTCAAAATGATAGAAAAGGAAAGATTAATGTTTTGAGCAAAGACTATTAAAACAGTAACCTTATACCTATATACCTGTTCTATATTAGTAGTAAAGTTTTAAAATTGCTATTAATAAGGCAAAAAATAAACTAAATAAATAGCTAAATGTGCGCAAAAATATAAGCAACTGTCAAAACGACAAAAATATAAAGACGATTATAATATGTATATATGTATATATCCTGCAGGCGAACCTCCAACATGCAAAAGCTGCGTCAGCAACGCTAGTTAGGAGGTTCGACAACGAAAGTCTGGATGTGGCACTACTGCAGGAACCATGGTTAATAAAAGGAAAAGTTGCAGGTTTAACACCACAACAAGGTAAAGTATTATACAATCCTAGGTCCTTAAGGCCAAGAGCATGCATAGTACACAGCACGAGGGTTACTTGTACACTAATCCCGGTGCTTTGCACCGACGACGTGATTACAGGAATCCTTACGGCCAAGACGGAGGAAGGAACCAGAAGCTGGATCATCTGCTCGGCCTACTTCCCCGGCGAGGACAAGGAGTGCCCACCTCCCATAATAAGTAATATAGCTGCATATGGAGAGGAAAAGGGCCTCCAAGTGATAATAGGGAGCGACGCAAACGCACACCATACAGCATGGGGGAGCACTAACACCAACGCACGAGGTGAGTCACTCATGCAATTTATCTTTTCAAACAGGGTTGGAGGTAGCCAACGTAGGCACGGAACCAACGTTCGTCACAAGATCCAGAGCGGAAGTGCTAGATGTTACGCTAAGCTCAGGTAGGATGATTACGCCATAAAGGGATGGCATGTGTCGAGGAACCCTCGTGTTCGGACCATCGACACATAAGATTTAACCTGAATGTTACTCTCACCGAGGTCAAGTACAGAAACCCAAGGGAGACAAACTGGCAAGGATATGTAACATCCCTCAGAGAGTCTCTCGAGGGAGGTACGCACCTGTGGGGAATAGAAGGGCTAGAACTAGCGGCAGACCAAGTGCATGAAGCCATTATGGCTGCATACACGGAAAACTGCTCAGAAAAACAAGACGCTATAAGGGCGCCAAAACAGCATGGTGGAATAAGAACTTAGAGCATCTGAGGGCCGAGGTTCGAAGGCTGTTCAACAAAGCCAAGTCCGACCACAGCTGGGACACTTATAAAAGTAAACTGACACAGTACAACAAGGAAATCCGCAAGGCAAAAAGGGACTCATGGAGGAAGTTTTGCGAGGAGCTGAACGTTCTAGCCAAGGATGGTTGTGCTGCGACCGAGGTGGGCTTCATCAAAAGAATGAATGGAACCTACACTAGCACTCATAAAGAGAGCATCGAGAACGTTGAGGTTCACTTTCCGTCCGCAAAAATCCTGACTGGTGCTCGTGGGCCGCCGTAGCAGATCGTACGCCAGAGAGGCCAAAAAGACAAGACTGGAGCTGGCCGCAGAAATCACGAGACCCACGAGAGTCAAGTGGGCGCTAAGCAGATTTCTGCCTTTCAAATCTGCAGGCACGGATGAATATTCCCTGCCCTACTTCAAAAGGAGAAGGTACTGATGCCACATCTCGTGAAAATCTTCAGAGCATGTATAGCCTGGGGATACGTCCCAACTGCATGGCAAAAGGTGAAGGTGGTATACCTACCTAAGGTAGGTAAAGTATCCGATCAAACGCCGAAGTCATACAGACCAATAAGCCTATCCTCCTTTTTACTAAAAACTCTTGAAAGGTTGGTGGATAGGTACATAAGAGATACTGCACTGAGAGAACAGCCACTCAGTGACAGACAATACGCATACCAACCGGGAAAATCTACAGAGGTCGCTTTAGATGACCTCAACAGGCTAATTACTAAGTCTATAGAAGACAAAGAGATAGCCATGACGACTTTCCTGGACATCGAGGGAGCATTTAACAATGCTACCACTAATTCACTCATCGGGGCGCTACGGAGAAGGGGCGTCGCGCCGAAACTTCTACAGTGGGTAAGAGCCAGCCTGGAAGAAGGATAATCACATCCACAATTGGTGAGGCTACCATTGAGGCGGAGGCGGGAGGGGGATGTCCGCAGGGTGGAGTTCTTTCTCCCTTGCTGTGAGCTACCCTGGTAGACGACCTAATCCGGAAGCTGACCGGTAAGGGATTCCATTGCCTTGGATATGCTGACGACCTTACAATAGTCGTCAGAGGGCGGTTTCCCAAAGGTTCTGGTGGAGCGTATGCAAACCGCTCTCAACACGGTTGACAAATGGTGTACACAAGAGCGACTATCAGTCAATGCTCAAAAACACAGGCTGTCACGTTTACAAGAAAAGAACACTAGAAGGCTTACAGCCACTAGTGATAGGAGGTGAGCGAATTCCATACGTCAAAGAGGCGATATACCTGGGAGTATGGTTTGATCAAAGGCACACATGGAATTCACATATCCAAAAATTGACTAGCAAAGCCACCATCGCCCTGGGCAGGTGCAGGAGGCTCTGTGGAAAGAATTGGGCCTTAGCCCCAAGATGACTCTGTGGTGTTGTACACAAGGGTAATCAGACCCATGCTAACGTATGGAGCAGTAGCATGGTGGCCAAAAGGCGCGGCAGGCGGGGCGGCCAAGGCGTTGGGTGGCGTGCAGAGGTTAGCGTGCCTGTGCGCCACGGGAGCGTTGAGATCGACCCCTACCGCCGCGATAGAAGTAATTCTGAACCTGCCACCAATACATATTTTTGTACAAGGAGCCGCAAGGTCCACAGTACATAGACTCTTACATAGTCAAGTACCGATAAGTAAATCGCACGGGGCTGACTATAAAAAACTGCTAGACGAACTCAAGGAGGCACCTATTTTAGGAATGCCATGTGATGCCATGGTTCGAACCCCTAACCTAGATAAGAAATATCAGGTTATAATACCAAATGAGGCAGGTGCCCCGGTAAGAGCGGACTCAAACTGGTTTACTGACGGCTCTAAAACGGATTACGGCGTCGGAGCGGGAATATACACTAAGAAACCTAAAAAGGCTCTTTCGGTAAGCTTCAGCAAAGACACGACTGTGTTCCAAGCGGAGGTTGCTGCATTCACCACTGTGTCAGAGAGATAGAAAGATGTACCGCACCGGGTAAAAACAGCCAGTCCACACTTAAAGCGATTAGCTCCTCAAGCGTGGACTCTAAGCTGATTTGGGACTGTGTAAGCGCCCTAAATGAGGTGGGCACCCAAAGGAAAGTAACCCTAGCCTGGGTCCCTAGCCACTCGGGCGTGAGAGGAAATGAGGCGGCGGACGAGCTGGCCAGGCGAGGTTCGTCAAGGCCATTCGTTGGAGCCGACCCTTCTTTCGGCACTACCAAATCGCAAATCAAAAATCCATCAATGAATGGATATACAATCAGTCCAGAGAGTGGTGGCATAAATCACCGGACAATGGCAGGCAAAAGAGTTCCTAAAGGAGCAGAGGCCTGAACTCACGAGAGATCTACTGAATAAAGACAGGAAGACTGTCAAAATGATAGTAGGTCTGCTGACTGGTCACTGTAGACTGAATAGGCATATGTATAACATAGGCCTGGCAGATGATGCAACCTGCAGATACTGCCAAGAGGAGGAAGAAACACCAGTTCATGTGCTGTGCCAATGTGAAGGCCTGGCGAGGACAAGGTTTCTAATAATGGGGGAGGAGAACCCCACAGCTAGTAGCTACATAAAGAAGCCGCTCTCAAAGATGATAGGCCTAATCAAGAGGGCAAAATTAGGGAGCGTCCTCTAGGAAAAAGGGGATCACAATAGATCTGAAAAGGTCGCGGTGAAACAGGTCGATAGGCCACCCCTATCCTAATCTAATCTAATCTAATATGTATATATTAAGTCGGGCAGATACAAAGGAAAACAGTTACCTGAAGGTTCCACAAACACCAAGCTAGTCCCAAAAATCAATGTATGATACTATTTTATCCAAAAAATTACAAAAAACTAATTTTTGCATAGACTGCGACCACTATGCAAAAATTACATTGAAGTGGGGCCACCCGTTTCGTGACCCGCTGGTTGATCGAGTCATCTCGTCAATGCTCAGCACTCTGCGGGAATGGTTTCCCACTATCACGGTAGGCAAGCGTGTGAGTTAGACGCAGACGGCCGTCGAAGATCGACTATTGCAACCAGAAAAAGATATGTAGAAGACCGTCGCATACGGACTTCGGTTTAGCAATTCCTCGCAATAAAAACTGGGTTCATGAATATTTAATATTTATTAATAGGGTCGGGTCCTTCAACAAGTTATACAAAAAACGAGTTACTGTACTTCATTTTTGTGTTATACAATGACGAATGCCTAAAACATTTCAACATTTGGGTTTCATATTTGTGAGTAAAATCAGTTCAAAAAATGATAAATTTCAAATTATGTCCTAAGACGTCACAACTGTTTTAACCAATAAAAAAATTGACGATTTCTGCGTTCGCCCAGTGTCACATATATCAGGTATCATTTAATGGGTTTTGATTAGTGTTTGAGTGAAATTTATTGTTACTATGATTATTTAATAATTGCGTGATATTATACCTTGGGTAATTGTTAAATATTAGGAAAATACTGTAAAATTTTTTTTTTTCGTCTTGGTCCGAGTGCGTTCTGTTTGTGGTACAAGCACACAACACCGGGTACCAAATCTTGTTTAAAGTACGTGCTTCTTCTTTCCGACTGAAGTTGTTTCCATGTTTGTAAATTTCTATGGATTCTCGGAATAGCCTTGCGAGGTAGTGGATAGTACTTTTGTGCCATCAAATTGGATGTTATGGTCGGCGTTTTGTCCCAGTCGACAATTACGGCCGTGCTCCTCAATCCTGGTGTTGATGCTTCGTTTTGTCGTGGCTATGTAGACAGATTACCATTAACATTTACCTGTGCCTCCCTGCTACCCTGTGAGTTGGCAGGAGTGGTCCTTAGATCTAAAGCTCTCTCCACCTCCTTCTTGAAGTACCCATTCGCAAGTAGGGCGCGAACTAGGTGCGCTAGCTCCTGGGGCAGAACCCGAGGTTCGCAGATGTGCACGGCACGATCTTTAGGGTCTTCATGAGTTCTTGTGTAAATACCGGTAAAGTACCGGTACATATGGCCAAGCGTTTCATTCCCCATTCCTGCTGAACATGTCCGGGAAGGGAAGGATTTCCGTTTTCCTCTTCATCGTGAACTGTATGCTGTTTAAATGTTGGAAAAATTTCAATAGTGCCTCCTCTCCGTGGGGCCAAATAATGAACGTATCGTCCACATAAACGGAACTAGCAGGTAGGTTTGTATCTGGATGTATTCAGTGCCCTGGTCTCGAACTGCTGCGTGTAGTAATTCGCAACAACGGAAGCTAACGGGCTACCCATTGCCACCCCATCTAGCTGATCATAGTGTTCCTGGTTTCATTGAAAATATGTTGTGCTCAGAACATGGTCGAAAAGCCGTGCGACCTCCGGTGCGAACTTATTGCTAATGAGCTGCAGCATCTGTTGAACCGGAACCATGATAAACTTATTAGGAAGATAGTTTGTAAAAATGATAAAGTTTTATAATACTATTGTTATAGGATTCCTACAAATCAAATAGGTCATTTTACGCAGACAACTTACATTAGATCCTGAATTTGGAATAGTTACTGACCAAAATTTACCATCTACTGATAGTATTATGATTATAGAACATTTAGGGATAATGTCTTTCTAAAAACAATACGAACTATACACATAATTCCAATCAAACTCAATATCACAATTGCAAATTTGGCACATTAATTGACAGCGGAGACACAAATTGTGCATTAAGCGAACGTCAAACCGCTAATTAATTTTTTATTGGCCCAAACCAGATTCTGTAATTTTTCATTGGACGGAATAGTTGTGACGTCGGACTAAAATTTTTAAAAATATACATTTTCAAACTTTTTTCTTTTAAAATGCTAATCTCGCAAAAATCTGTAAATCCGTAGTAATTTGAAACTTTTCTTTCGAATAAAAAAAAATGGTTTCCGACCCTATATATATAGTAATATAGTGTAGTATTATTCTAGGATGACATCACAAATTAATAACTATAGTATTTCAAATGAAAATAAACTACCATTCACATTTTTCTTAGGGTAAAAATTATGAAAATGAAATAATAAATATAATAAGGGAGTTATCCGGAAAAATAAATTGTAATAGTGTTTTAAGTAAAAAAAAAAACAAGCCATTTGCTTAGGTAAACAAACAAAGCAAATAAAAATTGTGTTTCCCTTTCTTTGTAAGAAATACGTCGGCTTATGCATAAATCCCTACCACGAGCCGCCACATGGCCGTTGCTTTGGCATCCTTGAAAGAATCAATAGTGCCTTAAAGGCAAAAAAACGCGAATGAACACTAAAACAATTTCTGTGTTTGGTAAGACACCAAAAATGTTACATTTGTCGCATGCCGATGCCGTTCGAGAATATGCATGACAATTACGATATCTCATGTTATGTTCTCTGTCGGGACATCCATTGAGCCGAAGACAACTCATCTTCCACATCAAATTCAATACCATTTCTTAATTTTGCTTTTAAAGATAAACTGCAGTGGATATTGAAAAAAACGTTTGGTTGTTCGCCAAAGTGCCATCCCATTTGTGGTTCAACATTATTGGGCAAAATAATATCATCTTGCTCCCATTCATCAGGGTCAACACCAGGAAAAAGTGATAAATTAAATAGAAATAGCAATTACGTATTTGTTTTGCAAATACCAATAATGCTCCCGTTGAGTTCAAATAGCATCGAAAAGGTAGACTAGATAATATTGTGCTTACAAGCTTATTTTATCAATAATTAACACAAGCTTTTTAATATCTTTATGTAAACATTAATAGGTGGATAAAATATGTCTTGCTAACATTATAATCATTTAGTTTTGTGTAAATTATTCTACAACAGTGTTACAACTTGAATTGAATTATCAACCAATTTAATAATGTGGAGAACATTCATTCTGTTGGTATGGTAAGTAAGTGAGCGGTCTATGAGATAAGCACAACTTATATCAATAATTTGTATAGATTTCTTTACCAAAAGTAGTTATCTCTAAAATCAATATGATTCCAAATGGCATTACCCCGGGAAACAATGGATTAATTATGTACGATAATTCTTGTAATGGTTTTCTTGGAAAAATCCTAGGCGTACAATCGATTATATGTTATCATATCAAAACTAAATAGTACAAAACTAAGTAAACAAATATATATGCGCCTTAAATAACCAATAAGAAGTTAAACAGGATCATAAACACCTAATTCGGTGTTTCATGAAGCAAGCAGATTAATTAGAATAATTTTGGAAAGTGTTAACTTCAGTAGTTATTTATATATATTTATTGAATATTAAATTGACATTTTGCCGTGATAGTATTGCCAATCCAGAGAGTATACATTTTTCTAAAATCTTGGGCAAGCAGCGCCAGCGCTGAATTCATGGATTAATTGGCCGCATGAAACAAACTGTCAAAATCATCAAGCGGGTCGCGAAGAATTTCGTGTTAAACTATACCAGATATTCCAATTAACACTTGATCCTTCATTAAATTGTCTAAAATAACAAAAATAATATTAAATACAATAGTTTTCTATAAAAGATTCTGAATTGAAATATTCTTCTTTTACATAATTAAATTCGAAATTTACAATGCCACAACTATAGACAACGGTCTAAATATTCTAGTCAGACCCAACTCTATAGATGTGGAAGAGTGGTTTAAATTCAATGCAGAACCAACTCCGAACGCGCAGATTTCCAAAATACCACGAACTTAGTAGTATACAATTGTGTAGATGTAATATTTGTGTTATCGTACAAAATCAAAAGCGAAGAGCCGTTTTCTCTCAAAATCAACAGCTATCGCCATGGAATTCAGTCTTAACAATTCCGATCGATCATTTAATGAACATGATGATATACCCTAGGGAGACGATTAAAATACGTGGTGAACTCAGCATTGGATTTACATTTAGAATTTGTAGAATAAAGTAGAAGGGAGGACGTGTTTTTTGCTTAATTGTGGAATTATTTAAGGTCTGATTATTCTTTTAACTTATGCTTATTATCTTTTTAACCTACTTTGCTTACACACTTAATGAGTTGCCTACTTGGTGCGTTAATGGTTGGTAAGTGAAACAGGAATTATGTAACTATGCCGTGTCACATCTTGAGGGCGACGACTCTCCGTAGTCGAAGGGAATACTAAATAATGTTGAATCACACCCCTGGAATGACGACGGTCTACAGCTAAACGAAGAATGGAAAAACTATGTCGTATCACACGGCGGTGTATGGTAGTACAGAAATCAGAAAACTATGTCGTGCCACATCTAATGCTCTATATTCCAATAGAAAAATTGTACTTGTTGAAAACTTGTTAATTCTCAATCCGACAATCTTGTTTAACTTCTTGTCTAAATCCTCCTTTTATTTAGCAAATACTTTTTCTATGGCTTGGTTGGTGATATCTTCAATCTGAATGTAGTGGTTTATATCACAAAGATGATGGTTGTTTCTCTTGCTTTAAAAGCGAAGTTTGTTTTCTTAAAATTCTAACGGTTTCAATTTCTTATTTTTGATTTTAGCAAAAGAAGTAGTTAAATTCTCTTTTAAATAATAACTAATGAAGAGCGTGTGGTTTTGGGTAATGTATATCTCAACGCAGATTCTTAAGAAGTCCTTGACTAAAGTCGAAGATGCGTTGTAGTGAATTTGCAGGTGGTCCATTTGGTCAATTAATTTTTTTTGCAAGTAATATTGTTTATATACTCTTCTTCTAATGCTGTTATTCAGTCATCTACATATCTTTTGAAGAAAACTATTTCTATATTTGTATAATTTTGTATTAACTCTTATTATTACGATTTCGTATAAAGAATTGCCTGGCTAATATTTTATTGATTAATGAATATAAACGTTTATTCTTGAAATTGCCCTTTATTTGTAGATATCCTTCCACTTTTAATAGTATTTGGAAATACAGTCCTACTTGAATAGGTGGCTAAAAGCTCATAAATCCCAAATTCTTTACTGCAGGTCATGGACATTAGTAATTCCACCTCTTATAAATCAATGAGTAGTTATTTAGTATGCTGTTGTTTGTTTCGTTATTTGTATTATTTATATATTCCTGTCAGTAGCAATTAGGTTGCCCTGATAGCATGCACGACGTGGTTTTTTCTACTATCAATTTGTATAATATATGACTTCCAACTCATTAAATATTGAACTTATTGTTTAATTTTAATCATTTAATGTATTCCCTGCTTTTATATTAATAAAGACAGTGTATATATCATAAACGTTGCACAATTTATTGTTTAATAATTGATTACAACATTAAAAGGCATAAAAACTCTTACTCAAGGCTTATTCGCAACATTCATATTAACAGTCAAATACTATCCAGTATATTTTGGATTATTAAATTTCAATTTTAATTAAAAACAATATTCAAATTTATGTTAAATCACGCCGCTATTGATAATTACCATCATATACTTACAAAAAAGTCAATTTAAACTGCCATATGAATG
This sequence comes from Protaetia brevitarsis, assembly GCA_004143645.1. Taxonomy (NCBI): domain Eukaryota; kingdom Metazoa; phylum Arthropoda; class Insecta; order Coleoptera; family Scarabaeidae; genus Protaetia; species Protaetia brevitarsis. Next base: position 699,143 of record RXPK01000128.1, read on the forward strand.
TTGTTCCTTCTCTGAGTTTTAGAAATTTTATTTTATTTTGAATTTTCTTTAATACCCTCTTCTAAAAATATCCACTCATCTTCCTTCATTCTATTTAAACCAATAAGTATATCCTTGATGTTAGTTTCTTTTTGTCTGTTTATATATTTTCTATTATCCGGAAATAATACTGTGTGAGTCTAAGATGTTAGAAATTCATTATTTTTCGAAGATATTTGCTAATTTTCCCAATATAATATCTACAAATATGCTCTGCTTAGAACACAAATTCGCAATATTATTTGGAGTAAGCACTAAATTTTGCGCCGATACGCTAATAAATGCATTAAACGTAGAAAAATACATACAAAATGTGCTATTGAAGACCCCAATGTTTCGCCTTTTAAGGCCTCGTCGTGTCATTTTGGCGTATTTGTATGTACCCGGCACAAGAAAGTATATAAAGCCTGCTTGATGTAAATAATACTGTGTGAGTGTAGAATGTTCGAAACTCATTATTTTTCGAAAGATATTTTGTTAATTTTTCCAATATATATCTACAAATAATGTTCTGACTTAGAACACAATATTCGCAATATTATTGGAAGTAGCACTAAATTTGCGCCGCTACGCTAATAAATGCATTAAACGTAGAAAAATACATACAAATGTCGCTATTGACAGACATCAATGTTTCGCCTTTTCAAGGCTCGTCAGTGTCACTTTTGCGATATTTGTATGTACCGCACAAGACGTATATAAAGCTGCTTGATGTAAATAATACTGTGTGAGTGTAAGATGTTAGAAATGCATTATTTTTCGAAGATATTTGCTAATTTTCCCAATATAATATTTACAAATATATTCTATGGATAATATTAAAATCATATTTCTGAATTAATGTGAAGGATTGGTGCTTAAAATAAATAGTAACTCGAAATTTTGATGTGTGAGTTCTAATGTATTGGCAAATTTATTTTTCAAAATAAAATCCACTTTCAACTTATACCTTCCTTTAAAAGTTTGTACAATGGTTTTGCTTTTTCTGATTTTGGTACAATAATTTAAAATTCCTAAAAATTCCCTCGAATGTTTTTAAATGATGCGATCTCTTATAAAATCCAATCATATTTAACCTTTTTCTACCTATTTTAAGTTCTGTTATTCCCAATCGCAAACCCAAAAATTTCACACTTGAAAAAAATTCGCATTTTTCTATATTTAACTTTAAACCTTTATCTAATTCGTTTAACATTTTTCTAATGTAACCCAAATGCTGTTTTTTTTCACTAAATATAAGAATATCGTCTACATAATGCATACAAAAATCTTTAGAATTTGATTCATGGCTTTAATTAGATCCATTAGGCAATATAAAATATTTAACTATATACTATATAATATTTACTAATGCCGCAGATGACAATATTCCTCTAAAATTATAGAATATTTTCTTGACCTTGGATGCAATAGTATTAGTCGAAAACAATTTTTATAATAATAAATTAAAAATATACAAAAATAAACTAACAATTACAGCAGTGCGAAGACGAATTTCAGTAAAAATTCTTCAAATCCATCGTTGTATTCCATTTGACCTTTCTAATCCTACTATCAATGTTTTGAGGTGCCTCGTGTTGTGGAAATATTCTTTTATTTAAATTTCTTGTATCCAAACACCATATAAATAATTTATCCATTTGCCTTTTTGACAACTACAAGCGGATTTATACATATGTGGTGTAGAAGATCTTTCTATGATACTATTATTTAACTTATCTTGAATTTCTTCATTAACCAATTTTCTATATGCGCAAAGCATAGGATGACTTTTACAATGGAATGACTCAAATAGTAACTCATGAATATAGTTAGATGCAATCCTGTATTTATTAAACTATTTGTTAAATGCAAATATTCATGAATGAGTTCTTTAATTTCTTATAACATCTTTTGGGGTTATAAGCTCCGTTTCTCTGTGCTATTGTATTCCTTCCTGTTTTATAATGATGTTGTTTTCTTGTAAATTCATTGATTGAATTCCTGCCACCTATCTTCCACTCAATAACTACTTGTAATGATTTTTTTTCTACATCAATCGTTATTCCTCAATTTACCATGCAATTATACATTCTAAATTGATATTTTGAACTATTAAAAATTGCATCTTCCCATTATTTGATCCAATTTCGACTTTACCAGCATAGGACTTGTTTACTTTGCTAACTTTCTTATTGTTTACTGAATAATATTTATTTTCTTTGAAAGCAAAACATTATTTTTCAACCCCCATTATTCTGATGACTTCTTCAGAACTAAAGACGCCTCTGCACCAGTATCAAGCAATGTATGGACTGGAATTCCTTAAAGATGAACAGTGATTAATAGTAATTCTGGTAAAATAATGTCAACATCAACAATCAATATCAATAAATTCTTAAATCAATAAATGTTCTTCAATATCAATTCATTCTTTTGGATGAGTATATGTAAACATATACATATAACTTGTAGTCTACTGCTAGTACTAGGTCTTTGTCACTCATACTAACGTTTGCAATCTCCTTCTATTGTATTCCTCTCAACACTATTGGATCTCTCCCCTCTATTTTTCATTGATGATGGATTACCCTCTCTCTGCATGTCAACTCGTTCCTCTGATATTCCTGAGCTCCTATAACCATTTGCTCTGACTCCACTTCTTTGGTTACCATTATTATATCCACTTCGATGACTTCCTGATCTGTAGTTACAATAATTTCAATTCCCATTTCTGTCCGAAATCTAATATATCTAACATTAATGTGTTGTTTATATTTTTGAGTATCTTTAGCTTTGCCAATTCTTGTTAAATATATAATAAATTCCTTTAAACTGTTAATATTTTGAGTTGCCACCTGCATTATAATGTTTGGCCCAAAACGTCTAGCTAAGTTATTTATCAATTGTCCCTTAGATACTCTCATATCCAAATAAATCCTTTGATTATAAATCTTTAACATGTATCTCTCCCTGCTCTCACAACAATATGAGAACATGTACCTGCCATTAAAAACTTTCTCTTTCCTCTATGTTGTTCGATCTCACTCCAAAATTGCCTTAAAAATAGTTCTTTGAATTCCTCAAAACCTTCTTCCCTCGATTACTGTATCAAATTTCCGCCTCCCCTTTGAAAGATTTTTTTACAATATCCATAGCTTTAACATGATTAAAATCATGGTTCATATAAATCTCAATATATTTACTGATATTTTGCAAATACTTTATAGGATTTAATTTCAGGTCATTCCCAAATTTTGTTATGCTTTCTAAAGGTGTAATATGTATCGCGATGTATGTTGGTTTAGCTTTTACCTACTTTGTTTGATCTCATTCCAAAATTTCTTTAAAAATAATTTAAATTTCTCAAAACTATCAATGCTTTCCTCAATTACGTTATACCTAAATTCTGCTTCCCCTTTTAAAGATTTTTTTACAATATCCATAACTTTTAAATGATTAAAATTATTGTTCATATGAATCTCAATATATTTATTGATGTTTTGTAAATAATATAATAATAATAATAATGTTACTTTCTCAGTGATAATTATTTTGTTTGAGTTCTAATATCAAAAAATATGCCTTTGGTTTTACATCAATTGATACCAAATTTTGGAGTAATAAATGAAAATATTTCCATTAATGACAAATATCTATAATTTATACAATTTATATTATTTCTTAACTTTTACACAAAAACCTAATTCAATCCCTAAGCAGGACGAGAGAGTCGGTTGAGAAGCGTCTGCGTGCGTTCAAATGTTGTTTCGTTGGGCAACTCCATACGTTTTTGAATAAAGTCCCCAGTCTATCACAACGGCATTGGCAGCATTTTTCATGCTTTCTTGTGACCATTGCGTTTTTTGTTTACATGTCCACACCATCGTAAAACCAAAACAGAAAAAGGCTTAAATCTGGAAGGAGTTACAGTAACAAGGGTTACCGTATGACCATCTTGCCCCTTGGTGGTTTTTAAAACTGTCAGTTTTTTTTTGATAAATCATTCAAACAAATCTGTGTATAATTAATCAGGTGAAAGCCCAATAAATTGTATTTCTAGACACCTAATGTTACTTTTAAACACTTTAATTCTGGGACAAAGGAACCTCGCGAACTGTAAATCGCAGATTTTGATGAAATTTTGTCAGTTTGTAGACTCCATGGAGTGTTACTCAAGGACGCTTTCCGTCGCTGCGGAACTTCAACTTTAGGGGGTAGAATTCACCCTTGAAATTTGGCCCAAATTTGTTTTTTTCTGAATAACTTTTAAACGGTAAGAGATAGAAAAAAAGTTTCAATGGCGGACTTGTACCGTTTAGTCAACCCTTTCGATTGGTATAGATATTTATATACAGGATGTTCCAATAAACGTGGAATGACGTATGTTGTGCTTATTTTATCGAATTTCAGAAATCGGTTATAATGGCCTTTTTTGTGATGAAATAGCCTATAGAAAGGTAATTTAACAAGTTATACAGGATGTCCACAAAAATATAAATTTTAGCATATTTCCTTATATTAAGGAGATACTGTGTATACTGTTATATGACTGCACTGTATGTCGAAAATCAATGTAAACTTATACTAGGCGCTAGATGGTTATATGCGATAGTTTTCGAGTTATACGCGTTTGGATGTATGTAAGACTATATTATCCCCGACAGCAGACAAAAGAAAATGTACCTACTTCGACAGATTGTTCCTGATACTTTTAACATTACATTGTATATGCAAAATAACGACAGATTACGATTTTTATATTCGTACTGTTCGTGGGTAGGTACGCAAATAAAATTATATAATATTGATTTATTAATTTATTGATATTGGTTGAGTTCATATTGTTTTGCAAATAGCAATGCTGCAAAATTTGCAGCTAGAGCCATTAAAAGAAAACTTACAATGTACAATCGACGTGCAATTTAATTATAATTATATATAACTGCCGCAGGTCTATATCGTGTACTATGGCGTTTTTATCCATAGCTGATGAAAATTTACATAATACGTGTTTTGTAATTTCTAGCCATTTATCCCTATTCCTTCCACCCATTTCCATGTATTTTGTAGAATCCGTCCAAAACTCAATAGCTCTCCTTTTGTAATCTGGAGTAATATTATCATCTTCCAAAGCGCATGTCTCCTCATACTCTTCTTCAGCATGTTCTAAATCGTAGGACGATGAAGGCTCGCCTGCAACTGCTATTTCAATATCTCGATGACGATCCATATCTTCAAATTCTAATGCTTCTATTGCGAACATTGTTTCGCGAACACTTATAATCGATAGAGTTCTCCACGGCACATGCAATTCCTATTCACTGAGATTATTTTGTTTATTTTGGTTTTCATTATGAATTATATGAAGTATTAGCAGATGAATAATATTTGCTGGATTCATATGAACCATGTTAGCTACTGCCACTGCAAAACTATATAAACTGAATTTAAATAAAAATTGGGTTCTTATATACATTGCACCGAGGGATATGTGTGCCAAGTTATTCTGGCCAATTGTCCCGGATAAAATAAAAATATCTGCAAGTGAGACGTTCGCTACTCACATCTCTCCAAAAATTGTAGAAGCAAGCAATTAGTGTACTATGTGACCGATTGTTTTCATCTGCTTGCTGTCGGGGATAATATTTAGTCTGTACATGAGCATCCAAACGCGTATAATCGAAAACTAACACATGTAACCATTTTAGCGCTGTATAGTCACTATTTTGACAACAAGCAGCTCACCTAACAGTATCACATATCTTAGAATACAAATATGCTTAAAATTTATATTTTTGTGGACACCCTGTACAACTATTTAAATTACCTGTTTTCTATAGACTATTTGATCACAAAAAAGCCATTATAGCCGATTTCTGAAATTCAGATTGGTAATGTCATTCAAATACAAAGTAAAAGGAATGGGCGCGCCAAAGACGAGGCTTTGTGGCACGCATATTTTTTACGGCTCTATTATCGATGAGATTTCATTGCCATTATCTACATATTAAGATCTATTTTCTATTCTATATTCTAATAGTTAGTTAGTCTTTCAAGCAAAGCACACGCAAGGATTTCCAAGGAAGTGAGTCTTCACCGAGACGTAAAAAAAAACCAAGCCATTCATCCGTCGTCTATTATTTTGCACGGTTTACAATAACGTAAAGGATGTACCGTACCTACCCCCAGATAGGCGGCACAGTATTGCCATATTCTCCGCATTAAGCATCGATTCCGCATATACCGGCACGTACCTCGCCCCGCTTAGGGAATCGTCCTGCCGCCGCTTCGCTGCGCGCGCGTGTATATGTCTGTGTACACACAAGAAAAGCTTTCTTGCTCGGCAACTCGGCGCGCAATCTCCGAACGGTTCCGTGCGGAGAGGAGGGAATCGGATAATCAAAAAGTTGTCGGTCGGAGCGTAGCGCAGGCACCACCAGGAGCACACCAGACTACTGGCGGTCAGAGCGCAGTAGCGAACACGGTTCAAACGGGTTCTACACATAGCGACTCCGGTGTGTGCTCTAATTAGCGTCACGGAGTGATCCTCTCGGTGCCGACATTCCGACAGACGAAGTGTCCTCACGTCAGTGAACCGCCGGATTAAATAAATAAGGCGCCTGACGATCGCGCGAATTTTAAACATGAAACTCTTTCTGGTCGTTGTGTTGTTAGGCGTGTTGGTCTACAACTGCGATGCGAAACGAAAGAGGAAATTTGACGGCGACTTCGAATTCGCCGAAGAGGTAAGTCGGTTGGAAAATAATTCGATTGTACAGAACTTGTCAACACAATAGTAAAAGCGCAATTTACCAGTAAGCCACTTTATAAGCTATTAAAAGGGCAATTGTTTTTTTTTATAATACTAAAAGACTTTGAATCCACATATAATTTAAAAACTACACTTCATATTTACTAGGAGAAAAGCACTATCATACGACATAACTCTTTTTTCGCTCCTAACAGGAGTATTAGTCTCATGTATTCGGAGAAAAATCAATAGAATAGTTCCCTGTGAAACTCCTAATTAAAAATGATCAGCAATGTCATTCTTCTGTATTCAAACGATACCAAATCGCATTAACCTAAATGAAAACATCATTCTAATTAACTTTATTTCCAGAAAATATTCACTTATTACCACAATTTCTTTATTAAAACGCGCTCATTAGCCAAACGACTCAAAGTTAAAGGGAAGTCAAATTTTATGCAAGCAAGTAAAATCCCTCTTAAAAAAAAATAATTCGTTTAATCGCCTATACAGCTATTTGAGTTTATTACTCACTATTCGATTTACTGTTCTCTAGCGGGTATACTAGCGAAGGCACATACAGGAATTCTCTATTGATTTATTCCTCGGCGTGGTTTCAAAGCGATAGCACCATTCGAAACACTATATTTAACTATAAATGGTAATTAAGTGCTTTTAACGATCTACTGTCCGTGGGTGTAGGAATTTTATTCAGCTAGTTGGTAGTTTTTATATTCATGATATTGTAAAAGCTGAAATGCATTTGATAGTTTATTTAAACAATATTAGTTTCTATCGCATTTATACAAGAAGAATGGGTTATTTAATTTCCATTTATATACAATTTTGTTATATGTGTTATGTATTAGGTACTGGAGGATGTCAGGTTGGTTATGTAATCATCTAATATATTTCCTTTAAAACTGACGTGTTCGTAATTGACATTTAATCAAACGGAAAGCACTATTAAAAACCTATTTGATTGGGCAAATATGTATGGGTAGACACTCGGTTAAACTTTATAAAAATAATTTATGGAGCACCAATGGTATGGTTATATCAAAAATCAAACTGCCATGTACTTAGATTACATTATTTTGCTTTTCAATGAATTATTCATTGTATCAATATTGTAACAGAAACAAATAATTTTGAAAGTAAATATTCCACAATGTTGTCCCCGTACTTGCCAGTCAAATGTAGTGTAAATATATACTATCTGTCTATGAATGAATAAATGAAATCAAATTATCTCTCTAAGATGGATCAATCTATTGTAGTAATGCGTCCGGCTATATATTATAAAATTAAGACTCTATGAGGTTCTATTTAATGATTTTTCGAAAAAAAAGCTAATTTGAATTATATTTTTTTCATTTAAAAATCAAATTACTTACAAAACCTTTTTTATTTATAAAAATCCTAACACAATCCCTTCCTTTAATATGAAATTTAAAAAATTATTGAGTTTGGCCAAATAATAGATTAAAAAAAAATACCTGAGTATTGTTTATAATTTAAAAGTCCACTTCATTAACTTCTCTCATGCTTCAGTCCTCCTTTACTTCCACAGTACACAACGTCATCGCAATAATATAAATTCCTGATGTGTCACCCCAAAATAATGTAGATATCACAGTAGATACTCCACTTTTCCAATACCAAAGTCTCTACTCCGTAGCCCACACTGAAAAGTTGGCCGCTAAAGCTTATCGTACTGAAATAAAGCAAAAAGTACTACTGTCACACATACTGTAAATACCAAAAATTAGCTCAATCAATGCCACCCATTCATATATTAGAATAAGGTGAAAATTCCAATATTTTTTCCAGAATTACCTTAAGCTACCGTTCAAAAAAATATATGTAAGTAACAGCGAATTATGGGCATTCTATAAAAAATCAAGGCAAATTCCGTTTACTCAGTTCAACAGTTATCAACTATTTTCCCCCTCTTTAGGAGTGGTTTTTTTTTTAGTTTGGTTCAAGTGCCAACTGGCTTTTTGTTATATTAGACTGTATCATTTAGTTCATTATATTTTTTTTCAGTTTTTCTGTGTGGTAGAACATGTAAATAAAAAATCAAATCTCTTGAATGATTCACTAAGAACAATTTGTTATTGTTTATTTTAGAGGTTAAAACAATGTTCATCCATCAATTTCAAGATTATCTGTATGTATGTTTCAGCCCTAGTAATAAAAAGTATCAAAATATAAAAAAAGAAATTATAACAACAAAATACATATTTATTTCCGTACACGCAGTGAAAGTTATTGTTATTTTTCCTTTTTGATGGGTGTTTTTTTTTTGAGTTGAGTTTAATGTGTCACCCTGAATTTTTTTTATATTGTAATATATGTATTTGGGTTTATTATATATTTCTTTAAGTTCTTTCTATGTGACAGAACATACAAATGAAAAATTAAAAAAAGAAAATCATCGATTGGTTTCAAGATTATTTATATGTTATACATTTCAGCCCTAGTAATTATGAAAGCACCGAGTTATAAAAAATAATTTTGTAAGAATAACTAATAATAGATAATATATTTTTACTTTATAATATTATCTGTCGTTACATTTGTTATTAACATATATGTATTTATAGTAAATATAAAATATTTAGTTACGTGCACGAAATATAAAATTTCTTTTTGGGGGTAGTTTTTTGAGTTTAAGGTTCCAATTTGACTTTTTGATGTATAGGAATGCCTATATTTGGGTTTACTATATATTTTTTCCACTTTTTTTCCAAATAAATTCTTTACAAATGATTTCATATGAACTGAGAAATATGCTTTTGATTTGCAACCTTCACTGATTCTTCTGGGAGGAATAAATAGCTCCAAAGGAACCTTATTTTTTGTGTAAGTTGCTCAGGATTTTAGAAAATGAAATGGAAATATATATGTATACATCTCAAAGTAATCTTCAAGTTATAAAGTGTGAATAACAACGAAGAGGACTTGAGTGATAGCAAAGAAAGGATAAATTGGACGTGTATCAATTTATATGTTATACTTCTGACCAAAACCATGAAAATTTGAGCTGAGGCTAAAGGAAGAGCACCTCACCAAGGTGATTTAGTCTTTTTGGCATTTCTGTTCATAATATACATGTATTTATTATGTAATGACAATAAATTGATATTATTATTATTATTAAATAAGTATTTATATCATCTTCATCGTTTATTTCTTTATTTAAGTTTTTCCAGATATTTTTATTAGCAAATACCGCGATTAATACACTTATGAGAGGACATATTTTACACTTATTTTCTGCAGTACTACTGTTTATTCCACATAAGGAAATTGCATTAAATAACAGTTTCCAAATTCTCACAATCGGAAATCTGCCCATAATCCGTGTCTACTTACTTAATTTTTTTAACGTGATAGCTATTCGTGATAGTAAGTCCTGAGGAAAAAATATTGATTTTTTCCGCGCTTATGCTAATATCTCGAATGGGATGACATCGATTGAACTAATTTTTGGTATTTACAGTATGCAGGCTTATGCAGCCGCGTTTTCTTCTTATTATTTTTTTTATTTTTAACTTATCAACCTCTTATTTCTTCTTCATGTTTCTTAATTTTCCATTTCACTTTTATATTTTTTTCCCAGTTTTACTTGATAACACTACAAATCTTGATCTTTTTTTTTTTACATTTAAAAAATCAATAAGTTTTTGTATTATTATTTTAGTTTCAATTTAGTTTATAACTTTTGTCGTATATTAACGTTAAAATAAATTAGATTAATTAAATTAAAAGAAAACGTTCTAACTTCCTTTTCATTTTTAAAATTTTGGAATACTGGAGTTAAAATATTCATATGCTGTGGGGGCGCAATTTACTATGGAAAAGTTGGAAAATGAGTAAGATAATAAGAGTAATACAGATTGATTTCGGTGCTATTGCTAATATTGTCATTATTAATACTAAACTTGGGTGAGTGACCCTTTCTTGCATTAGAATGGGTGTTAGTAAATCCATCAGAAGAATAGGTTCTTGATACCAATCGAATATGATTACCTTTAACTTCTAAACTTTAGAGTCGAAGGAAGGATCATTATAATTATTTACCACTTTAAGAATAAATTATAAATGACAATTATAAGAATTAAATATGCTTAATGCAGTGTCAAACATATAAAATCATAATATCACATGCATATTCCAAGATGATGGATAGTTTAAATTAAATAATCTTGATGATTTTACTTATTCCTTACTGAATATTAATAACTGCTTTTTGGATTTGGTACTAAAATTCAAAGAATTATGTTAAATTAAAAAAATATGTATTAAATAATGACGTTTAGAAAGTATTTACAATTTTTTTAAATAATATTACAGCTTCATATTATTTAAAAAAATTGTAAATCAATTCTATGGTGGATGATAAAAACCGTACCAGTCAAAAATTAAGGAATATTCGTTTATGTCAAATATATTAATAAAATATTGCAATACAGATGTATACGAAAGCAATGATTTTTTTAACCACATCACTAACAAAAATTATATATTAATTGCGATATAATATTGCAATATTTTATTAATATATTTGACATAAACTAATATTCCTTCAGTTTCGATTTGTACTGTTTTTCCACCCACCATAGAATTAAATATTATATATAATATATAAGTTAAAGGACAATTAGAAAATGAAATTATTAATCTATTTTGCTGTATACTTCTTGATATATTCATAATTACAATTTAAATTATAATGTATAAAGTGGCATGTAAAATAATGTTATTACAAAGTAAACAATTTTGTTTATGTTCTATCTCATGTTCGTTTAATGATAGATCAATTCTGATATAGTAAATAAACATAATTTTGGTAAATCTCTTTGCAATTACTCACAGAATTGTTATTTTCTTTTAATTAGGATTGATTATAAAATGGATGCATTTTAAAACTTTGTAGTTCATTTCTTTCATTAATTTTTGTAGGAAATTAAATTATTATTAATTATACCTTTTTTCTGAGAAATAATGTTATTCGAATATTTACGTCTTTTTAATCTTTCAAATAAGTGTTGCATTGCTTGTTAGGTGTTGTAATATTACTCTCTCTCTCTCTCAGGGATAATTGTTTCATGGGTTCTATTATCATAAGATATGCCTTTGGTTTCATCTCAATTGATATCAATTTTTTTTTTGAGTAATAAAAGAAAATATTTTAATTGCTGATAAATGTCTATAATTTATATTATTTCTTACAGCTTTTTAAAACAAAAAACTACCTCAATCCCTAACTAGCTAAAATTTTATGTATGATGATCACTTGTATTTGAATTTTGTAATAAATTAGAAATAAATAAAAGTCCGACATTAAATTAGAGCATCTCTTCTTCAACCAGAAATTCCACACCTTAATTTAGTCCTCTTTATTATATCCCATCTTAATTCGTTACTCCACTCTTTAATTTAGTTTCTTCGTTTGAATCACCTTTTAAATTCCTGATTCCACTTTTTAATTTCGATTATCCCCTTCAGTATCTTCTCTTAACTCCTCTTTATTCTTAAACCAACGTTCCAGGAGTATATGTTCCAATGTACTTGTTTTTATACAATAATACTTCTTATTTTCGATTGTCTACAACTGCTTATTACCTTTCAATCAAAAAATAAATTTCGTTTATAATCAATAATAATAATCTTTTTTTTATATTGCCATGCATACCAGAACATATATAATAAATGTTTATAAAATAATATAAATTATACATCTTTAGTTTACCTGAACACTGAAATCATACAATATGCTGAAACCTTCATTAATGAACTCATTTGAATAATATAATATTTTGAGAAATGTGATGAACAAAATTAATTTATAACTCAATATTACAATATATACTCCACTACGATTTTGACAGGATATCTTTATGCAATATGTATTTGTTTCTGTGTAGGAGTAGGTAATATCTTTTAATTTTAGATAATAAAAGTCTTAAGTTATTTTGATGAGTAACCTTAATATTGTGTGGAATTCAAATTTTATTTTTTTTGTAAATTGAATTATCTATTAAATAGAATTATAATCAATGCTAAAGTAGGACTAATAGGACAACCTGTTGGGGTATCAAAAATTTGTTAATATTTATTACTAAAAGAACAATAATTGTCGCATATAATGTTATTGATTAGTCATTTATTGGGTTATCAACCTTCTTAAATGGAAAACACGATTAGCATGTTCGTAAATTTACGCTTTAATGTGATTCATAAGAGAATTAAAGGTCTATATGTAAAGGATTGTGACTTCAAGTTGGAAACTGAAAGGAATAAATTTCCCTATAAATTTACTGCATCATTAAAGCTTATTATGTTCTGCCATTACCAACAAACTTAATATACTTGTCAATGAGTTATTGGAAATGGTAAGTGATTAAACGCTACCGCAACACGGTAATTTATAACTAATACTTATTAGTGTAAATGTCAAAGGTGCGACCAGAACACATAGGATGCGGCGAAGCGAGCCCGTTGAAACTATGTGGCACTAACGTTGTGCGATTATAGTTACTAGCGAGAATTATACTATTTATTTCTTAGTTTATCTTGATAAATAAAAAAATGTTAACGTCAAGACAGGAAACCTTTAATTCATCATTGCTATAATTTAACAATTATAAATTCTTTCAATTTTAGCGGTGAGTTACATGCGCGGTGACTTAAATTTAAGGCTTTACTACACAAATGATGAAAAGATTACATTATGTCATCGTAATAACGGAGTTTAGGTAGTATTATACATACATAAGTAAAAAAAAAATCAATAAAAGTAAATATATATTAGAGATCGGAGAAAAGTTCTTATAATGTGTATCCTTTACATCCGATGTTGAATTATAATTAATTAAATAAAATAGGTGATCTGAGCATCAAATTTATTCTAGAAGTCGTAAAAGAATTATTTTGTTGGCTGTTTAAGGTTAGGCATATTCAAATAATTTTTATGCAGTATCTAAAATGTTATAAAAAATTACTGAATACGTAAAGCGCTTACGTCCATAAAATTTACGATTAAATATTTTTTTTATGGAAGGTGAAAATGCATGTACGCACAATGTGCTGGACTCCTTCAAAAGAAGACTACCAGCTAAAAGCACCTCCCGTCTCATAGACACCAGCCCGGAACCGTTTTACACATTACTTCGGGCTGGGTCTGCTTATTTTGGCTGTATAAGGGCCACACACAACGATAGGGTTCAGTGTTCTACTCCCATGCTGCGATCTAAGTCTCCTTTCTTCGTGCGAAGGATGTGGTGTACGTACCGGGTGATGTTCGTCCAGCAGTCCTCGTTCTCCATCATTTTTTGAATAATCGAGTCTGGCGAAAGAGTGCCAACGCCTCCACCAGTTCTCTCTGTTCTGTCCATCTCTGACATACAAAGAAAGTATGATGGGCATCATCCAATCTATCGGGCAATACAGGCATACTGCAGAATTTGTCTTCCCCATACGATGTAGGTAAGACCTGAAGTAGCCATGCCCGGTTAAAAATTGGGTGAGATAGAAGTCTACCTCCCCATGGGCTCGCGTAATCCCTTTCACTGGAGGTAGATTCTTCCCCAGTTCCTGGGCGATTAGCGCCACCGGAATGATCCCCGCAATTACAAGCACAGCAGGCTCCGGCACAGTGCGGTAATCTTGTAAATTGCGTCAATAAGATTGACAACTGATTTATTAGCATGTTGTGAGCATTAATTTTGATCAACAGATTATTGTTGTATTCATCTTCAAGAAAAGAATCCATTTTATAGAATTGAAAAATGTCAACCTATAAACTTTTTAGCGTGTTTAGAAAAACGTACTTACACTTGTGCTTCATGATTGCAGCAGTGATGCGCTCGACCGTTACAAAGGAAGTAAATTTTACAAACAGGGTTGAATGCATGGCTTGGTAATACATACTACATGTAGTTCTACAGATATTCCGATTTAAAAGTTTCTACATAGGAACTTCTTTTTTCGACTTTTGGCCAGCTTTTCCGGATTTGGCACCACTGTGCGGCGTCTGCAAAATTTTTGTGATTCTAATATGTCATTCTAATGTCACTTTAATTCTCTCTTTAGATGCTTCTTTGATTATATTGTACTACAAACTGCTTGAGCGTTATCTTGTCTTATTATGTTATTTTACATATGTATTGTGGGTAAGCACCTTCTCTTTTTATCTGTCATTTTAATAATGTCATAGCTTTTATGAACTATAACTAGAAGCTGCGCTTCTAGTCAGTGAAGAAGGTGGTACTTGAGGAAGGTGGTTACTTGAGGAAGGTGGTTTCTTGAAGTCGGTCCCCATTCGAGAGAAGTTGCCACTTTTACAATGTGCAATACGTTTTAAGTGTAGTTTTCTTTTGTTTTTACTTTTGGAACACCCTGTATAGTCGAAACTATGTTTAGGGTATGCAGCAATCTGCACAACTTTTGTCAAAAAGTTTCTTTTCCTAAAACTCAGTCTTTTTGAACACCCGGTATATTTGAAAATATTTTTAGCTTATGCAGCATTCAATTCTATAACACTTTTATAGAAAAGATTTGTTCCCAAACGCAAAAATAGAGCTATAATGAAAAAAATCCAATCTTCCTGAACACTCTGTAGATTTAAAAATATTTTTAGCTTATGCAGCATTCAATTCTATAACACTTTGGTAGAAAAGATTTGTTCCCAAACGCAAAATAGAGCTTATAATGAAAAAAATCCAATCTTCCTGAACACTCTGTAGATTTAAAAATATTTTTAGCTTATGCAGCATTAAATTCTATAACACTTTTATAGAAAAGATTTGTTCCCAAACGCAAAAATAGAGGTATAATGAAAAAATCCAATCTTCCTGAACACTCTGTAGATTTAAAAATATTTTTAGCTTATGCAGCATTCAATTCTATAACACTTTGGTAGAAAAGATTTGTTCCCCAAACGCAAAAATAGAGCTGTAATGAGAAAAAATCCAATCTTCCTGAACACTCAGTAAATTTAAAAATATTTTTAGCTTATGCAGCATTCAATTCTATAACACTTTGGGTAGAAAAGATTTGTCCCAAACGCAAAAATAGAGCTATAATGAAAAAATCCAATCTTCCTGAACACTCTGTAGATTTAAAAATATTTTTAGCTTATGCAGCATTCAATTCTATAACACTTTTGTAGAAAAGATTTGTTCCCAAACGCAAAAATAGAGCTATAATGAAAAAATCCAATCTTCCTGAACACCTCTGTAGATTTAAAAATATTTTTAGCTTATGCAGCATTCAATTCTATAACACTTTGGTAGAAAAGATTTGTTCCCAAACGCAAAAATAGAGCTATAATGAAAAAGTCCAATCTTCCTGAACACTCTGTAGATTTCAAAATATTTTTAGCTTATGCAGCATTCAATTCTATAACACTTTTGTAGAAAAGATTTGTTCCCAAACGCAAAAATAGAGCTATAATGAAAAAATCCAATCTTCCTGAACACTCTGTAGATTTAAAAATATTTTTGGCTTATGCAGCATTCAATTCTATAACACTTTGGTAGAAAAGATTTGTTCCCAAACGCAAAAATAGAGCTATAATGAAAAAGTCCAATCTTCCTGAACACTCTATAGATTTCAAAATATTTTTAGCTTATACAGCATTCAATTCTATAACACTTTTGTAGAAAAGATTTGTTCCCAAACGCAAAAATAGAGCTATAATGAAAAAATTCCAATCTTTCCTGAACACTCTGTAGATTTTAAAAATATTTTTAGCTTATGCAGCATTCAATTCTATAACACTTTGGTAGAAAAGATTTGTTCCAAACGCAAAAATAGAGCTATAATGAAAAATCCAATCTTCCTGAACACTCTGTAGATTTAAAAATATTTTTAGCTTATGCAGCATTTAAAATTCTATAACACATTTTATAGAAAAGATTTGTTCCCAAACGCAAAAATAGAGTATAATGAAAACATCCAATCTTCCCTGAACACTCTGTAGATTTAAAAAAATATTTTTAGCTTATGCAGCATCCAATTCTATAACACTTTGTAGAAAAATATGTTCCCAAACGCAAAAATAGAGCTGTAATGAGAAAAATCCATCTTCCTGAACACTCAGTAAATTGAAAATATTTTTAGCTTATGCAGCTTCAATTCTATAACAACTTTGGTAGAAAAGATTTGTCCCAAACGCAAAAATAGAGCTATAATAAAAAAAAATCCAATCTTCCTGAACACTCTGTAGATTTAAAAAATTTTTAGCTTATGCAGCATTCAATTCTATAACACTTTTGTAGAAAAGATTTGTTCCAAACGCAAAAATAGAGCTATAATGAAAAAAATCCAATCTTCCTGAACACTCTGTAGATTTAAAAATTATTTTTAGCTTATGCAGCATCCAATTCTATAACACTTTGGTAGAAAAGATTTGTTCCCAAACGCAAAAATAGAGCTATAATGAAAAAGTCCAATCTTCCTGAACACTCTGTAGATTTTCAAAATATTTTTAGCTTATGCAGCATTCAATTCTATAAACACTTTTGTAGAAAAGATTGTTCCCAAACGCAAAAAATAGAGCTATAATGAAAAAAATCCAATCTTCCTGAAACACTCTGTAGATTAAAAATATATTTTGGCTTATGCAGCATTCAATTCTATAACACTTTGGTAGAAAAGATTTTGTTCCCAAACGCAAAAATAGAGCTATAATGGAAAAAGTCCCATCTTCCTGAACACTCTGTAGATTTCAAAATATTTTTAGCTTATGCAGCATTCAATTCTATAACACTTTTGTAGAAAAGATTTGTTCCCAAACGCAAAAATAGAGCTATAATGAAAAAAGTCCAATCTTCCTGAACACTCTGTAGATTTCAAAAATTTTTTAGCTTATGCAGCATTCAATTCTATAACATTTTGTAGAAAAGATTTGTTCCAAACGCAAAAAAGAGCTATAATGAAAAAATCCAATCTTCCTGAACATCTGTAGATTTAAAATATTTTTTTGGCTTATGCAGCATTCAATTCTATAACACTTGGTAGAAAAAGATTTGTTCCAAACGCAAAAATAGAGCTATAAATGAAAAAGTCCAATCTTCCTGAACACTCTGTAGATTTCAAAATATTTTTAGCGTTATGCAGCATTCAATTCTATAACACTTTTGTAGAAAAGATTTGTTCCAAACGCAAAAATAGAGCTATAAGAAAAAAATCCAATCTTCCTGAACACTCTGTAGATTTTAAAAATATTTTTTAGCTTATGCAGCATCAAAATTCTATAACACTTTGGTAGAAAAGATTTGTTAAAAATAGAGCTATAATGGAAAAAGTCCAATCTTCCTGAACACTCTGTAGATTTCAAAATATTTTAAGGTTATGCAGCATTCAATTCTATAACACTCTTGTAGAAAAGATTTTTCCCTATACGCAAAAATAGAGCTATAGTGAAAAACCAGTCGTCCTGAACACGCCGGTATGTTTTGAAAATTATTTTTAACTTATGCAGCATTCAATTCTATACACTTTTGTAGAAAAGATTTTTCCTAAAAGCAAAAAATAGAGCTATAATGAAAAACCCAATCTTCCTGAACATCCGGTATATTAAAAATATGTTTAGGTTACGCAGCATTCAATTCTATAACACTTGTTTGGAAGGTTATTTTCATAAAAGCAAAAATAAAGCTATAATCAAAGACTCAATCTTCGTGAACACCCTGTGTAGTGGAAAATATTGTTAACTTATGCAGGACATTGAATTCTGTACAACTTTTGTACAAATTTTCTTCCTAAAAGTAAAAATAGAGCTATAATGAAAAAACCCAGTCTTCCAGACACCCGGTATATTTTAAAATAAGTTTAGGTTACACAGCATTAAATTCTATAAAACTTCTGCAGAAAAGACTTTTTCGTAAAAGCCAAAAATAGAGCTTTAATCAGAGAGCCAGTGTTCGGGAACCAGCTGTACCAAATATATTTTAGGTTATGCGCATTAAATTATAGAAAACTTTGTAGAAAGACTCTTTTCCTGAAAGCAAAATAGAGCTTAATCAAATTCTATTCCCTTTCCCTGTTCTCTTTTTCGTTATTGCGTTTTCTTGTCTATTTCCCTATTTCCCTTTTATAATACCAATAAATTACAATTTTTAAAAAATAATTGACGATTTTCCTATATTTCAATTTTCTCCCATTTAATCCGTCATTTATTTTTCCAAACAATATTATCAGCATCAAATGCAATGGTATGATACAATGTCATTAATATCTATTTATATTGTATTGTTCAAAAATGTAATTACGATGGCTACAATACACACACTTATGGTAGACAATGAATTTGACATAAATCCCATTTAGAGCCATCTACGAACATTTAAACCTAAAGCTACTTAGATTGTTCTAACAAAAAGTTCTTCATATCTCAAAATCTATTAAAGATAGATATAGGGGAGTGCTAATACAAAATGATAGGGGATGATGTTTACCTCCCAATTCGAATTAAAATACAGGGTGTTCTATTTAAGAAATTGAGTTTTCTGCATTCGAAAATATGTCACTTTGTTACTCAGTTTTGAACACTCTGTATATTAGAATGCGAAGTATGCGCACCATTTTCGTAGAGCTATATCTGCATTCAATAACATAGCAAATTTGGAGTCTCTATTTGCGGTATAACCGAGATATTAATTTCTCAATGATGCAATGATTATGACTTAAAAAAAATGGAAAAACTTAAATAACTCAAAAACGGCAACATGTAGCTATAGCAATAGCTAAGGAAGACTGTCATATTTATAACCGTAGATCCAAAAATGTAAAGAAAATTATATCATTCTATTTAAAATAACAAAGTTGACGTCCACTTCCGGCAACCGGAAGTGATATTTTGGTTAAAGATTTTATATTTATAGTTTCAATCGAACAGATGATGGTGCCAAATCTAAATATAAGTAAATAGTAGAACATCATAAACTTTTAATGAACCACTTACGTGGAATGCATGTATATAATATATTGATTAATGCGATTGTATGAAACAATTAAAAGATGGTATTTAATTTTAAAGAGATTGTTGAATCTATTTCAAATTATATGAGAATTCTAATAAATATATTACTTGATCGTTAATAAATTGTACATATTTTTTAATGAAGGTTTTATTTTAATTTGATTTAATTGTGAATTTAATTTGTTTGATATCGGTATTAATGAAGTATTAGTTGGCAGCAATCTTATTGTTTTATAAAAAAAATTCTCGATATCGTTTCTATTTTTTTTTCCTCTTACTTCCAAACAATATTATCAGCAACAAATGCAACGATCCAAGCACCCACAAATGTGTGTAGCAAAATATTATTTTTTAAAATAATATTCCTCCATTTTAGTCGCGCCATCTTGTTTTTGATTCTATATTCGCAAATAGTGGTTCAAAAAAATCGCATAAGTCACGAACTTTAAAAAAAAAAATTGCCCTTCTATATTTCAAAATTCTCTCCCCCATATTGCGTCCGCCATTTTGTTTTTCCAAAAATTAATATCAGAATTAAATTTAGCGACCTCAAAAACGCTTGCGTACGAATATTTGTTGCAAAATGTCTCGTATATTTCAAAATTTTCTCTCCTATATTCAATCCGCCATTTTATTTTGCTTAAACCTATTGTCAGAATCGAATTCAGCAACCACAAAACCCATTCAAACATTTGTTAGAAAGTGAATCATGTTTTTGTATTTTTGGAAGCGTTTTTTCGGCATTTGGCACCATTGTGTGGTGCACCAAAATATTCCGAACATCAATGTACATAAAATAAATGTTTTTTTGTATATTATTGGCTTCAATAATAAGCAATCATGTATGTTAACCGATAAAGCATAATTTATAAAAAGGTACGATAAAAAAAAACTTGCACCGTCCGCGATTCGAACCCGGCACCGTCGGTCGACGACGTGCGTTTGTCGTACACGGAACCCGCTGAGCTAAATGCATCTATACTTTTTGAAATTTAAGTCGAGAATATAAATTAAAGCATGGCAATGACTGACAGTTCAATTTATTTTACTTTATTTTAGATATTTTAGCTATGTTATGATTTACTATTGCGCGTGTGTGTTTCTTTCGTTGTACAATATGTTGGCCCTAACGCAACTGACGGATATCAGTATTTGTGATTTATGTCTTAATTAATCTAATAAGAATTCAATGAATGTCATTTTCTATACTACTTATACTAATAATGTATTCAAATTGCACTATCAATTATTTGGGTGAACGCACTTAAATACGTTATACGCGCATCGCGTACCGAACGCTATCCTTCTTCATCTTTGTCGTGACAACTGTCAATAATAGAATATTGTTTCGTTCGTTGGCAACATAATAGCTGTTTCTTATTGTCTTTGCAATTTGCATTTTCGTTTATATTGTACTTGAGTGATGTCGGTAAAGTGTTGTTTAAGGTCTATTCTGGATTAGTGTTAATTAGAAGGTTATCTTGTCGAATTTGGACTCTGATGCTTTCGCAGCTGCGCTTCATTGTTTACAGTTGTAGCGGAAATTTTACGTTGTGGGAATAGGAGAAACCGGCGTCTTCTTTTTTGAAGTTGATCGAAAAGTATTTTAGTGCAGGAATATTTGGAGCTTATTTAATACGAAATTCTTGGAACGCGTCACAACATGCATGATGTATTTGTAATGTAGCACCGCTTTATGCATTCTTTATGCTGTATATGTAAAAGTATAATAATATTCTGAATAAAACACCATTTTACTATACTTATTCTTTACTATATGTATAAAATATTCAACAATGCAAGTAATATAGGCATTTAGAAATTACCTAATTTCTCATTCAGCTGATCGCTTTACCTCATAATTATCACAGCGTTTCCACACATTTCTTCGGAGGGGGATCATAAACGCTCTATACTTATTGGGAGACGTTTTACGATAAACTTTTAACACATCTGAAGTTCTGCCCTCTACAGTAAGTGGTTTTTGATATAATAATTTACATGTAATAAGGTGGTGAAATATAGCTTATCTAAATACTGGATATATAAACAGGATAGATTATAAATGAGAGCGCAGCCAAAATATATACATCATAGTTGCTTCGAGTAAATGTTATCATACAATCGAAGGATGGAGGATAGTGAGCTGCTAATAAGAAATGAAGGACACCTCTCATTTTGGTCAAGCGTAGGCACAAATACCATTTCCTGCCCATATGTTCATCGGTCCATTACCTGAGTCAAATATTTCTTCCAAGAAACTGTTCGATGAACTTTAAGCACATCCTTAATGTAGCATATTTCGTGATGCTGTCATATTATATTGATATCTAGCTCTAAAAAGGTAAAAAAAGAAACGTCATATTAGTTTCATCGGAAAGGATTTTTTGGTCATTGGACTACCCTCGACAACCCAAATGACATTTCTAGGGGTCGATTTATATATTATATTGTGTTACTGTTATAATATTCTTGTCATCATAGTTGTAGAAAGGTTGAAAAATATGAAATTTACCTCATTAAAAGATGCATATAATTTAATTTATCTTTGACAGGCCAGTCGAACATGACTCCATAAATCGAATCGTTCTGTAGAAATGGGCACTTTTTAGCATCAAAACGGTAATATCTGTCACGTAAATACCCATATCCACAATAATTTTGCGGTAATGTATACTTTTCGTGCTAAAATTAGCGCGATACGTTGACGCTTTTCGTGGTTCGATAGTTTGACATCTTACTTGATCCTGGCTCAATAATTTCGCTAAAAACTGTATAATTTTAATCAGAAACATACCTGGGCGTATATTACGAACCTTTTCAACCCTCCAATAAACGTTAAAATATCTTAAATCGCTATTATTGTTGCCCCAAATAGCAGATTAGGTTATGAAATTAATACCATCGCAAATGACAATATTTTTCCACATTTTTCCATATGCAAACGAATCATACAGGCTTCCAAACATCTCTCCGGTCACGTTTCGATTCGTTATGTGTCCCTTGCACGTCTATTTACGTCCGATATCGTCCCACAACATCGGAATCGTTTTGCCGTACGATTGACACGGACGCCATGACACGAATTCGGTCAAATCAAAACATGCTTACTCGGAAAAACACACCTATATAAATCGGGTCTTTTTGAGTAAAATTTCGCGTCTCGACCCCATTTTAGGGTTCAAACCGTAAGATGAAGCATGTGAGACGTCTTTCCGACATTAACCCCACTCTCAAATATTATCTCAGCCTCGCAGCGAACATACGAAATTGCCCAACTTTGACAATGCCAAATCGATCGTAAGCCGCCATGTGACATTTCTCGGTCTTCAGCGACGTTCGCCGCGCTCCGCACCCATCCAAAATTTACATTTCTGCGAATTTTCTCCCTTGACCTATTTTTAACAATAATCGCGATACGGCTCATTCCCGTGCCATCCCCGTTACCCGTTCGTCCGTCTATTATTTCCCTTTTAATCGTACGCCCGTCTGAAGCCTTAGTTAAGGAACTTTTTCACGCCAAATTTACACGCACGGAATAGGGCGACGCCTATGGAATAGCGCCCCCTCGCGCCGGCAAACGCAAGAGAGCCTTTTATTAATATTAATAAAATTTCGACCCAAAACACCTTTCCAATTTTTTGAGAGCATAAAGTTTATCTTATTCATTATGTCTTGACACCATTTTTATTTGCCGATCTACAGGATCAAACCTTTTTTTTCAGAGGTACTGGCTAAAAAAAATGTATTTTTTTTTTTCAAATTTGGAAAAATGTAAACAGATCCAGAAAAGTTGACTAAATTTTTGAGCATATTTTGTGTTAACTTCATTTGGAGGATGTTTCTAAAGAAATAAAACAGCATTAAAAAAATTGCCAGTTTACTTTCATTAAAGTTTTACAAAAAGTGGGAGCGTGTTTATCGCACAGAAAAACACATTTTTAACGTTATACAAGGACTGGTTGGAGCAAGATATTAATTTGGAGGAAAAGTAATCAATTATTGTAAGAAAATTAGCATACCTCGACCTGATTGTGTTTCCAGTCTATGTAGAGGTAGGCCAGAAAAAGAATTCGCAATGTTGTGTAAAAAATCAAAAAAGCGTAGAGTTGCTGATCTTGTACAAAACTGGAGTTCTCTGCCGAGTCATCAGAAGGACCCAGAACTTCGAGAGACAATAAATCTTTACCAGTTCTTCAAGCGGTAGCTTTATACAAGATTTAGATCTTAGTTTTAGGAAATATAATATTCTACGTACAGCAGTAAATAGCGTCCTTGCAAATACTTTCCCTAGCTATTATAACTTAAGACAAATTCGAAATGAAAGATTACCCGATATAGATGTATCAGACAATCATGCTGCAGTTGACTTGTAACAGTTGCTTAGTAAAACTGCCGAATATATTCTCAGATCTTTGGACAAGAAAATTATAGATTAGAGACGAACCTATCTCTAAAATTAATTTGCAAATGGGGATTTGACGGCAGTTCTGGCCACAGTGCTTATAAACAAAAATTCAGAACTCCTGATGATTCTGACGAGTTTCTCTTTTTTTTATAGCTCTTGTTCCTTTGCAAATTGTCGATAGTGCAAGTAATATTAAGTGGAAGAATCGAACTCCGTGATCAGTGCACTATTGTCGGTCTATAAAGTTTCTTTTTGCGAAAGAGTCACCCACATTAGTTGTAGAAGAGAAGGCCATTATGGATCAAATAATTAGCAACTTGATTTCTAATAATATTGCTATTAACAACCACACTGTCAGTATTAACTACGAAAGGTTATTTACCATGGTAGATGGGAACATTTGCATTATGCTTCTTCTAACATCAGACCCAGAGGTTGCATTATGGAGGAAAAATATAAAAAAAACAGAGGAAAATAGAACCAGACATTGGTGAATGCTTAATAGAAGGTGACACCTTTCATCAAATAGATATCGATTTTATCTTAGAATTAGGTATAGATGATTCGGATGAATTGGCCAGCGACTCAGACGATGTATAAAGAAATTATTGTTGTACACACTATTATTATGCTGTTTTAGGTTATATGTAATTAATGAATATGTTTACTTAAAAATGTTTGATGCATAATGATTTTTATCCCACTGCTTGATTTCCCTAGCCTTCATTTTTTCTTCAAAGGTGTTTGTTTTGTTAATAAACATTTGCTGTCAAAATCAAAAGCCGTTCCCAAGAAAAAATTCAAACAAGAGGATGGAGGAAGGGCAAAATGCACTGCTCGCGCAGGGCATTTTTCTCAGAAAAATTGAACCGCGGTAAAAAGAAATACCCAAATAGAATCAATCAAAGGAACTCGTTCTTTCAAAAACCATCGTACATGTAAAAAAATCATAATAAATTTTCCTTATAAATGTGAATATTATTGGATTGCAACAACGCCGAGCAGTTAAAAGGATTTACAGCCGAAGTGTTCAGATTTTGAAAAAGAATTTGACGATATTGTTGAAAGTAGGCGCATATAAGCTAAAGATGTTCGAGCGAATCTTCTTCGCCACATTCACACAGATTTGACTCTGTTTGATTAATTTTGTAAAGATATAGTTTAAAATTAGATAGATTACATCGCAAATGAGGTATGGCTTTTATGAATTTCTGTGTGGTATTAGAAAAAGAGATTTATAGAAATTTACTGATATGAGACGACACATTACAATTTTCTTTCTTCTATCCGTGTATGTTTCTTTAATTATCTCTCTTGGGTAAAGTTTTAATGTGCATAAAATGTTGTGGTATTCACTCATACTGTTATTAAAATATATTATATTATCGGGTCAGCTTATGCTTAACAAACAGTTTTGACAGAAACTTATCCATTGAGAGGTAGTAAGTATTAGTTGTTTACCTTCAAAAAAAAAAAATCTACTAACATATTTTTCGGTTAATACTAGAAAAAGCGCTTCAGTTGAAATTTCGTAGAATATTTTTGTTTTCCAGCTTTGATATATATCAAATGAATTCGAATGAGTGAATGTTTAAAGGATAATCCCATAAATTGTTAAAAAATCACTCCAATATATTTTCTTACGTAAAGTTTAATAATTTTGATATAATGAGAATATTCAATTCATACACATTTATTGCGGCGATTTGTGTCTCAGAACCCTCTGGTGCCTTATAAATTTACAGTGTTGCGCCAGAAAATATTTGCGACGTAGAACCCAACGAGCGGAATAATGGTTAGGATATTGCTATAATGTGGCTATTTTTTATTTTCTCGCACACGTTATGTAAATTTCCAGTATGACACATACTGCAGAAACTCGTAAGAAATATCTTCTAGAGTTTTTAGGCGATTACAAATTATTAAATAAAGAAGGCTTTTAGGTTTGGTGAAAAAAAAGCAATGAATAATTAATAAAATTATCGAAAATATCTTCTACTATGGTTCCCAAAATATTTAAGTAATTGTCAGAGTTTAAACATTCGTCGTATGAGGTGTACTGTAGTTAACTTATCCTTCAGTAGACAAAACAAATTAAAACTTTTTTTTGTTGAAATTGAGCTTCCCTAACCAAATAAGGACTTTCTTTTACCTAAAAGTGTTGATTTTTTGCGATTATTTTTGCGATTATAGTGTGCATGTCTTGAAGATTTGGCTTCATTAGTCTACATAATTTTCCTTTAAGAAATTACGGCCGTCTTCAGTGTGAACCAACAATTGCTCACAAAAGTCTACCCTTCTTGTAAAGTCTTTAGGAATTAAACCCTGAGCTTTAGCATACTTATAAGCATGTATCTTGTTTTCCTTTAGAATCTTCTGAATTGATTCCCACGATATTTCTATCTCTTGTTCGGCACAACGTACTTGATGATTGAGGATGTGCTTCAAAGTATGCTGAAACGTTAGCGGCGTTATCTTCGTTTTTTAGGCAAAACCTTAGATGCTTTTGAATGAGGATTTAAAATTACTAAAATTCTTTGTAAACGTTTTATTGGTTATTGGCTGTAAATTTGGAAAAGTTTCATTAAATCTTCTGCACGTTTTGGTGATGTTTTTATCACACTGCCCATAAATAATAAATAACTTCATTTCTGTATGCTACTTCTTCCATTTTTATGGATTTGTACTTAAGTACTACATGACGGACGTTCTCTTAGAACATGCCCTTTGAAGAGGGTTGTTTTCTTAAGTCGGTTCCTTTACCCGATAGCATTTCATCTTTAAAAATATATTGTATTTAATTTGAAAAGGAGTTCCGACCGGACTTCGTTAAGGAATAAACTTAGATGTATGGGTAATGCGGTCTATTTAATAAAAACTATTTATATCACCTCAATATTTCGTCATATATTTAATGACTTCGTCAGGAGGAAATCTACAATATTACAAAAGGATATGAAGCAATAGTAATGAAAGATGTAAAAATCATGGTACAAGTGGCAGAAAGTTGTACCATGACCATTTTTAGGTATAAATTAGGGTAGTTTTAGTGTAGTTATTTAGTTCAGTGTTTCTGCTGATGATGATAGCTTTGCTATCGAAACGTACGTCCAGTTTAGTGTAGTTTGTGGTGAGGGGTCTACGAGAAGTTTGCATTCTTAACCCTAGTTCAAAAAGAACATTCGTATAACAGTAGTTTTTCTTTTGTATCAGCTGTGCATGTTACATGTATTTTTGTAGCGTTGTATTCAGTAATGATTCAATGAATCATCTATGCAGAAGGAGATAACTCTTAACTTTCCAAACGTCTGCTTAACTTTTTTGTTTCTAGAATTGTTTATATTATAAATACCTTTAATTGTTTTAATCACAATAATTAAGTCTAGATTATATCATTTTTCCAAATATATCCTCATGGTAAGAGATTAAAAGATTATATATGTACCTAGATGTATATACATAAGGATATACGATGTTTGTCTCGAGATACCTATGCACAAGATGCAAGTGTGTGGCTCTCTTACCTGTCAAGCAGGTTTAGGTGGTACGTTTTACAGCAGAGTTCGTGTTCCCTAAAACAACTTCCTCGTCTTTTTAACGATTCAGGCTTAATTTATTTGTGTTGTGTATATACTTTCCCTAGTTACTTACGGAATAAATTTCTATGCATGTAAATAGAATCAAATAACTCAGTAAGGATTTTATGTAATTTGATCGTTGCATTTTATACCGTTGCACACGTGTGGTATGTATAGAAGTAATCAGTAGATCTAATGTGTACGTATATGACTAGGTATGTGTACTACACTCAGCATTGTGCCTGCATCACACTCTTTGAATATTTACTTTTTAAAAATCGTATTTCCTTTAAGCATACGCTCTGCAGTGTTTACAAAAAGATGTTGTTTAGTAAGTCTAGCTTGATATGGTTCCTATAAGCGTTGCATTATTGCACAATATTAATTAGCATGACTTTTACACTATGGATTTACGGAAGTTGTTAATATTTTTAAGTAATAGACAAATACTCATCACGTCTTTATAATTGGGTGAGTTTTTTATACGGCAAAGTTGATTTATTAAATAACCGTTAGCTGAATTAAAATTTTGATAATTGGAATATAAGTATATTGTAGTAACAGATTTCTAATTTAAAAAAAATTGAAGTACACCGAGTGATCCGTAAACTTGTAAGGAGTAATAAGATAATTGTTTTAATTGGAGCAGTCTGTATATAACTGTTTCATTCATATTAAATCCTGAGTATCTTGTTATAATTATTTTTTCGAAAACGATTTTCCGATTATTCTCAATTCTCTTTAAAAAATGGTGGAATCGCATCTACGAATTTGTCTAATCTCTTTTGAAACTGTGTAAGTTTGGGCAATCAGCTTCTGTTATGTTACAGCATAAGGTTCTTTGCATCTGAAAACCACATCAGAATTTATAATTTTTATACTGTGTGATCGTAAATCAAGGTTGCAGCAAGAAAACTTTAATTGCTGAAAACTTGTTTATTTTAAATGGAATACCCTGAATTTTTTTTTGGGCAATCTTACAGTGAGCTTTAAAAATTTTATTAAGCGTATGCTCTGTTACGAGCTAATTAATATTGTATGAAAAATCATAAACAAATAAAATTCCAAATATTAAACTGAAAAACAAAAGTGTTTGCATATATATTAATTAAAAAGAAAAATAGTTTGCTAATTGTCGGTGGTTAGAAAGTCACTAAAAAAACCACTGGGTTTCAAGTTTTATTACGTAATAGACAAGTACTTATCATGTCTTTATAACGGCTAATGACACTTCTCTACTCTCCGCTATTTGCCTTACTGATCGGACGGCCTTAATTGTTTATTCAAATTTATGGTACAAGCATTGGCTAATAAGTCATATTAAACGTTCGAAAATACGTTTCTCCCTACTGCATATACACATTTAGTGTTTCAACAGAATCTCTTTGAATGCAATTAAATATATCGGAGTTATCCTTTAGCATGCAGTCCTTATCTTTTCTAACATGTTTTCTCTTGTCGTTGGCCTGATAACGTATACTTTTTCTTTTAAATACCCCCGAAGAAAGAACTCTAACAG
The DNA here is from genome assembly GCA_004143645.1 of Protaetia brevitarsis. Classification (NCBI taxonomy): domain Eukaryota; kingdom Metazoa; phylum Arthropoda; class Insecta; order Coleoptera; family Scarabaeidae; genus Protaetia; species Protaetia brevitarsis. The sequence continues at coordinate 728,417 of RXPK01000128.1, forward strand.
AGATAATACGAGGCCTATCAATGAAACCCGGTCTACCTATCCATTTATTCCCACAAGATATTGATTATTTAAAAACTGTCGGACATCTCGGTAGGAATGAATTGATGCGCCATCATGCTGGAACCACATAATCCGACGGGTATGTAGATTAACATCTTCCAAGAGCGGTGGAAGCTCGTGTCTAAGAAATCTTAAATAAACAGCATCTGTTAAAGTTTGCTGAAAGGCATAAGGTCCTGGATGATTTTGCTTCCCAATATCCCGCATCATATGCAGAGAAAAATCCGCCTAGTAATATTTACACTTCATTGTTGGACGAAAATTGTAGTAAGAGTTTTTACTATTGTACGTAATGTCGTTAATGAAATAACAAACCCTCAAACTAATAAAATCTCGTTTGTTTTAGAGATATTGCCAAAAATTAAGAAAATAATTGGTATAAAAAGCGATCACATTATTTTGTTAATTTTAATTTATTTAACAAACCCATTAATTTCATTTAAACAATAAGTACTCTTCAATTAACAAAGTGAATATTATTAAGAAATAAGAATTACGCGAACCACAACTTTAGTTAATTTAATGTTCCAATTACTTATTTTCCCAACCTAAGCCACACTTTTGTAAACAGGTTCTGTGATCTAAGTATTGTTATTATGGCAAAGTCTTCTACCCATATAGTTACCTTCAATAAGTATATGTGATACAGCCATTGGTGTAAAGATGGCGCTTCTCCTATTTCACTCAAACACGGTTATAAAAAGTTGATTTGATTGATTCACAAACGTCACATACAGAACAAAATAAATTAATGAGATCAAAACTTCTCAACTTAAGGATCCTTTATTCCTTGATCCAACAATCCAGCTTTACTATACGCAAAATTCTACTGAAAATTCACTATTGCATGTATGGTAAACAATATGCAATTTATGCTACTTTTATAGGTAGGTTATGTCAACAAATTGTGCAACAAAACTACACATGTTTAAAAAAAACACATTATACAGTAAATAATTATTCACCACTAGGTATATTAATAATAGCAACAGCGTAGTTAATCTGTCCGCAAAATCTTAATGTCGGTTCATTACACAGATTTGTAATAGTAGCAAAAATACTGTAAATATTTTGTTGACGATTAGTTGCAGCGATTACCACTGGCCTAAACGTACTATTTGAAACAAGTGATCAGCACTTAATGCCACTGTATAAATTGTATGACAAAAGTATGTATTTTGTTGCAAAAATGCTATAACTTTCGTTAACAATTTTGTGGGAAATTTCAATACAAGTTATTCCCCAAGAATTGTTTGAAAATTTACATTTTTCTCTGTGTATAAATGATGGGTATAGCATATGCTTAATAAAACTTTCAAAGTTTATTTAGCGCTGTAAGATTCTACAAAAAAATAAAACAGGTATTCCATTTAGAATAAACAAGTTTTCAGCAATAAAAGTTTTCCTAGTGTAACCTTGGTTTACGATCACACAGTGTAAAAATAATAATTCTAACGTGGTTTTAAGATGCAGAGAACTTTAAGCTGTTACACAACAGGGCTGATTGTCCAAACTTATAGCGTTTGGAAAGAGATCAGACACAAATACGATTCCGCCATTTTTTAAAGAGAATTGCGAAATAGTCGGAAAACTGAGCCGTTGTCGAAAAAATATTTATAATAAAAGATATTCAGAATTTAATATGAAACACAATAAGCTACTTATATACAGGCTTTAAAAAATATATCTTATTACTCTTTACAAGTTTACGAATCACTCGGTGTACTTAAAAATATTTTCAGATTATGAAGCTGCTACAACAATATATACTCCAATTATCAAAATTTTAATTCATTTAACAGTTATTTAATATACGAATTTTGCCATATAAAAACTCACCCTGTGTAGACACAGACTGTTTGATAAAAAGGGCCCATTGCAGTAATAGCTTAGCTTGTTATTTTACGTCAGCCATAATATATTGTAATGTTACTCCCTCTCTCTCTCAGGTGAATTTATTTCGTTTATTTAAATCCGGCTGTCAAAGACATGCATTTGATTCCATATCTATCAATATTAAATTTTAAAATAATAAAAAATATTAATGATGAATATTTATAATTTATATAATTTATATTATTTTATTTACAAATTATTAACAAAAAACATATCTCAATCCCTACTAGCTTAAAATTTTATGTATGATGAGTGTGTAAATGTATGAATTTTGTAATCAATTGAAAAGTCCAACCTTAAATTAGATTTTCTTCAGAATCTCCTCTTCAACTTCTACATCTTAATTGTAAACTTCTTTCTTTAATATCTTCTCTTCAGCTTCCCATTTTATTTTTAAACCAACTTTCTAGTGGTATTTCTTGAAGCAATACTTCTATATCTTCTCTTCAGCTTCTCATTTTATTTAAAAACCAACCTTTAAGTAATATTTCTTGAAGCAATTGTTCTTTCAATCAACTATCCAAATACAGTTGTTACGATGTTAACATTCCTTAACTGTATGATCCACTGTAACTATTTTGTATAATAGAATACTTTGTTTGATATTTCTTCTTATTTTGTGATCTTAATTTTTATAATATTTACCTTTCAAATCTATAATATTTTTTCGTAACTAATCAATAATGACCTTTTTTTTATATCACTATGTACACCAGAACATACATATACGATGAATTTGCACACCGCTTCCCTAACATCATATTTTATCTTGACAATTTTAAATGATATAAATATAAATAGGAAACTGATATACTGTAACAAATTTCTGGGAGAATTTTTTTTTCAAAATTTCTTTGAAAAATTTCTCCCAGAAATTTGTTACAGTATATCAGTTTCCTATTTATATTTATATTAATTTCACTGTAACACTTGCATTATTAGTATAATTTTAAATGACTTTGAAATTTTGAAATATAAACATTTGTAAAGTGTTATATGTTCTGTTTGTATTAAATTTGACATTAATTTTGTTTACAAAATAATATAAATTATTTTTAAAGCTTCAAATCTTGACCATTTATATAATATTTAATTTCTTTTTTCTTGGTTTTTAGGTCGTCAATATTAAAAACATGAAAGAGTACGACGTTTCGCTTTATTGCAAAGCTTTTCAAGTATATAAATAAATGTAAAAATGTAAATTATAAATAAAATGTTTTTGTTTAATAACTTAAACAAAATTATATGTCTTAAGTTTATGCGAATACTGAAATCATATAATAGGTAAATACATAATGAATTCATAATCTAATATTACATTACATTAGAATATATACCATCAAATGGGATAATTATTACTACAATTGGTGTAAACAAAATTTTATTTTAAGACGTCATGACTCCATCGGTTTTTTTTAAATTAAACTAGTTATATCTTTGCGTGTAATAATGCGAACGAATTCAATTAAATTCGCTTCTTCAGCTATTTTTCTTTAATTGATTGTATTAGATGTTACCCGATATAATTCGTTTTACATGTCTAAACTTTATTTTTTTTTACACCAACCCTTAGCAACCCCTTAGCTTGATAATATTTTAAATGAAGTTATGCGATGGTGTATGCCTACCAGAGGAATTTTCAAGAACGATAGTGAAGTGGCCGAGATAACGATAAGCAAACGTTTCCTATTTATAACAAATGGACACAAACAGATAAACCATGTAGGAACAGTCGTTCCAAGAATTTTAAATCTCAAAACAAATTGCATATTAATATAAATATTTATAGGTATCATTTTAAATAAGAGATAGATATTTCACACACGTAACCAAACGTTTCAAGATACTCCTTCATTGAAATTCAAAGAAATCGACATTCTTTCATCTAAATTTATTAATACTCCAATGAAAGATTCATGATTTATTTATTTAAATTGATAAGATTAAATTCGGTACAGATTCCATTAGATGTTAGTTAAAATTTAAAAATTTCTTTTCTTGACCAGTATATACAGTGTGTGTCACGACGAACTTCCACTAAAAGTTTATGGAGAAGCAAATAAATGCAAGATTTAAAATTTTTTTGTAGTGAACCTGTGGGTGTAGGTTAGTTTAGCTAAAATATTTTCAACTTCCGGTAATGTTCCCTAATACCGGAAGTAGTTGCCAACTTTGTTATTTCAAATGGAAAGGTAGTATTGTTATTTTAAATTTCGTGGTTTCTGTACTGCATAATACAAAATTATTTTAAAAAAGCGAATATCTCGTAAAGCATAAAGATTAAGGGCATGGTATGTTAAATAAACTTGACCTAAAATTCAGAGTAGAATCAAAATTTGAAATAAAAATACTACCTTTCCATTTGAAATAACAAAGTTGGCAGCTACTTTCGGTATTAGAGAACATTAATGGAAGTCGAAAATATTTTAGCTAATGTTGCTATTTTAGCTTTGAGTTATTTCATGCGTATTGCTGATTGCTGGTCTTTAGGCAGCCGCGCAATCTAATGGGTGCTGCTGGACCTGAGTCCTCCTACACCGAGGGGACGAGGTACTTCCTCCATGCCGACACGTGCTACTTTCTAGGGACACCTCAGGGTTTTCCGCCGCAGAAATTACGAACAAAAGAAAAGAGTTCAGAATAAGGTACGGTCCGTCTCGTCGGAAAGCGTGGACATCCACCAAAACTTTGTGTCCGACTTCATAGAACTCGCTGGAACGTCCACGACGGCCAGCATACTTATTTATCCCATCTTGATTTTCCCCTTATTACTTGAGCCAATGGGTGGTTATCTTATCCGCAACCCGATTTGTTCGTTACTATATGTTCCTTTCTGTCGTCCTATAATTCCTTTCAGTACCTAGAAGATGACTAACATACGCAACGGATCCTCTCCCTCCTCCTGGAGGAGACATGCACCCAAAGCGAGAAATTGGCGTCCGTTTTTCTGAATATAGCGCACTCCCAGTTTAATGCTTTTATCATCACTAAGAGATTCCAACTCCACTTTGTTTAGACTAACTGAAGGGAAACTGGGTTCCTTCCAGAAGAGGTACCAAGTGTTTGGATCATCCTAGAAGTGTCATCTCATTTCTAAGAAATCTAGTGCCATCTGACCTTTTACGAGGAAGTTCATACCTAAAGGTGATTTGCTGTGCTGATGCTCTGAAATGGCCATAAATTTCGTGCGTAAATTGCGTTCTTCGATGATCACATCTAACTCGAAACTTTCTGTGGTCACTCGTTTTGATTTACCATCGGCCATGGTTATAAGCTGTTTATCTTTCACTAATGGTACGTTATATATATTAGCACTACACACCTAGGAGGCCCATGGCTTCATTAGCAATTTTCCTCTATCGGTTTCTATCCTTTCCTACTTTTTTCGATCTTACTATCCTTAACGTGTTTATATCCTTTTCCTCTTCTGTCCTCCACCTTCCCCTGGTCGCCCTCTCCTCTTCTTCCTCCCAACTGTCCTTGCCATTATCAATTATGGTATTCTTGACTCCACCATTCTTTCCATATGTCCCATCCATTTCAGCCTCCGCGTCTTCACCACTTCCACTATATTTGCTTCTCCATAAAGTCCACTCAGCTCTTGATTTGTTCTTCTCACCCATATCTATCTCTCCCTCTTCCCTCCAAATATTTTTCTCCACACTTTCCGCTCCCATACCGCTAGCCTCGCTTGCTCCATGGTAGATTATTTTGCAGAAAATGACGGTACAACTGCAATAGTTAGCTTAGCTCCACAGTCGAGAAACGTCAACCCTTGCATATTCGCGATGGTTACTTGTGCCAAAGCATTGCTTGCGCCACTTTCCAAGCTCGCAGTTAAAACTTCTAATGTAGTTGTTGCGGCACCCTCATTTTTCTTGGAATTGGGACATTGCGATCTGATGTGACCAGGTTTGTGGCATCCATAACAAACTAATGAGTTGCTAGTTTCCGCAGAAGCAAGCGGCTTTGCACTGGCTAAGAGGTCTGCCTTGCCGCAAACTTTCGGCAATCTTGCTGCACGTGCCCAGAATTCCTACAGAAATCATACTTCGGACGTGTCTTTTGTATTCTCAGAGCAGGCTGCATTTCTATTTACTTATGTGTTCTCGATGCTCCTACATTTTACAATTAGTTCCTTAAAACTCGTTACCCGTTCTCGAGGAAGCAACCGTCTAATCGTCGCCCTTGTGAAGAGGTAAAATACGACGCAATCGAAACTGTATTTTTTACTGTATTCTAGAAAAGAGCAAATAAAATGTTGCAACAAAATAACATCTGACAATTAATATCATCTCATCTAATGTTTTCAACTGTCACAGCCAGCCTGGGCAATTCAGGTGCTATGTTACATTTTCTAAATATTACATGGTTTCACCAATATTGACAATCTATTTTATAAAGTATTCTATTGGTTGTTACGAATGCTTTAGGTTTATAAAAAAAAAAACACTAAACGAGTGTTATATTTAAAACATTTATTCATGAAAATAATAAGCCAGGGCTTAAGACGTACAATGGAAAAAATTAAGTTCTAACACTTTCTACACGAGTGAAATACCAATTTAATAAATGGTAAGTATTAGTTTTGTAAGCTTCTTAACAATAGGTTAGGTTAGAGTATGAGTTGATGTTTGGGCTGTTTTCATCTCGTGTTTAAATCCGATGGTTTAGCAGTTGTACTACTCTCAATTTCGTTGAGTGGCAACTGAACGAAATAGTATCCTAATGAAGCAAGCCTGCATGAGCAAAAGAGAAGATATTTGTTGACTTCCATTGTCAAGAATCCATATTTTCTTTCTTGCTCACTCAGGCTCACATCCGTTGATAAATATACTGATAAAATGATAACATTACTTGTGAGTTCCAATAAATAAATAATATGGATTCGACAGTATCGGAAATAATATTATAATAAATGAAGAAATAAAAATATATAATGAGTTGCGCTATCTTGCGAAAAACTGTTTCTAATTCAAATTGAAAAAACTACAATAATTTAATTTTCCACCAAATTTCAAAATGTAAATGTAGTGTCTTAAATTTCAAAGTAAATTGCATAAAAACCAACCTTCTAAAACTCATTTTATTGCAGAAAATAATCTTTAATTATTTCCTTGCATGTTCCAATATTCTGTAATTTTTCTTGTAAATTCTCCATTCCTTCCTTCTCCAACTTCAACCGCATAAAATTCATTTTATTTTGTTTTCTTCTTCAATCTTTACACACGTTATTTGCTTTTGTTTCAACCTCTTAATTGGATTTGCATTTTTCTTTTTTTTATTTCAATATAATAAATTTCGATAACTTCTATACATATTTAAAATTACGAATCTCCCTATTTTTTTTTTCAACAACTTTCATTGTTATTTTTTCTTAATCTTCCTCATTTTTCATATCTTCGTTTTGAATTTCAAACAATTTTTCCAGCAATGTCAATATCAAACATGCATGCGTCACAATATCTGTGTTGTGATAAATTGGTATTTTGTTTTGAAGTTAATTATAATATATTCCAAATATGTCAAACATCATTCTAAATGGAAAGTTTTATTAACATGCAAACGAATGCCTTAAGGGTTTTTGACTAGTGCGAATGGTTGCGAGTTTGAATCTCGTTCTGGTCAGTATGCGTTAACTGCTTTTTTTTCTTCCTAGGCTGTAATGATGATTAGAAGGGAGATTTGGCTTTGCGGGGATGCCTGACAAGCGATAAATTCCTTAGACCCTATCCACCGCAAACAAAGAAAAAATGCAGTATAAATAATATAATTCTAGGACTGCAACACATACTGAACAGTGTATCTACCGCAAGAACAAAAAGAAACGCGCACAGATGTATTGCGCTGAGATATCTACACACTTCCACACATTCTAACAGATGGATTTAGTAAGCCACAACCCTTTTCAGGGCTACCCTGAAGACAGCTGTAAATCCATTGTTGAAACTTTAGATTTTAATAATTCCAGAGATGAGGGAAACATTCATATTACGTTTCCTATGTTATTTTTGGGTGCCGCAGTTATTACTTACGAAGGTGCAGTACGTTATTTATTTTATGGTTTATTTCTAATATTCCTCTACGAAATATTTGTTACAGATCTTTATCTTCTTCTCTTAGTACGATCTAAAGCAGCTAATGTTATAACAGTCATATATGTTCTCTTACGTTCTACTCTCTTCGCCACTTCCTATTTCCTACTTGCTTCTTGCTTTTAAATCTCCTCCATCCTTAGGACCAGTTTCATAATAAATGTCACTTTAGCACTTTAACAAAAGTCTGTGTATTATTTATGGGAACTTTAATTTTTAAAGCTTTAAAGTAACATTATGAAACTCACCCTTAATTAATTAATTTCTTAAAATGATTCACTTTTTACTAACAATTTTTTTTCTTGAAACAATATAAATATGAATATTCAAAAATAGTTATTTGTAGAATGGTCAGACGTGTCTGCTTACACGCGCCGCACTCGCCTCGCGCTGTGTAGAATATTTAGCCATAGTATATCTTTAAGGCGGTAAAATTTCTCCCTCCTATCAGTGTTAGTCGGGTCTTTATGCGAGATAGTATAATTCTTCGTAAACGTTTTACGCATTGTAAATGTAATACAATGTCGGGCGTAGAAAATCCCAGAAAATGACCATTGTTTCATAATGTAGTGAATTCCAGAATTATGGTGGTAGCAAAATAGTTTGTACAGTGTGCGATAAACAGTTATTGTACTGGCACAAATCGGACTACACAGTGGTGGTGGTGCATCTGATCCGTTATCTACCTATAAAGATTATTTTAATTATGCGTGTGTTACATCCGTGGATGTTGAACTGTCTTTTTCAAAATATAAGCATGTTTCATTATCGCGACGAAAGCAGTTTAGTGAGAAAAATCTTGAAACACTTAATGCTACGAACTTGTCAGCAACCCTATATCATTTCAGCTACTTAATCAGGTAAGGGGCTTATACATATATAATATTTATAGTTAAATAAATGAATAATTTTGCTCTTTCCCGACACTATTGTTTACTAGTGTTAAATATTAATGTCACATATATGAAACTTAGTACTAACCTGGCGCGCAGACGAAAGTTGACCACTCTAGTTATTTGTATCACTAGGCAAGAAACTTCAGTTTTGCGAATATGAGTACGTTTGTGGGCCGATGCTGTAACGAATACTCGCCCTTTCTGGCCATGTGATACACATCATTTTTTGAGCTGGCAAATCTTGATTGAAAATAGAAACGAGGGTAGCAAGTTGAGAATGCAGGTTGGCGCACATGTTACATACCTTAGTATTTTGACGTTTCCGAGAATAAATCTTTTTTTTTCTGTAATATTCTTTGGTAGTTTGATACTTATTTATCAATAATAAGTGCAATGAAGACATCAGTTTATAATTAGTCCGTTTGCATAGTAGTTTAATGACAGTTTATTACACATCTGTCATGTTGAATGTAGTGTGTCAACGTTTAGTGATATTTTTTGCTTGTCTGCCATTTTGAAGTAATTCAAAATGAGTGTTTGTGGACGGAGGCCAAAAAAACATGTTTGTAAATAAGGTAAAGCTACTAGATATTATGTTAAGTATTACAATAAATATGGTTGAGTTGATTTGTATCTGTTTTAAAATTAATTGAATTTTGACTGTTGTTAATATGCACCATTTCTAAAAATAACCATTTTTTTGTAATTATTTTCAACGTTAAGAATTTCAGTGTTATCATGATTAAAATTGTGGTCTAAATTTTGAAAGTGTACAGACAAAGCGTCTGATCGTTTACCTGTAAAACTATCACGTTTATGTTGTGTTCCTTTTAATATTTGAGAAGTTAAGTCAATGTAACAACTTTGCCAATCACACATCACTTTGGTCTAAAATTGGTGTCTTGTCTTCAGTAATAGTAAAGATTATTCTGATGGTTGTTAAATTGTATTTTGCAATTTTGATGTTTTTAAAATATTTAATTGCGTTATTACTTAAGTCTACTTTGAAAGACAGTTTGTAATATTTAAAAGTGGTAGTGGTATCAGTATTTGTATGTTAATGCAAAGAATTTGGAGAATACATTAATTTAGAAAGAATACTTTTAGGATAGCCATTATTGGAAAAAAATTAAATAACTTTTTTTTTTAAATTATCGCTAAGAAATCTTATATTAGTGATCTGTGTAACTCTGTGTTTCGTAGCGATAACAGTATTATATTTTTGATTCATAGGATGGTTTGAATAAAAGTTAATGTATCTACCAGAAGATGTAGATTGTTGATACCAATCTAATATAATGATGGTTATTTCCTGATCTTATAACTTTGATATCTAAAAAAGGTACATAACGATCATTTTCCAATTTAACAGTGAATTATAAATGATTATTATAAGAATTAAATATATTTAAAGTACTATCTACCATATCATTAGGTATGGAGCAAATAATGTTGTCAACATATTTAAAAATAAATGGAATTTTGAATGGTAATTTGGGTATAACATTATCTAATAGATTTGCTAAAATTAGATTAATTGGAGACCCCATTGGTGTACCAAAAATTTGCAAATAATATTTATTCATAAAAGAAAAATAACAATTATTCAACTAAAGACCATCTTTGTTTCAAAATATCAATTATTAATTCGATAAGAATATTTGTAAATAATGAAATATCAAGAGATATAAACGTAAAAATTTGGGGTATAATCATACCCTTTATAGTACTGACAAATGTGAAATTATCTTTAATGTTGTAAGAAGTGTTATCAGAGAAGGCCAAAGAATGTATGTTTCATATGGAGCTGACAATAGGACGCAGCACTATAGTTTCTTTATGTACTTTTGGTAAATAATATAATTTAGATATTACTGATTTATACGTAATAGTATGTTTAGCATTAAACTAGTCTTCATATAGAGGTACGAGTTTTTGCCATACTATTTTACATAAATAAAATATATTTCCTATGTCGTATCGTCTAGCACTCATGATCTTGAAGAATGGTAATTTACATAAAAAAACTAGAATACATCCCACTAGTACATAATTGCCGAAGCATTTTCTTTTATCTTAACAGTATAATTCCAGACTTCATGAGAATCGTTAAATAAAATTCGCAAATATTGACGAGATGGTTGAGTGTGGAATCCTCCAACGGCTTTAGAATTTAGAGCTGCTGTAGCTGCAAATCCCCGTAAATATCGCTGTTTTTTGGTTAATACTGTTATCTGCGTGAGACCCTACAGATTTTTTTTTTGATTCTTCATACATAAAAGCTGTTGTAGTTGAAAGTTGGCAATATATTTGGGAAAAATGAAACGAATTTATTTAGTCCAACAATTGTCGTTCGATCATTAAACAATGTGGTTTTACATTTCTTATAAAAGAAAAACAAATATAAAGAACATATGAAATAAACCATCTTCTAAGCATATTATGAAAGGTGTATTGATTTCCGTCTTTTCAAGTTTAAATTTATCCTGAAAACTTTTAAAAAATCAACGCAAGCGTTATTTTAAAATGAAAAGCAACTTACAGTTATTTCTACAAAAATATATTTAGAATTTTCTCGAAAAAAATTATCGATCATACGTGCCATGACTTTGAGAATTCTCTCTTCTGTTAGAGGGACTGTTTATATATCTTTCTATCCCGATTTCAGTCTTTTTAAAGCTATTTTTATCCAGAACGTCCTTGGTCATGAGTTTGTTGAAATGCATGCCAATACATTCCATATTCAGTTGGCAGAATATGCTATTCGGTTTTAGTTTTTATTACTGTTGGCAGATTTGTGGCATTTAATAATTCTTCTATGATTGCAGTATGAAGCGCCTAATAAAATATTTATATTTTCGTCAAATATGTTGGCATCAGTTTTTAATTGCTCCTAGATGCTCATTTCCGGCTAAACCGGAAATCTAATTCGGATATAAATATATTCATAGAATCTCCGATTTACATTTAATTAGATGTGAAAAGTGTTATTAGAATCAAAGTAGCTGTATTAAAGATATTCGAATAGATCCATACATTTGCCTAACCCTGTATAATTTAAATATCAAGCGATTTACGCATCACCTTATAACCCTCATTTTGCTAGTAATAGCAATTCTTTCAAAGCCAGTGAGAAACTTTCTAAACATTTCGCAATATCTACTTGAAGATGTTGCAGATATTAGTGAATCTTCATAAAATATTTGACCCAGTTTTTGAGTGCCATTCAACTACAACCAATTTTTGTGAAAATTCTCTCTTCTATTGCGCTGTTGATTTTTTCCCCAATATCGCTCATTGTTTCTATCAAATAAAGCATTATTGGCATATCGAAATTCATCCCCACTTATTTAGAGGGCAGAACTTCAGATGTGTTAAAAGTTTATCGTAAAACGTTTCCCAATAAGTATAGAGCCCTTATGATCCCTCTCCGAAGAAATGTGTGGAAACACTGTGATAATTATAGAATGCCGAGTTAAGTTTAAAGATTTTTACTGTGACTATGCCTCCGATGCCATTTAAATGGAATTTTGTCAACACATAAACACAACACGTTAAGAGAAGGTAGAGCGACCAGCTGAATGAGAAATTATGTAATTTCAACAATATGCCTATATTACTTACATTGTTATATACTTTATACGTATAGTAAAGAATGAGTATAGTAAAATGGTGTTTTATTCTTATTATTAAACTTTTACATATACAGCATAAAGAATACATGAAACGATGCTACATTACAAATACATCATATATGTTGTGATGCGTTCCAAGAATTTCTTATAAAATAAGCTCCAAATATTCCTGCACTAAAATACTTTTCGATCAACTTCAGACAGGAGACACCGGTTTCTCCTATTCCCACAACGTAAAACTTCCGCTATAACTGTAAAAAATGAAGGGCAGCTGCGAAAGCATCAGTCCAAATTCTACAAGATAACCCTCTAATTAACACTAATCCAGAATAGACCTTAAACAACACTTTACCGACATCACTCAAGTACAATATAAACGAAGATGGAAATTGCAAAGATAATAAGAAACAACTATTATGTTGTAAATGAACGAAACAATATTCTATTATTGACAGTTGTCAAATCTTTACGACAAAGATGAAGAAGGATAGCGTTCGGTACGCGATGCGCGTATAACGTATTTAAGTGCGTTCACCCAAATAATTGATAGTGCAATTTGAATACATTATTAGTATAAGTAGTATAGAAAATGACATTCATTGAATTTTTATTAGATTAAATTAATACATAAACCACAAATACTCATATCCGTCGCATTTCACAAACTCAATATAAAATAAAAGTCCGAAATTAATCAATAATTTTTTAATTATCAAATAACGCGACAAATCTGAAAATTAAAAATACATATATATAAATAAATATATTTCACTTTCGAACGTATCTCAAACTTACAAATCGGCTGCCGGTACCACGTTCTGAAACAAGCAAACAAAAGACAAAATAATAACACATACAGTCATACGTTCAACTTACCATCCTAATGCTGGTTCTGGATGAACGTGGCACCAGCCACCAAAAAATATTTATTAATTACTATTTTATTGGTCGTGCGGTGTTTGTCAACAAAAAGAAATATATATAAATAAATATATAGAAACAAATTTCTGTATTCTATAAAAAACAATAGGTAAACAACAGTATAATAATTATTAATAAAATAAAAAAACCAATACATATTCATTGAAAAATATTTATGATAATAACACTTACTTCGGCCTGGCGCGGCGCCGGCCACGTTTCGGCCACCCGGCCTCCACCGACCGATGTTCAACATCGTCCACCTGCATCTAAAATTAACAAACAGAAAAAACAAATTAAAAACGAGTTAATATGTTCATAATGCATACAATACTATTATTATGCTGTTTTCAATTTACTATACTTTCATGCATTGATTGTATTTCTATCTTATCGTAATAAAGAATATTTACATTTTTATAGGTGGTGGCCGACGCTGTCGCCACCGCCGTTTGCCCGGTATTCTCCGGAACTTCTTTCTGAAGTGCATAAATAAATTAAAGAAAATGTATAAAATGCCGCGTTGAAAAAAAAAATTACCTCAATATTAATATTGCTATCCGCCATCTGAAAATAAAATAACATAAAATTAATACAAATTGTAAAAAGAAAAGAAAAACATAAAAATGAACAACAATAAATAACAACAAAAAAATAATCAATAATGATAACAATAAACTATAAGAATAGAAATGTAATTCTTACCTTCATAAAGCGTCAACAAACACAATTATTTAAACAAAAACGCAACAATCCCATACTTACACATGGCAACGCAATCATGAAATATTAAAAAAAAAAAAACCCTAATAAAAATCAAAAAGAATATTTCTAAACATAAACATGTTTCCTCTTACCGTTTGACCCCTAAAATGGGGTCGAGACGCAAAATTTTTCTTAAAATGACCCGATTTATTATATATAAAACGCATCTCTACGTTTTAGGGACGGAGCTTGGAATTCTGGCGGGTTTGGTCGGATGACAACCACATCTGTCACACGGTAAAATGTCGCGATTTTCGATGGACGATTTCTAACGTAAATAGGTGTACAATCGACACATATTAAGTCGAAACGTGACCAGAGAGATGTTTAGAAACTGTATTATTCATTAGCATATGAAAAAATGTGTAATAATTCGCGAAATATTGCCATTTCAGATAGAGCTTATACTCTAACCTAACATATCAATTTGGAACAATTTGAGCTAGCCTTAGGTATTACATAAATTTTATAACGTAGGTACTACCAAAAAGCAAAAATAAGATGCAAGATGCAATTTTACTTTTCATACGATGTATATTTTTAAAACATACAATTGTATTTATACAAAGCAAAATTTAAAATTTGTGTAAATTCCATTGCAGCATGTTATTAATAGCAAATCTACAAGTGGTAAGGTGTTTTTAAAAGCTCTTAGGCAATCTATTTATTTAATGTTTCTGCGAAAAAAAATGATGTAATTGACTTTGATGTTCCTCGAAATCAGTGTCTGTCTTTCAGAATAAATTTCAGATCGCAGTGGGATTCTATTACAATAGGTGTATTGCTATACTTCGTTTGCTTTACTTTCATTAGTAACAAATGCATCTTACGTCTATATTGTTGGGAAAAAATACAACCATTTTAATATGGATGTTATTTATATAGTTCGAAAATAGTTCAATCGCGGAAGAGGGTGCAACTAAACTAACGCAGTTAATTGAAGCTACTGCTTTAAATCGAAATCTAGGGATAACAATTAATCTCAATCAATTGAAACTAATCTAAGAGTAATTCTTTCAAATAATCTTACCCGTTTAATCCAGCACATTTAATAGTCCAAGTTGAAAACGGAAGATTAAAGCTTTTAGTGCCCTTTCCAAGCCTAAATCCTATTTAAACACTTTGCTGAAATCAATAGTACCTAATGTGAGCCTAGTTGCTTCTAGGGATCGAAGTGACTTACAGCAGCTATACTATACATATGCTATGCGAAACTGACTTAATCTAATATAAAGAATGGGGGCTTCCCTTGATTAATTTATATGCGTACAGTCTAATTAAACTTACGCTGTATTTCTTGAAATACCAAAAAATTGTATTTTTTCATATATCTAAAAATGGAAATCGCGACCATGAACACTTTACACTTCTGTATACTTATTTTTTGTAACTTTTTCTGTGGCAACAATTGATATGTAGAAAGATATAAAAAGATATATCTTTGCCCATCCAAATCTGTAGATGTAGTGAATGTGTCTATGGCTAAATTACTTCCTTTTCTATTTCATTTTTACTAATTTCTGTTCTAAACACATATGTTTGGTCTTTTAAAGTTATAACAGTTTTTTTTTGTCGATTTTGGTTTTTCTCACATTTTTGGTTTCACTTTTACTTTTTCATTTCAATTCTATCAAAAATCTTTTTGATAAAATTTAACAATATTTTATTTTGACATCTTTTTATAAACAAAATGCATAATAAATAAATGTTAACATATCAATCCTAATTTCCATTCGTATTGTATTTTTAACAACGTCCATCTAAATTCCAATAACGAATTCATGTATTTCTGTAATAAATTTTAAGAGGCATTTTTTTCCACGAAATTTTTTTCCCTCACGCAGGATTAGAACCTACAAACTCTCGTTTACTGGACGAACTCTCTACCACTTGAGCTAGCCGGGAGTGCAGGTATACGAATTGACTTACATCAATTTACAGATATTGAAAGGCCGACAGTTGGGCGATTATGCAATAATTGCAAGTTTTTCACAGTATGAAATCATTAACGAATTAATGTATTTCTGCTAAATACTGTAATAAGCTTTAAGAGGAATTTTACCCACGAAAAAAATTCCTCTCATGCAGTATTCGAACCTACATACTTTCGTTTACCGGACAAATGCTCTACCACTTGAGCTAGCGAGAAGTGCGGGTATACGAATTGACTTACATCAATAAACAGATATTGAAAGGCGGGCAGTTCTGCGATTATGCAGTAATTACAAGTTTTTCATCGCATGAAATCATTACGAACGAATTTATGTATTTCTACTAATTACTGTACTGCGTGTCCTCACGCAGGATACGAACCTACACACTCCCGTTTATCGGATGAACGCTTTACCACTTGAAACTAAGCTGTATGGGTAATACGGTCTATTTAATAAAACTACTTAATCACCTCAATATTTCGTCATATATTTTATGACTTCATCAGGAGGAAATCTACAATATTACAAAGGATATGAACCAATAGTAATGAAAGATATAAAAATAATACTTACAAATTCAAATATAATAAAATTATACGTATTTTGAATTTAGAATTTTTTAAAAAGTCAAAAAACATTTTTGTAAACAAGATAATGTTACTAGATATTATGTAAAATGTTGTTAATTAATTAATTATTTGTTAATTACTGAGAATTTTGATGATACATTTGACGTGTGTGACATAAAAATATGGAAATGTACATTAATAACGACTTTTCCCTTTAATTTCAAAAGATGTTTGAAGTATACATATAGAATATAAATTGCAATGGTGTAAATTATAAATATTTATTATTTATTTTATTTCTGGTGTTGAACGAACGTGGCACCAGCAGCCACAAAGTATTTATTGATCACTATTTTATTTGAAATGCAGTTTCTGTCAACAAAAAAAAAATTATATATATATATAAATAAAGGTAAATAACATTTTCACTATATAAATAGACTTAGGGTTCTTTTAAATTTCTTTATTAGATTGCCTTCAGTGACGTTTCGGGGTAAATAACCCCTTCCTCAGACCTACAGATGTATAGAATAAAAAAAAATAAAAACATTTAAACCAGTTATTACTTACTTAGGCAGTTAAGCTTAGCCGACAATAAATTGAATGCATAAAAAAAGGAAAAAACATACCCAAAACAAAGTATGTATGAAACGGCGTGAAGTCATTATATAAAATAATCAAAGCTTTAACAATTTAAAAAAATATAAATAAATATATATAAGCAAATGTCTTTATTCTATAAAATCAATAGGTATACAAGAGTATAATTATTATTAAAATAAAAAAAACCATTACATATTCACTGAAAAATACAAAAATATTTACGATACTTACTTTCCCCTTCCGCGGCGCCGGCCACGTTTCGGCCCCCCGGCCGCCACCGGCCGAGGCCCTTCTACATCTACCTCCATCTAAAATTAATAAACAGAAAAACAAAATTAAAAACGAGTTAATATGTTCTTAATGCATACAATACTATTATTATGCTGTTTTCAATTTACTATACTTTCATGCATTGATTGTATTTCTATCTTATCGTAATAAAGAATATTTACATTTTTGGAGGTGGTGGCCGACGCCGTCGCCACCGCCATTTCCCCGGCGGCGTTCTCCTCTCCGGAACTTCTTTCTGAAATGCATAAATAAATTAAAGAAAATGTCGCGTTGAAAAAAAAAAAATACCTCAATATTAGTATTGCTATCTGCCATCTGAAAATAAAATAACAAAATTAATACAAATTGTAAAAAGAAAAGAAAAACATAAAAATGAACAAATACAATAAATAACAACAAAAAATAATCAATAATAATAACAATAAACTATAATAATGGAAATGTAATTCTTACCTTGCACAAAGCGTCAACAATCACAATTATTTAAACAAAAACGCAACAATTTCATACTTACACATGGCAACGCAATCATGAAATATTAAAAAAAAAAACCCTAATAAAAATCAAAAAGAATATTTCTAAACATGTTTCCTCTTACCGTTTGAACCCTAAAATAGGGTCGAGACGCGAAATTTTTCTCAAAATGACCCGATTTATAGAGGCGTGTTTTCGGGCCGATGAGCTTAAAATTTTAACCGGTTTCGTCGAGTGACAACGGCATCTGTCATACGGTGAAATGTTACGAATTTCTATAGACGATTTCGAACGTAAATAGGCGTACAAGCGACACATATTGAGTCGAAACGTGACGTATTATTCGTTAGCATATGAAAAAATAGTGGAATAATTCGCGAAATATTGTCATTTCAGATAGAGCTAATAGTCTAACCTACCATATGTCAATATGGAACAATTTGAGGTACCTTTATTTTCGTTTACGGCTCAGTTCCTCGGTTAAAAGGTAACATTACAGTCGTAATACGCGCTCAGGTATGTTTGTGAAAGTGATTATTCAGTTTATAGATAGATTATTGAATAAATTCCAAGAGAAATGTCAAATTATGGGACGCTCATATTCCCAAATTGTCGGGATGATTTCAGAAGGAGAGAGGCGCGTAGATAATGCGGAAAAGATAGTAAAATGACTGGATATGAGTGATGAAGCCCTGCGATAACGAAAATTACTCACAAATACTCAAAATGATACAAAATACTTCCGATGAAAGCACTGCACTTTTTAACTACAATATACGACATTATCGGACAGTGGTGATGAATTTGCAGGTAGGCTTTCATTTTCGCGATGTTTTGCGGTCGTAAATAAGAACTGTGAGATGAGTTACAGTCGTTACGCAAATGGAACGCAATGAAAATCTAAGGTATCGTAAAATATGTAGATTGAACTGTCAGTTGCTTCCATTTTTCGTATAAAACGCATAGGCACATTGGCCTAGCGACATCGGCGCGCGACAATCGAGCGCCGACATCGGAATGTGGCAGGTTCGAGTCACTAGCAGGGTTTTTTTTTTCGTACTTCTTTTTCATTGTTTTTTTTTTTTCGATTGCATTACATGATTATCTATTAATGGTATTGATGAATATACAAAAGAACATGTATTTTACGTAAACTGATCTATAATAGGGCACATTACAATGAAATAAGAAAACGATCAATGCATAAAAGTACAATAAGTCGAAAACGCTATAAAATATTGTCGCAATAGATAAAATTTTTGCAACTTGGAATTATTACAATGAATTCCCGTAACTGATTCCATCTGAATATTTGGTCTTTAATTGCAGCTCTATTTTTAATTTTAGGGAAAAGTCTTTTCTACAAAAGTCTTATAGAATTGAATGCTGCATTACCTAAAAATATTTTTAAATATACGGGGTGTTCATGAAGACTGGGTTTCATCATTATAACTCTATTATTGCTTTTAGGAAAAAAAAATTTCTATAAAAGTTGTACAGAACTCATTGCTGCATAACCTATATATTATTTTTAATTATATTGGGTGTTCGCGCAGACTGGGTCTTTCATTATAGCTCTATTCTTGCTTTTAGGAAAAAATCTTTTCTACAAAAGTTGTACAGAATTCAATGCTGCATAACCTAAACACAATTTCCACTATACAGGGCGTTCCAAAAGTAAGAACAAAAGAAAACTACTTAAAACGTACTGCACATTAATGGTCAAGATATTTAATACGACTCTTGGAAAATATAATGCTCCACCATCTTCGCTGACGAAAATGCGCAGCATCTATATAAAAATATAAATTGCAAATGGTATAAATTATAAATATTTTTTTGTTTAATAAATGACAAAATTATAATTGTTTACTATGAATTTTGAATATATCATTATGTTTTATTTAAAGATTGCGTTTCAATATAGTATGTTATGAATATTTGTTGTTAGTAGAATGTGAAAAATTGAATTTTGTAATTAAATATATTTTTAAAAATATTGTATTTAGCTATAAAATTAAGTTATATAATTTCTGTTTTATCATTAACTGCGTTTTTATGTTTATAAATTTGAATTATTTCAAATATATTACGTGTTTTTTAAATTTTCTCTTTGTTTGAAATTGCTATATTGTTAAAATCAAATGTGTGATTTTGCGTTATTTCATGTTTTTTTAAGGCTGCAAAATTTTTATTATATTCATGTCTTTTTATTCTATTTTCCAAATATTGCACGGTTTCATCAATATATATACCATTACAATTTTGACAATCTATTTTATAAACTATGTGTGTTTTAATTTTTTTGTCAACTTTTGATTTTAACTTTTTATAGATTTGTATTTTGTAGTTTGTTGGTGTGGTTGATAGGCAATTTTTTGTAATTGTATGGTTGGAAAATTTGATTTATTTTTTTAGATAAATGCTTGACATAAGGAATTTTTATAGATTTTGTAATTGTTCGACTATTATTTATATATTTTGTTGATTTATTATAAAAAAGAAAAAATCTTTGTTTGAATATTTTATTTATAAGAGAATTTGGATAATTATTTAAAATTTTGTTTGCTTTATTAATAATAGTACCTGATCGAAAAACTGGACTTGTTAATGCTATTTTCGAAACCCTTTTGCTTTTCATTATAAACAATAGTTAGTTAATCCTATTGCTCTGTTAGCTAAACTAATAATGATACTAATTTTTTGTGATAAAGGTTGTGAAGACTTTTAGGTAACGTTCAGACCATGTTGGTTTAGTATAGATTTACATTTAGTTAGGATTTTGTGATCATTTTTAATGAATTTGAGGTCTAAAAAGGTAATGCTATTGTTTTTTTCCTCAATTTCAATAAACCATAACGATATATTCAAAATTCACAATAAAAAAAAACAATTATGATTTTGTCATTTATTAAACAAAAAAATTAATTATAATTTACATCATTTACAATTTATATTTTTATATGTATACTTGAAAAAGCTTTTGAAAGCGAAATGTCGTTGTTAATGTACATTTCCATATTCTTACGAACTAAAAACCAAGAAAAAGAAGAAATTAATTATGTTTAATGATAATATAAAATATAATAAATTTATTAACATTAAAAATTGTAATGAGGTGAACCACTATAATATACAACATACAGGAAATTTTATATAAACTATGAAATCCTAGTTTTAAAATTGGTAGTATATTTTATTTTAATTTTATATTTCATACTACTTTCTGTTGCAAATGTATTCCAAATACTTTTAACACATTCAAAAGAGAGTGTCATTTTATTATTTATTGTATTTGTAAGATCTGTGTCTGACAGCACGTGTCAATTTGTAAACATTTAAATGCCTATTTATATGTTTATATGTATTAAAAAATGAATGTCGGCTAATACAAGTTACTCGTTCAGGATATGAATCGTTGGCCGCATCGATCGCCCCGGACTTTCTGTCCCACGGTCACACCCTTCCTACATAGCCTAGTTAATATTTAATCGATGTTAATGTGGCAATCTGGCGGAAATTGGGCTTTTTACGTTAATTAAGTTGTAGTTTTCATTCAAATTACTCAATTATTACACGTGGAAGGTCCTTATCAGTTATATTTCACATTTGAGGATATTTTTCTTCAGCTCCTTCAAAGACTTGAATACATATGAATAAGGGCATAAAAGAACTTGAACATGAGAATGCAATAAAATCATTCATAAAAGGATATTAGATTCAGAAATGCGCAAGTAGGTTCTTTTAAATATTGAAAAATCTTACATCTACACCTATAATGAAAATGTTACTTCAACGAATTTGATGGTTTAGTATGAATATAGCCATTAAATAGAAAAATAAATGCAATGCGCAAGATTAAATTAGCTTTATTTTCAGGTTTCTGTATTTAAAACAACATTGGGGTTTTAACAAAACTTAAAGTTTAATTGGTAAACATAATGTTGTATAATGTTATTTTTATTGGAAAAGAAGTAATGGAATATTTGTGCTCAATATACTGGTGAATAACACACATGACTCCAATAACTTTGAAGTTCGCGGATCAATCATAAGATAGAAAACACTGTTAGCTGGTTCGAACTTTTGTAACAAAAAAATAAAAATTAGTGTTTTCTGTCTTATTCTTGATCCTTGCGTTCATTGTTTTTTTATATGATTTTTATGTTTAAAACTTTTTTCATATATGCATGGTGTAAGCTGCTAGCGCACTTGGATGTATTTTAGTTTTCTTTCTTTTTCTTGGTTTTTAGGTCTTTTTTTAGAAAAATATTTCTATATTTTTGTATGTAGCGAAACATCGTCGCTTTTATAACAAAAGCTTTTTCAAGTTATAGAAATATGTAAACATTTAAATTTTAAAGTCGTAATATTATTTATAAATATTTTTTTTTTAATAAATGACAAAATCATAATTGTTTTGTTTAGTATAAATTTTTAATATATCTTTTGCTTTATTTAAAGATTGCGTCTCAGTGTAGTATGTTGATTTGATTATTTATTGTGAGCTAAGTATGAAAACACTATTAACTTTTGTAATTAAATATATTTCTAAAAAATATTATTGTATGTATTTAGTTATAGTAATTATAAAATTAAACTATATTGTTTTGTGAAGTATTGTTTGCCTGTTCTACCACTTCGTTTTTACGTAAATTTGAATCATTTCAAGCATATTACGTATTTTTAAATTTTGTTCTTTGTTTAAAATTGTTATATTGTTAAAATCAAGTACGTGATTTTGAGTTATTTCATGTTTCTTTAAAGCTATAAGATTTTTGTGTGTCCTCTTATTCTATTTTCTAAATATTGCATAGTCTCACCGATATATACACCATTAGTGTCTTTTATATAAACTATGTGTGAATTTCAATTTTTTATTTTAATTTTGTATAGATTTGGTTTTGTATTTGCTGTTATTGTGATAGGCAATTTTGAAATTATATGGTTTGAAAACTTGGTTTATTTTTGCGGATAAATGTTTTACATAATAATAATATAATTCAGTACCATAGACATTGAAGGCCTTTGAGCTGCAGAGAAGTATCCGAACGGTCACCCATTGAACAATCGGTACCGCATATTACTGCTTGACTTGCAAGATTGGCAATAATGCGCCCTTCCTTCTTAGCAGTACTTACGGCAAATATTTTACATAGGGGATTTTCATATATTTTGTAATTGTTTGACTATTCATATTTTTTTGTCGATTTATTGCAAAAAAAGGAAAATCCTTTAAATATTTTATTGATTTGGATAATTATTTTGTTTAACTAGATGCTGCGCATCTTCGCCCAGCGAAGATGGTGGCACTTTTAGAATGTGCTGTACGTTTTAAGTAGTTTTTTTTTTGGTTTTGTTTTTTTTTTACTTTTGTGTAGTCGAAAATATGTTTAGGTTGTGCAGGATTTAATTCTGTACAACTTTTGTAGAAAAGATTTGTTCCTAAAAGCAAAAATAGAGCTATAGTGAAAAAACCCAGTCTTCCTGAACACTCTGTATATTTTTATATATGTTCAGGTTATGCAGCATTCAATTCTATAAAACTTTTGTAGAAAAGACTTCTTTCCTAAAAGCAAAAATAGAGCTGAAATCAAATTCTATCCCCTTTTCCCTATTCTCTTATTCCTTATTGCGTTTTCATTGTCTATTTTTCCTATTTCCTTTTATAACATCCCATAAGTTACATAGTTGACGATTTTTCCTATAGTTTATTTTTCAGTTTTTCCCTATTCCCTTTTATCATTTTTGTTTTCGCTTTTCCTATCTCTATTCCCTTTACCTATTCTTATTCTCTATTCCCTGTTCCTTATTCCCTTTTCTTATTCCTTTTTCTTATTCCCTTTCCCTAGTCCCTTTCCCTATTCCCTTTCTCTATTCCCTCTCCTTATTCCCTATTCTCTTTCCCTACTCCCTTTCCCTATTCCCTTTCCTAATTCCCTATTCCTTTTCCGTGTTCCCATTCCCTTTCCCTTTTCCTATTCCTTCTCCCTATTCTATTTACCCATTCTCGTTCCCTACTCTTATTCTTTATTCCATTTCTTTATTCCAGGTTCACTATTCCATTTCCTTATTTCCTTTCCCTATTCCTTTTCCTTATTCATTTTCCCTATTCCCTTTTCCTGTTTACTTTCCTTATTCCCCTTCCCTATTTATTTTCACTATTTCATTTCCCTATTCCCTTTGTCTATTCCATTTTCCTATTCCGATTCCCTTTCCCCATCCCCTTTCCCCATTCTCTTTATCCATTCCCTTTCCCTATTCAGTTTCCCTTTCCCCATTCCCTTTTTCTATTCCCTTTCCCTCTCCGTATTCCCTTTACCCATTCTCGTTCCTTATTCTCATTCTCTACTGCCTTTCTGTATTCCCTTTCTCTGTTCCCTATTCCGTTTTCCCCATTTCCATTCGCTATTCCCTATTCCCATTCCCTTTCTTTATTCCCTTATATAGCCCCCCCTACTCTTTTCCCTTTCCCTATTCTCTTTTTCCTTATTGCGTCTTTTTTTCTCTATTTTCCCTATTTCCTTTTATAACATCCCATAAGTTGCAGCTTTTAAGAAATAGTTGGCGATTTTCCCTATATTTCCAATTTTCTTTCCCATTTTTATCCGTCATTTTATTTTTCCAAACAATATTATCAGCATCAAATGCAACGATCCAAGCACCCACAAATGTCTGTTGCAAAATGTCATCGTTTTTTAATAATATTCCTCCATTTTAGTCGCGCCATCGCGTTTTTGATTCTATATATATTAAATATTCTAAACATCAATCTACATAAAATAAATGTTCTTCTGTATATTTATTGGCCCCAATAATAAATAATCATGTATTGCAATCGATAAAGTACAATAAAAAAAAAGTACGATAAAAAAAAAACTGACCCGCCGTGATTCGAACCCGGCACCTTCCGACAACAAACTCCTTTTGTCGCACGCCGATCCCTCTAGGCTAAAATGCACCCACATATAAATTAAAATATGACAGTGACTGACAGTTCAATTTATGTTACAATACTTCAGATATTTCAGTAATAACAAGATCCTTTTACCAAAACTATAAATAAACAGAGAAATGAGATTTTATTATAAGATTACAATTGCATACATTTATCTGAAAAAATAAAGGAAATAATAAATTTTCAAAGTTAAAATTAGTTCCTTTTCCCAAGAAAATATACTTTTCTCCCAACTACAGAAATTCTTGCTTCAGAGCCTCCCTTTTCTTGGTCAATATCAACCATATTTCTCCAGGAGGTGGTTCCCATTTCGCATGATTTCCCACTCGAGTTTAGCTCTTCCACCAACTCCGACAGAATTTTGGCAAGAGCATTAGTTATTTGAGCTATATTTTTGGCGCTAGTAGAACCTGTGATCCTCTTCCCTATTTGCTCGAAGAAGTCATCACCGTATTCTTGTCTTCGAAAGCCACTAAAAACAGGGATTGCACTCACTTGTGTGTAAGCGCTTGCAAGTTTTCCTGTCTGGTTAGCTGAAGAAAGTTTGGAGTAATAGGTCAGAGCTATTGGCTGAAATTCAGCGGATTTACCAGATGTATTGGCTTTCTGAAAACATTTTCCTAGCTCTTCCCTATTATACCAATTTGACTGGTTGGTTATTTGAGCAAGAACACTCAGATCCTCTTTGTAGATGCCGAAAATGCCATGAAAGAGGATCTGTGCAGCCTGTTGTTGTGTCATTTCTCCCTCCATCCTCCATTTGCAAATGCTTGCCATCTTGTATGTGTGGAATCCCCCTATTCCAGAAACGTTTGGGAAATGTTTTAAAAAAATGTCTCTCCCAAACCCGGCAGCTGGAACAATACTAAATCTTCCTTCATCTGTCACAGCAAGATTGTAGATGGCACTGACAATACACAAGGGGAAAAACATCCTATGAGCCTGTCTAGATGTTGTTATCAATAAAATATCTGCTAGGGTTCCTATCATTCCACTTAATTCTGATGCCGGTTTCCCTGCAGATTGCTCCAAGAAATCATCAATAAGGGGCACATGCGCCATGGCTCTTTTAGCTGCGTCGGTCCATTTTCGCCTGTATTTTGCCTCTGTTCTGATATGGCAAAGCAAAGCTGTCATAGGTCCGACACTCTGAGCCATGGCGCTTCTCTTTTCAGGAGGGTATGTGCACCCCTCTAACAAAATGTGGTGAGTGCCCATTAAACCATATTTACTTACTGGGAAAGATTTGTATCGATCTCCTTCTTTCTTTATAGGCATATTGGTATGGCCCACCCTCAACTCATTTATTCTCAACTGGAAAGCAGCAAAGAAATCTAAATAAGGTGCACATGTGCCATACCAATTATCCTTGTCCTCTGGTGCAAAAAAAGTCTTGAACTCAGCTACGATACGTATGTGCAATGATTATAAGATCTCTCAGTATTCTTATTTAATTAATAAACATCGCGGAGACACCACCTACCTACAAAATTTTCGCCATTGTCCGGTAATAGCGTATCTTTGCGTATTAATGGCCGGCAAAAGGACGCTGCCATTTGCCGCAAGTATTTTGCAATATTTTGGGAACCTGCGCGTAATTCTCCGATACTACAGGGCTTTCATCGCTTATATCCAGTCATTTTACTATCTTTTTCCGCATTATCTACGCGCCTGTCTCTCCCTTCCCGAAATCATCTCGATAATTTGGGAATCTGAGCGTCCCCGTAATTTTGACATTTCTCTTGGAATTTATTCAATAATCTATCTAAAAACCTGAAAAATAACACTTTTCACAAAACATGCCTAAGCGCGTATTACGAAAGTTATTTCACCTTTTTAATTCGACGAACTGAGCCGTAAACGAAAATAGAGGTGGCACATATTGTTCCATACTCGAACATATGGTAGGTTAGACGATTAGCTCCGTCTGCGATGACAATACTTTCGCGATTATTTGACATTCTCCCTATCGACATTCCTCTATTTAGCTCATAACGTTTGTCAAATCATATTTTGACGTAATTAAATTGCTTAGGCGATGGATATTTACTCGAAAACGTCGCAGCAGAAGTTATGTAAGGTTTTTCGCCGGCCCTGCATTTTGCCGAACGTGCCTTCATAACCGACTTCTGTCAAATGTGACAGGCAGACATAGCTAATATAAATCGAATAATTTTGACAAATATTTCGCCTTCCCTGCCCTGATTGTAGGGTTCGATTTGTATGATGAAACATGAAAGAAGCCTTTCGACAATAATTTCATACCTGATACGTTTTTGAGCCGGTACGGTGCCACAAAATCGGGCGTCACTGGCACAATAACGATTTCTGCCCAGATATGATGCAGACGCCGATAGATCGTATTCTTTTTGGAGAAATTTCGCGTTTCCACTCCTTTTAGGGTTCATATGTACAAACGAAGGATACAGGAAGCCGTTTCGAAAATAATTTCGCACCACGTTTACGGTTTCTGTGCCGATATTCTGGCGTGCAAATTGGCGCTATTGGTTTCGCATTTTCTCGCACCTCGCTCAGTAATTTCACTAAAAAACAGTATAATTATTATCAAAACATACCGAGCGTGTATTACGCAAATCTCATTTTATCTTTCAACTCACGTCTAAATTACTTCGAAGCGCTATTATCGCCTACCACCACATATCATGGTTTAGGTTAGAAAAATTAATACCATCACAAAATGACACTATTTCTCGAATTATTCCGGGGCTTCTCCATAATAGTAATGAATAAATACAAGCTTCACCAGACATCTCTCTGGTCACGTTTCGACACATTATGTTCCCTCGTACGCCCATTCACGTTCGAATTCGTTTATTGCATTTCACCGTGTGACAGCGGCCACTGACATCTGACCAAACCCGCCAAAACTTCCAAGCTTATCCCCGGGAAAAATACACCTCTACAAATCGGGTCTTTTTGAGAAAATTAAGCCGTTGGACCCCATTTTAAGGTTCATTCGTAAGAGGAAACATGCGAGAAACCTCTCTCACAGTCCAATCCCACTTCCAAATATTACCCTATACTTTGTAGCGATACGCGCGAAAATCGCCCACTTTGACAACGCGAAATCCTGATCGTTAGCCGCCAGTTGACATTTCTCGGTCTGCCAGTGCCGTTCGCCGCAAAAATCTAAACTATCTTATCGAATTTTCACGTTCTAACACACATTTACCGATACTTCTCTATACGCCTATGTGATGGAACGGCCCCACCCCAACCTCACCGTACCCGTTCCCCGCCCTATCGCCACCCGTTCTCGAGCCTTTAGTAACGCAAGTCGGCCGCGGGCCTTCAACACCAATCAAATGGAGCACGCCTATGGAATAGCGCCCTCCTCGCGCCTCACAACGCAAGAGGCAAACTTTGTATATTATAAAAATATTTTTTGCTTTATTAATAGCATCAAGTCGAAATATTGGATTTGTTAATGTGATTACTCTGTCAGCTGTACTAATAATGACACTAACTTTTTGTGAAAATGGTTGTGAAGACTTAAAATTTAGATAACATTGGGGCCATGTTGGAAAAGCTTTTGTAATAAAAGCGAAACGTCGTTGTACATTTCTATATTTTTTTTCTAAAAAGGACCTGAAAAACAAGAAAGAAAAAGAAAATATATATCCGGTCAAGGGAAGAAATTTTAAAATAGGTGCATTTTGTGCTTCTCTGGTAGTGGCAAATACATTCTGAAATAATTGTCAATTTCTCGAGCATTAACCTTAAGTCGACTAAGATTGGTTGTCATCTCTGATAAGTTATCCGCTTTTTTACATATATGCCCCAAAAAGAGAGCTTACTGGCAATCATAATTCCAAGGTATCTAACTGCTGGACTAGAAATAATTTCAATATCACCCACTCTCATAGGTATAATCATTTTTATTCTCTTTTTAGTAAGAATAGCGATTTTTGATTTATGAAGTGCAAGCTTCAAGCTATGCCCTTGTATCCAATTATTCAAGATCTCGCACAGTTCCAAGCAGAGCAATGTCATTGGCGTAACCGGCTGAAATTACATCGGTCGAGTTTTAATCTCAGTAATCCATCAATATATCATATAAAATGTTCCATACATCAGCAGCTAAAATGGATCTTTAAGCCAAATGGTCTCTACATGATTCATTCATTGGATAATTAATTTGTTTTAAAATATTGTTTGCTGTATTAATAGCATCAAATCGAAAAAACTGGACTTGTTAATGTTATTGCTCTGTCAGCTAAACTAATAATGTCACTAACGTTTTGTGGAAAAGGTTATGAAGACTCATAATTTACATAAGTCTAGACCATATTGCTTTAGTATACCATTTAGTTAGATTTTTAGAAATCTAGAATTTCGTTATTATTTTTAATGAGTTTAAGGTCTAAAAATATAATGCGACTGTTTTATTCAGTTTCCATTGTAAATTTTAATCTTGGATGATAATGATTTTTTTTTCTCCTAATGCGGTTATTAAATTAAAATTTCTTCTTCTATATTGTAATGTTACTCTCTCAAGTATAATTATTTTGTGAGTTCTACTATCAAAAGATATGTCCTTGGTTTCACATCAATTGATATAAATTTTTTTAATAATAAAAGAAAATATTAATCACAATTTATTTTATTAACTGAATTTTTCATTAATGGATCAGTTTAAGTAATATAATCCAATATTTTGAAACGAACATTATCATTGTTACAAAACAATAATAAAATATTAATTAATTTTCATTCAAAAATTACATTATAACTCTGAGTGAGTTTAATAATATTTCTTAATAACTAGATGCTGGCGCATCTAGGAGTCGAGGAAGGTGGTACTTGAGGAAGGCGGTTTCTTGAAGTCGGTTCCCATTCACTTGAGAATATCTTTTATAATGTGCAATACGTTTTAAGTAGTTTTCTTTGTTTTTACTTTTGGAACACCCTGTATAGTCGAAAATATGTTTAGTTTATGCAGCATTGAAAACCTGTACAACTTTTGTAGAAAAGGTTATTCCTAAAGCAACAAATAGAGCAATAATGAAAAAACTCAGTCGTCCTAAACACCCCGTATATTTGAAAATATTTTTAACTTATGCACTATTGATTTCTATAAACTTTTGTATAAAAGATATTTTCCTAAAAGCAAAAATAGAGCTATAATGAAAGAAATCCAGTTTTTTTGAACACCCCGTATATTTGAAAATATTTTAACTTATGCACTATTGAATTCTATAACACTTTTGTATAAAAGATTTTTTCCTAAAACAAAAATAGAGCTATAATGAAAAAAATTCCATTTTTTTTTGAACACCCCGTATATTTGAAAATATTTTTAACTTATGCACTATTTGAATTCTATAAACACTTTGTATAAAAGATTTTTTCCCTAAAATCAAAAATAGAGCTATAATGAAAAAATCCGATTTTTTTGAACACCCGTATATTTGAAAATATTTTCAACTTATGCACTATTGAATTCTATAACACTTTTGTAAAAAAGATTTTTTCCTAAAGCAAAAATAGAGCTTATATTGAAAGAATCCAATAATTTTTTGAACAACCCGTATATTTTGAAAATATTTTATCTTATGCACTATTGAATTCTATAACACTTTTGTATAAAAGATTTTTTCCTAAAATCAAAAATAGAGCTATAATGAAAAAATCCAGTTTTTTTGAACACCCGTATATTTGAAAATATTTTCAACTTATGCACTATTGAATCTATAACTTTTATATAAAAGATTTTTTCCTAAAAGCAAAATAGAGCTATAATGAAAAAAATCCATTTTTTTGAACACCCGGTATATTGAAAATATTTTGTTGGTTATGCAGCATCCACTTCTATAACACTCTTGTAGAAAAGATTTCTTCCTAAACGCAAAAAGTAGAGCTATAACGAAAAAACCAGTCTTCCTGAACACCCAGTATAATTGAAAACTTTTTAGGTTATGCAGCATTCAATCTATAACACTCTTGTAGAAAAGATTTTTTCCTAAAGCAAAAATAGAGCTATAAGAAGAAATCCAATTTTTTGAACACCCGTATATTGAAAATATTTTTATCTTATGCACTATGAATTCTAAAACTTTTGTATAAAAGATTTTTCCTAAAATCAAAAATAGAGCTATAAAAAAAAATCCATTTTTTGAACACCCTAATATTTGAAAATATTTTCAACTTATGCACTATTGAATTCTATAACCTTTATATAAAGATTTTTTCCTAAAAGCAAAAATAGAGCTATAATAAAAAAAAATCCATTTTTTTGAACACCCCGTATATTTGAAAATATTTTTGGGTTATGCAGCATCCAATTCTATAACACTCTTGTAGAAAAGATTTCTTCCTAAACGCAAAAAGTAGAGCCTATAACGAAAAAAACCCAGTCTTCCTGACACACCCAGTATATTTGAAAATACTTTTAGGTTATGCAGCATTCAATTCTATAACACTCTTGTAGAAAAGATTTTTTCCTAAAGCAAAAAATAGAGCTATAATGAAAAAAACCCAGTTTTTTTGAAACACCCGTATATTTGAAAATATTTTTAGCTTATGCACTATTGAATTCTATAACACTTTGTATAAAAGATTTTTTCCTAAAAGCAAAAATAGAGCTATAATGAAAAAAATCCATTTTTTGAACACCCGGTATATTTGAAAATATTTTCGGTTATGCAGCATCAATTCTATAACACCTTTGTAGAAAAGATTTTCTCCTAAACGCAAAAATAGAGCTATAATGAAAAAACCCAGTCTTTCCTGAACACCCGGTATTATTAAAAATATTCTAGGTTATGCAGTATTCAATTCTGTACAACTTTTGTAGAAAATATTTGTCCTAAAAGCAAAAATAGAGCTATAACGAAAAAACCAGTCTTCCTGACACCCGGTATTTTTAAAATATTTTTAGGTTATGCAGTATTCAATTCTGTACAACTTTGTAGAAAGGATTTTTTCCTAAAAGCAAAAATAGAGCTATAATGAAAAAACCCAGTCTTCCTAAACACCCGGTATTTATTAAAAATATTCTAGTTTTATGCAGTATTCAATTCTGTAAAACATTGAAGAAAAGATTATTCCTAAAAGCAAAAAACACAGAGCTATAATGAAAAAAACCAGATCTTCCGGAACACCCGGTATATTTAAAAATAATTCTAGCTTATGCAGTATTCAAATTCGTAAACTTTCTGAGAAGGATAAGTTCCCAAAAGCAAAAATACAGCTATATGAAAAAAACCCAATCTGCCTGAACAACCCAGTATTTATAAAAATAATTTTAGTTATGCAGTCATTCAATTCTATACAAGCTTTGTAGAAAGGATTTTTTCCTAAACAAAAAAAATAGAGCTATAATGAAAAAACCAATATGCCTGAACACCCGGTATTATTAAAAATAATTCATAGGCTAATGCAGTATTCAATTGCTATAACTTTTTTAGAGAAAGATTTTTTCTTCTAAACGCAAAAATAAGAGCTATATACAAAAAATACCAGTTCCTGAACACCAGTATATTTAAAAATAATTTTAGGTTATGTAGTAATCAATTCTGTAACAACTTTTGTAGAAAATATTTCTTCCGTAAAGAATAAGCAAACTCTGGAAATATGAGCCAAAAAGAAAATAGACCCAATCAAACCCAATCTCCTGAACATCCCTATATTTGAAAATATGTTTAGGTTACGCAACATTCAATTCTATAACACTTTTGAGAAAAATTTTTTCCTAAAAACAAAATAGAGCTATAAGAAAAAACACCAAATCTTCCTGAACATCCGGATATATTTGAAAATATGTTAGGTACCAGCATTCAATCCTATAACACTTGTAGAAAGATTTTTGCTTAAAGCAAAAATAAAGCTATGATCAAAGACTCAATCTCGTGAACACTCTGTGTAGTGGAAATATTGTGTACTCTAAATATATTTTAGTTATGCGCATTAAATTATAGAAACTTTTGTAGATAAGACTTCTTCCTGAAAGGCAAAAATAGATGTAATCAAATTCTATTCCCTTTCCCTATTTCTCTTTTCGTTATTGCGTATCCTTGTCTAATTTCCCTATTTCCCTTTTATAAATCCAATAAGTTACAATTTTTAAAAATAATTGACGATTACCTATATTTCAATTTCTTCCCATTTTATCCGTTCATTTTATTTTTCCAAACAATATCAGGCATAAATGCAAGGTATGATACAATGTCATTAATATCTATTTATATTGCATTGTTCAAAAATGTAATTACGATGGCGTACACACACACACTTATGGTAAGACAATGAGTTTTGACATAAATCCCATTCAGAGCCATCTACGAACATTTAAACCTAAAGCTACTTAGATTGTTTCTACAAAAAGTTCTTCATATCTCAAAAATCTATTAAAGATTAGATATAGGGAGTGGCTAATACAAAATGATAGGGGATGATGTTTACCTCCCAATTTCGAATTAAAATACAGGGTGTCTATTAAGAAAATTGAGTTTTCTGCATTCGAAAATATGTCACTTTGTTATCAGTTTGTGAACACTCTGTAATTAAGAATGCGAAGTGTGCGTACCATTTCGCCAGAGCTGTATCTGCATTCATAAACATAGCAAATTTGAGTCTCTATTTGCGGTATTAACCGAGATATTAATTTCTCAATGATCCAATGATTATGGCTTAAAAAAATGAAAAACTTAAATAACTCAAAAACGGCAACATGTAGCTATAGGAATAGCTAAGGAAGACTGTCATATTTATGACCGTAGAATCCAAAAATGTAAAGAAAATTATATCATTCTAATTAAAATAACAAAGTTGACGTTCATTCCGGTCAACCGGAAGTGATATTTGGTTAAGCATTTTACATTATAGTTCAATGAAACAGATGATGGTGCCAAAAATCTCAAATATAAGTAATAATGAGAACATCATAAACTTTTAATGAACCATTTACGTGGAATGCCATGTATATAATATATGATTAATGCGATTGTATGAAACATTAAAAGATGGTATTTAATTTTAAAGGGATTGTTGAATCTATTTCAAATTATATGAGAATTCTAATAAATATATTAACGTAATTGTATAGAAAGTAAATTATATACATAATTGGAAATTGTTTTTTTTTTTTTACTTGATCGTTAATAAATGTACATATTTTTTAATGAAGTTTATTTTAATTTTGATTAATTGTGAATTTAATTTGTTTGATATCGGTACTAATGAAGTATTAGTTGGCAGCAATCTTATTGTTTTATAAAAAAAATTCTCGATATCGTTTCTATTTTGTTTCTCCTTACTTCCAAACAATATTATCAGCAACAAATGCAACGATCCAAGCACCCACAAATGTGTGTTGCAAAATATTATTTTTTAAAATAATATTCCTCCATTTTCGTCGCGCCATCTTGTTTTTGATTCTATATTAGTACATTAGTAGTGACAAATAGTGGCTCAAAAAGTCTCGAACTTAAAAAAAAAAGAAATTGCGCTTCTGTACTTCAAAATTCTCTCCCCCATATCGCGTCCGCCATTTTATCTTTCCAAAAATTAATATCAGAATCAAATTTAGCGACCTCAAAAACGCTTGCATACGATGTCAGAATCGAATTCAGCAACCACAAAATCCCTTCTAACATTTGTTAGAAACTGAATCATGTTTTTGTATTTTTGGAAGCGTTTTTTCGGCATTTGGCACCATTGTGTGGTGCACCAAAATATTCCGAACATCAATCTACATAAAATAAATGTTCTTTTATATATTTATTGCTTCAATAATAAGTAATCATGTATTGTAACCGATAAAGCATAAGTATAAAAAAGGTACGATAAAAAAAAAACTTGCACCGTCCGCGATTCGAACCCGGCACCGTCGGTCGACGAAGTGCGTTTGTCGTACAGGGAACCCGCTGAGCTAAATGCATCTATACTTTTTGAAATTTAAGTCGAGATATAAATAAATTAAAGCATGGCAATGACTGACAGTTCAATTTATTTTACCTTATTTATGATATTTTAGCTATGTTATGATTTACTATTGCGCGTGGTGTTTCTTTCGTTGTACAATATGTTGGCCCTAACGCAACTGACGGATATCAGTATTTGCGATTTATGTCTTAATTAATCTAATAAGAATTCAATGAATGTCATTTTCTATACTACTTATACTAATAATGTATTCAAATTGCACTATCAATTATTTGGGTGAACGCACTTAAATACGTTATACGCGTATCGCGTACCGAACGCTATCCTTCTTCATCTTTGTCGTGACAACTGTCAAATAGAATATTGTTTCGTTCGTTTGCAACATAATAGCTGTTTCTTATTGTCTTTGCAATTTGCATTTTCGTTTTATATTGTACTTGAGTGATGTCGGTAAAGTGTTGTTTAAGGTCTATTCTGGATAGTGTAATTAGAAGGTTATCTTGTCGAATTTGGACTGATGCTTTCGCAGCTGCGCTTCATTGTTTACAGTTGTAGCGGAAATTTTGCGTTGTGGGAATAGGAGAAACCGGCGTCTTCTTTTTTGAAGTTGATCGAAAAGTATTTTAGTGCAGGAATATTTGGAGCTGATTTAATACGAAATTCTTGGAACGCGTCACAACATGCATGATGTATTTGTAATGTAGCACCGTTTTATGTATTCTTTATGCTGTATATGTAAAAGTATAATAATATTCTGAATAAAACACCATTTTACTATACTTATTCTTTACTATATGTATAAAGTATTCAACAATGCAAGTAATATAGGCATTTTGAAATTACATAATTTAATTTCTCAGCTGATCGCTTTACCTCATAATTATCACAGCGTTTCCACACATTCTTCGGAGGAGGATCATAAGGGCTCTATATTTATTGGGAGACGTTTTACGATAAACTTTTAACACATCTGAATTCTGGCCTCTACAATAAGTGATTTTTGATATAATAATTTACATGTAATAAGATTGGTGAAATAGCTATCTAAATACCTGATATATATACAGATAAGATTATAAATGAGAGCGCAGCCAAAATATATGCATCGTAGTTGATTCGAGTAAATGTTATCATACTATCGAAGGATGGAGGATAGTGAGCTGCTAATAGGAAATGAAGGACACCTCTCATTTTGGTCAAGCGTAGGCACAAATAGCATTTCCTGC
This sequence comes from Protaetia brevitarsis, assembly GCA_004143645.1. Lineage (NCBI taxonomy): Eukaryota > Metazoa > Arthropoda > Insecta > Coleoptera > Scarabaeidae > Protaetia > Protaetia brevitarsis. The sequence goes on from RXPK01000128.1 coordinate 764,646, forward strand.
CATATGTCATCGGTCAATTATTCTGAGTCAAATATTTCTTCCGAGAAGCTGTTGGATGAACTTTAAAAAGCTTTGTAGCTGTACTATATTCTGTGATGCTGCGATATTATATTGATATCTAGCTCTAAAATGTTAAAAAAAGCATTATATTAGTTCATCGGAAGGATTTCTTGGTTATCGCACTACATATCGAATACCCAATGACAATTCTAGGGCCGATTTATATACTATATCGTGTTACTGTTATGATATTCTTGCCCTCATAGCTATAGAGAGTTGAAAAAAATAAAATTTACCTCATTAAAAGAAAACATATGGTATTAATTTATCTTTGACAGCCAGCCGAACATGACTCCATAAATCGAATCATTCTATAGAAATGAGCCCTAGTAGGGCACTCTTTGGCATGGAGCGGTAATATCTGTCACGTGCGAACCTATATCGACCATAATTTTACGGTAAATTATACTTTCGTGCTAAAATTAGCGCGACGAATCGCCCTTCTCGTGGTTCGATAGTTTGACGTCTTCTCGCACGTTGCTCAATAATTTCACTAAAAACTGCATAATTATGATCAAAACATATCTGAGCGTGTATTACGCATCTTAAATACCTTAAATCGCTATTATGTAGCCCCAAATAGCAGATTAGGTTATGAAAATTAATACCATCGCAAATGACTATTATTCTCGAAATTATTCCATTTTTCCATATGCTAAGGAATCATTCAGGCTCCCAACATCTCTCTGGTGACGTTTCGACTCATTATGTGTCCTTGTACCCCCATTTACGCTCGAAATCGTCTCCCGAAGTTCGCGTCATTTACCGTGTGACAGATGCTGTTGACAATCTACGAAACCGGCCATAATTCCAACCTCATCCGCCGGCAAAACACGCCTCTATGAATCGGTCTTTTGAGAAAAATAACGCATCTCGACCCCATTAGGGTTCAAACCGTAAGACGAAGCATGTGAGACGTCTTCCAACATTAACCCCACTCTCAAATATTATCTCAGCCTCGCAGCGAACATACGAAATTGCCCAACTTTGACAATGCAAAATCGGTCGAATCCGACTCATTGACATTTCTCGTCTTCAGCGACGTTCGCCTAACTGCACCCATCACAATTTACATTTCCGCGAATTTTCTCCCCTTTCCCTATTTTTAACGATAAAACCTAAATACCCGGGGTCCAGGTGCACCGCCTCGCCCGTCGCCCGTCTACAATTTCCCTTTTAATCTGTTCCGCTTCCCGATCCTTAGCCGTAATAGTTTTTCTCGCCGAATTTACACGCTCTAGATAGGGCGACGCCTATGGTGTGCGACAGAGAGTAGAAAAGAACAGGCTGACCAAGTTTTATTATTATTAACTAGATGCTGGCGCATCTAGGAGTCGAGGAAGGTGTACTTGAGGAAGGTGGTTTCTTGAAGTCGGTCCCCAATTCACTTGAAAATCATCTTTATAATGTGCAATACGTTTTAAGTCGTTTTCTTTTGTTTTTACTTTTGGAACACCCTGTATAGTCGAAAATATGTTTAGGTTATGCACCATTGAAATATGTACAACTTTTGTAGAAAAGATTTGTTCCTAAAAGCAAAAATAGAGCTATAATGAAAAAAATCCATTTTTTTTTTAACACCCCGTATATTTGAAAATATTTTTAACTTATGCACTATTGAATTCTATAACACTTTTGTATAAAAGATTTTTTCCTAAAATCAGAAATGAAAAAAATCCAGTTTTTTTGAACACCCCGTATATTTGAAAATATTTTCAACTTATGCACTATTGAATTCTATAACACTTTTGTATAAAAGATTTTTTCCTAAAAGCAAAAATAGAGCTATAATGAAAAAAATCCATCTTTTTTTAACACCCCGTATATTTGAAAATATTTTTAACTTATGCACTATTGAATTCTATAACACTTTTGTATAAAAGATTTTTTCCTAAAATCAAAAATAGAGCTATAATGAAAAAAATCCAGTTTTTTTGAACACCCCGTATATTTGAAAATATTTTCAACTTATGCACTATTGAATTCTATAACACTTTTGTATAAAAGATTTTTTCCTAAAAGCAAAAATAGAGCTATAATGAAAAAAATCCATCTTTTTTTAACACCCCGTATATTTGAAAATATTTTCAACTTATGCACTATTGAATTCTATAACACTTTTGTAGAAAAGATTTTTTCCTAAAAGCAAAAATAGAGCTATATTGAAAGAAATCCATTTTTTTTGAACAACCCGTATATTTGAAAATATTTTTAACTTATGCACTATTGAATTCTATAACACTTTTGTAGAAAAGATTTTTTCCTAAAAGCAAAAATAGAGCTATAATGAAAAATCCCAGTTTTCCTGAACACCCAGTATTATTAAAAATAATTTTAGGTTAATGCAGTATTCAATTCTGTACCACTTTTGTAGAAAATATTTCTTCCTAAACGCAAAATAGAGCTATAATGAAAAAACCCAGTCTCTTGAAACACCCAGTATATTAAAATAATTTTAGGTTATGCAGTATTCAATTCTGTACAACTTTTGTAGAAAAGATTTTTCCTAAAAGCAAAAAAAGAGCTATAACAAAAAAACCCAGTCTTCCTGAACACCCGTATTTTAAAAATAATTTTAGGTTATGCAGTATTCAATTCTGTACAACTTTTGTAGAAAATATTTGTTCCCAAAAGCAAAAATAGAGCTATAATGAAAAAAACTGAGTTTTCCTGAACACCCGGTGTATTTGAAAATATTTTTAACTTATGCAGCATTCAATTCTATAACACTCTTGCAGAAAAGATTTTTTCCTAAAAGCCAAAAAAGAACTATAACAAAAAAACCCAGTCTTCCTGAACACCCGGTATTATTAAGAATAATTTTAGGTTATGCAGTATTCAATTCTGTACAACTTTTATATAAAATATTTCTTCCTAAACGCAAAAATAGAGCCATAACGAAAAAACCCAGTCTTCCTGAACACCCGGTATTATTAAAAATAATTTTAGGTTATGCAGTATTCAATTCTGTACAACTTTTGTAGAAAAGATTTCTTCCTAAAAGCAAAAATGGAGCTATAATGAAAAATCCCAGTTTTCCTGAACACCCAGTATTATTAAAAATAATTTTAGGTTATGCAGTATTCAATTCTGTACCACTTTTGTAGAAAATATTTCTTCCTAAACGCAAAAATAGAGCTATAATGAAAAAAACCCAGTCTTCTTGAACACCCAGTATTATTAAAAATAATTTTAGGTTATGCAGTATTCAATTCTGTACAACTTTTGTAGAAAAGATTTTTTCCTAAAAGCAAAAAAAGAGCTATAACAAAAAAACCCAGTCTTCCTGAACACCCGGTATTTTTAAAAATAATTTTAGGTTATGCAGTATTCAATTCTGTACCAACTTTTGTAGAAAAGATTTGTTCCCAAAAGCAAAAATAGAGCTATAATGAAAAAAACTGAGTTTTCCTGAACACCCGGTGTATTTGAAAATATTTTTAACTTATGCAGCATTCAATTCTATAACACTCTTGTAGAAAAGATTTTTTCCTAAAAGCCAAAAAAGAACTATAACAAAAAAAACCAGTCTTCCTGAACACCCGGTTTTTTAAAAATAATTTTATGGTTATCAGTAATTCAATTCTGTACAACTTTTGTAGAAAAGATTTGTTCCCAAAAGCAAAAATAGAGCTATAATGAAAAAACCCAGTCTTCCTGAACACCCGGTATTATTAAAAATAATTTTAGGTTATGCAGTATTCAATTCTGTACAACTTTTGTAGAAAGATTTCTTCTAAAAGCAAAAATGGAGCTATAATGAAAAATCCCAGTTTTCCTGAACACCCAGTATTATTAAAAATAATTTTAGGTTATGCAGTATTCAATTCTGTACAACTTTTGTAGAAAAGATTTGTTCCCAAAAGCAAAAATAGAGCTATAATGAAAAAACCCAGTCTTCCTGAACACCCGGTATTATTAAAAATATTTTAGTTATGCAGTATTCAATCTGTACAACTTTTGTAGAAAAGATTTCTTCCTAAAAGCAAAAAATGGAGCTATAATGAAAAATCCGTTTTCCTGAACACCCAATTATTTAAAAATAATTTTTAGTTATGCAGTATTCAATTCTGTACAATTTTGTAGAAAAGATTTGTTCCTAAAAGCAAAAATAGAACTATAATGAAAAAACCCAGTCTTCCTGAACACCCGGTATTATTAAAAATAATTTTAGGTTATGCAGTATTCAATTCTGTACAACTTTTGTAGAAAAGATTTCTTCCTAAACGCAAAAATAGAGCTATAACGAAAGAACCCGGTCTTCCTGAACACCCGGTATTTTTAAAAATAATTTTAGGTTATGGCAGTATTCAATTCTATAAAACTTTTGTAGGAAGGATTTTTTCCTAAAAGCAAAAATAGAGCTTATAACGAAAAAACCCAGTCTTCCTGAACACCCGGTATTATTAAGAATAATTTTAGGTTATGCAGTATTCAATTCTGTACAATTTTTGTAGAAAAGATTTGTTCCTAAAAGCAAAAATGGAGCTATAATGAAAAATCCCAGTTTCCTGAACACCCAGTATTATTAAAAATAATTTTAGGTTATGCAGTATTCAATTCTGTACAACTTTTGTAAGAAATATTTTTCCTAAACGCAAAAATAGAGCTATAACGAAAGACCCAGCTTCCTGAACACCAGGTATTTTTAAAAATAATTTAGGTTATGCAGTATTCAATTCTGTACAACTTTTGTAGGAAGGATTTTTTCCTAAAAGCAAAAAATAGAGCTTATAACGAAAAAACCCAGTCTTGTTGAACACCCGGTATGTTTTAAAAATAATTTTAGGTTAATGCAGTATTCAATTCTGTACAACTTTGTGAGAAAAATTTTTTTCCCAAAAGCAAAAAAAGGCTGTAATCAAAGACCCAGTTTCTGTGGGACACCTGTACAATGGATCACATATAGGGCAAAAATAATAACGATGTTTGTATCATATTAGGTTAAAAAATAAATCGAAGCTGCAAAAATTAAATTTCCCGCTATTATTGTGACAATATTTTATAGTGATAGATAGATATAGACACTATAACATTTATAAATAAAGTATCTTTATATATTATTTTAGTGTTGTATTTATACATCTACATTTTATCATATGTATGTGTATATACCAAATAGTTCATTACTTAATAGTATAATTATTACAAAATTGTACTATTATAGTAATGAAATATTTTGGTATATACACAAATAAAACTCTCAAATACCAAAAGTATACTAAACCACCCATTTGAATGTACCGCCAGATTAGTTGTAGTTCGGTGTGCTGCGCACGGTGGCGCGCAACCTTGTCGAAAAAGTAGAGCATTAAGTGTCCTCGCCCAGGTCTCGCTGTTACCGACTAATATAATTTATATCTGTCATCCGTATCCCTATAGAATTTATGGGAAAAATTAATTGATATAATTTCTATATGAAACCATCTATATTTCATAGAAAATATTAAGTTATGGGTGCTTCTCAAACACACAATCGTCGGCAATATCGATATTATATATTTCGAAAGAAGAAACCGGGTAATTTGACACCTAACCACGAAATGTGTTGTTTTAATTTTGATTTTTTACAGAAATACGTATAAGCGTCTAAATACTGGAAAGATTCTTACATTGTAGGTCTATTATAAGTGATTGGGCGTTCCGTAATAATTATCTAACTGTACATACTGTATTATTACCTAAACCGTTGTGATGTATAAGCATCAAAGGGAACATTACAAAAAACATTGCTATCTCGAATTGTGCAAATTGTGCGTTATATTTATCGTCTATGGAATGTGTTGTTCTGAAAATGTCATACCTGAAACTGTTACGATTGATAATAGATGTAAAATAAAATGGTGCGAATCATCTAAAGGGGATAATAAAATTTTGGTAAAATCAGTTTGTGGTTTTAATATTTAATCAATATATATTTGATATAATAATTTACATGTAATAAGGTTGGTGAAAATTGCTATTTAAATACCTAAATATATATATACGATAGATTATAAATGATAGCGCAGCCAAAATATATACATAGTAGCTGCTTCGAGTAAATGTTCTGATGCAAACGGAGGATGGAGGCTAGTGAGCTCTTACAAAAAATGAGAGGCACCTCTCATTTTGGTCAAGCGTAGGCACAAATACACACTTCCTGCCATATGTTCATCGGTCAATAATCTTTGTCAAATATTTCTTCCGAGTAGTTGTTTGATGAACTTTAAACACATCTTCAGCTTTGCTGTTGTAGAATATTCTGTGATGATGTGATATTATATTGATATCTAGCTCTAAAAAGGTAAAAAAAGAAACGTCATATTAGTTTCATCGGAAAGGATTTTTTGGTCATCGGACTACCCTCGACAACCCAAATGACATTTCTAGGGGTCGATTTATATATTATATCGTGTTACTGTTATGATATTCTTGCCCTCATAGCTATAGAGAGGTTGAAAAAAATAAAATTTACCTCATTAAAAGAAACATATTGGTATTAATTTATCTTTGACAGGCCAGCCGAACATGACTCCATAAATCGAATCATTCTGTAGAAATGAGCCCTAGTAAGGCACTTTTTAGCATGAAAGCAGTAATATCAGACACGTACAAAACCATATCGCCATTATTTTTGCGGTAATGTGCTTTTCGTGGTTCGATAGTTTGACATCTTACTTGATCCTGGCTCAATAATTTCGCTAAAAACTGTATAATTTTAATCAGAAACATATTTGAGCGTGTATTACGAACCTTTTCAACCTTCCAATAAACGTTAAATTATCTTAAATCGCTATTATTGTAGCCCCAAATAGCAGATTAGGTTATGAAATTAATACCATCGCAAATGACTATTATTCTCGAAATATTCCACATTTTTCCATATGCTAAGGAATCTTTCAGGCTCCCAACATCTCTCTGATCACGTTTCGACTTTTTACCCGCCGCTTGTATGCCCATTTACGTAAGAAATCGTCTCTGGAAGCTCATTACATTTCACCGAATGACAGCGGCATTTGACATCCCACGAAACCGGCCATAATTCCAACCTCATCGCCGGCAAAACACACCTATATAAATCGGGTCTTTTTGAGTAAAATACCGCGTCTCGACCCCATTTTAGGGTTCGAACCGTAAGATGAAGCATGTGAGACGTTTTTTCGACATTAACTCCACTCTCAAATATAATCTTAGCCTCGCAGCGAACATACGAAATTGCCCAACTTTGACAATGCCAAATCGGTCGAAATTCGCCAAGTGACATTTCTCGGTCTTCAGAGACGTTCGCCTAACTCGCACCCATCACGATTTAGAATTTCGCGAATTTTCTCCCCTCAACCTATTTTTAACTATTAATTTCCATACGCCTATTCCCGTGCCATCCCCGTTTCGCGTTCGCCCATTTATTATTTCCCTTTTAATCCATTTCTCCGTGCACGGTTAGTGCGTCCGACTTTTTCACATCCGATTTACACGCTCTAGATAGGGCGACGCCTATGGTGTGCGACAAAGAGTAGAAAAGGTAATACTGACCAAACTTTAGTATATTATAATAATTGTTTCTACATAACGAAACGGTATGCCATGCAGTTATCATACCAATAAGTGATTATAACAGATATTATTTTCAAACTTTTAATTCAATATTGCCTATAAATTCTTTGAATTGACATGAATCTTTTATATAGTAGTCATTTTTGTAAACAATGTGTTTAAGGCAGTGTCCTTAGAATTTTGATAAGTTATAAAAGCGAGAAAAGAAACTATTAATCTTAAAGGTACATTAATTTTATGCAAAATTGGTAAACTATACAATTTTGAAGCTTGCGCATTATGAATTTATAGTGATTTAGATTCGTTTTTTTGGAATACATTTAAGTAATTCCAATTTTTTTATTAATTCATTATTTCGTTGTTGCAAATTCTTTAATTGAAAGAAATATTTTAATTTATTCCATTACTTTTAATTTCTTTATAAATTGTATTATCACTTAATAATTCATTTATTTTGGTATCATAATTTGCTGTGTTCATTACTACTGTGCTCTACTACTGCTTCTGTTCTTCATAGCTACACACGTTCCGTATAATTTTGAATATATTTTAAATTCTTCATACAATATACGTTTTTGAAATATCGTAAATTTTCAATATGAAAGCTTTGTACAACTATGAAGCTTAAACATCAAAAGAAGATAGAACAATTAAAATATAAGTAAACAAATCAAATCACCGAAACTATACAAAATAGTAATTGGGTAACTAATATTTCAAATATAATAACACTTAGAGTGATTAATACACTATTATTACGACTCAATTTTGCTTTAGACTATAATACAAACGAAATTGCTATTAATAGCAGACTAGCAAATATTAAATCTCCCATTTCTGTTATTACCGAATGAAGATTTTTTTTTGTGGAGGTGAAAATGCATTTACGCACGTAGGGCTGGACTTCCTCAAAAGAAGACTACCAGCTAAAAACACCCCCGTCTCCTAGACACCAGCTCGGAACCGTTAAACACATTGCTTCGGTGCTGGATCTATATATTTTGGCTGTATAGGGGCCACACACCAACGATAAGGTTCAGCGATCTACACCCATGCTGCGATCTAAGTCTCCTTTCTCCGTGCGAAGGATGTGGTGCACGTACCGGGTGATGTTCGTCCAGCAGTCTTCGCTTTCCATCATTTTTTGAATAATCGAGTCTGGCGAAAGAGTGCCAATTGCAGCCGCCACCAGCTCTCTCTATTCTGTCCATCTTTGACACATAAAGAAAGTATGATGGGCATCATTCAATCCATCGGGGTAATACAGACATACTCCAGAATCCGTCTTCCCCATACGATGTAGGTAAGACCTGAAGTAGCCGTGCCTAGTTAAAAATTGGGTGAGATAGAAGTCTACCTCCCCGTGGGCTCGCATAATCCCTTTCACTGGAGGTAAATCCTTCCCCAGTTTCACGCTTCTTCGTGTAAACACGCTTTCTTTCCTGGGCAAATAGCGCCACCGGAATGATCCCCGCCATTACAAGCACAGCAGGCTCCGATACGGCGCGGTAAGGACTGGCCACTCGCAGCGCGGCCCTCCTCTGAATTTGGGCTAGTCTCTTGCGGTAGAACCTAGCTCCTAGCTGGAATCTCATCCAGCCAAAGCGAGTCTAGGTTCGGCCGGGCATCCAGTGCCTCTACGACACACCGCAAACGAGTGATGTGGCAAAGTGCCACATCATCGTCGACCTTCTCTATGAGCAGGAATAGACGAAACTTTTCGCCATTCCTGCCTTTCAGGGAAAAGACGCCCCAAGGCTTCCCCTTGGTCGGCGGTTCGTAGAAGATCAGTTGCAGACGATTGGTGGGAAGACGAATTCCTCTTATCACACAATCACATGTCATGCAACCCTGTGACACGGCATCGGGTCGATCGCGAGTTGAATTCCTAAGGAAATTCCTTGTGTTTTCAATCCACGATCTGATGGGTGCCTCTCGCTCAACCTCTTCGGACCAGTCAGAGAGAAATTTCTCCTGATAGATCACGTTAAGAGAGAGCAAGGGGCTAATCCCTGCTGGAAGTGCACGAATGTCATCATCGGACATCAATTTGATGTTCGATATGACCTTCTGTAGGGTAATCCCTTCTGCAAGAAATTTCTTGCGTTCCGGGATACCCTCCAGGCGCTTCCAGGACCGGCTGACGTTTCTGATAAGGCGATCCCTATCAGAGCGCTTCCGGCCAGCAGGTGACCCTTCCGGGGAACTCGTATCAGAACGAGGCTTAGGACTGGAAAGTGGTATTTGAAACCCGCTTCCCCCGTCGCTTTGTACGAGAACCTCGGGCAGTCTGGCTCTTTTCCTTCACCTCCTTTTCAGGTTTCTGAGATTTCCCAGATCCCTTCTTAGGGGTGAAGGAAGCGGTCTGCGACTGGCTTCTCCTCTTCCGAGAACTGTTCTCTGACAATGTCTGCACTGTTGCCATTACTACTGCGGTAAAATCTGCAGCAGTAACCCGCTGAGTGACACCAGGGCAAAGAACCTCTACACCTTGATTGATCGCAATCAAGGCGTCATGGGGGATTGACTCCTGGTTCGCCCAGACTTTTCTAAGAGCATCTGCCCACAGTTCTGCCCCAAACAATATGACTGACAGCACGGCCGCCATCAACAGCCTCCGCTTACTTGGTCTAGGATTGTTCACGTTGGCCATCAATCTGCCCAGGTCTGCAATCATCTTCGCCGCCTTGTTCGCAGTACGAAGACTTTGAGGCCAAAAAGTAATTTTTGTATCCACTAGTACTCCGAGGTATTTTACCGCGGGGCGCGTCGTGGTCTCCACACCTCCTACCCCCAAGAGTATTATCGTGTGATTCGCTTTTTGGAGAGGACGACGACCTCGGTTTTATGTAGAGCAAGGGTCAGACCATGTCTCTCCATCCACTGGTGCACCCTTCTCATAGCCTGGTGGAGCTTCAATTGGGCTAGCTCGACATCGCGCGCGGTAATGAGCAGTGCGATGTCGTCGGCATAGCCAACCAGTTTCGCTCCTTCAGGCATCTCCGTTTTTTAGCAGCCCATCATACAGGATATTCCAGAAACCTGGTCCTAAGATAGATCCTTGAGCAACCCCGGACGTCACCGTATAATCACGATGACCCTACGTCGTCTGGTATACAATACAGCGCTCCCACAGGTAGCTGTCAATCATTCGAACGAGATGAACCCAGAAAGAGTGCTCCAAGGCGTCCAATATATCAACCCATCTAGCGGAGTTGAACGCATTCCTTGCATCCAGGGTTACGAGCAGGACCACACAACGCGAGAAATGCGTGTGATTCTCCGCTCTTGCCACGGCTTCTAAGACCTCTCGCAAAGCATCGGTGGTCGATCTTCCACGTCGGAAACCATACTGGTAGGGAGACAAGCTCTCGGCATCCGCTACCGCTGTATTCAATCTGGTTCTGACGAGCTTCTCCAGCACCTTTCCCGTAGTATCCAGCATACACAGCGGGCGGTATGTGCTCGGATCGTCCTGGTCTCCGGCCTTCTTAGAGGTTAGCACAAGTCTAGCAAATGAAGATAAGGATAAAGGGCAAAAATTACAAACATAATATATAACTTTAAAAATAAAAAAAAAAACTTCACGTAAATAAAGGAAACAAAGCATTAAGACAAGAAATCGAACAAAGAAAAAAAATATTAACAACAATCTCCAAATTATGACACTAAAACAAATTATTAAACTAAAAAAATAACTAAAACTTACACAATCTTTAAATGAAACAAAAGATATGTTAAAAATTTATATTAAACAAGATAATTATCATTTTATCATTTATTAAACAAAAAAATTATTTATAAATAATTTTTAACGTCACTCTTGAAAAATTTTTGAAATAAAGGCGGAACGTTTTCACATATTTCTATATTTTTCTAAAAGACCTAAAAAGAAAGAAAACGAATGTATACTGGTCATGAAAAGAAAATTTAAAATGGAATAAATAATGCTTGTATAGATATATAACTGGTTTGATATATTTTTTTTCAAAATAATTATTTAAATATTTAATATGAATACATATCATTTGCATACAAAAATATTTTAATGCCATTTGCATATAGTAATAGTAGTAATAGTAATTTATTGATTTATAAAATCAAAAATGATTATAAAATCAGTCAGGTTGAGAAAAAAAAAAGAAATAAAAAATAACAACTGAATAAATAAGAAACTAAACTAAAAAAGTTAAACCAATAGTACAAAATTAATAGAATTTACGAACTAGGCCACCACCAAATACATCAAAAAAAAAATAAAACTAAATTTAAGGGGTGAAAAGAAAAGCGAAAAGGAAACAAAATCAACATAAAAATTCCTGTACGCTATAAAAGGCCTTTTGGGTCAAAAATCTCTTGAGATTGTGTTTAAAGCTCGAGGTGGAGGTTTTTATTTCCTTAGGCAACTTATTGTACAACCTTCTGCCTAACAATTCCACTCCCCGCTCGGTGACTTGCAATTCGCATCTCGGTAGGTGAAAGTCATACAGATGTCGCGTATTGTGACTATGTACGTCTCTGTTGGTAACATATTTATCAGAATGTCGATGAGTGTAGGAGATTGCCTCATACATAAAAAGTGACGGTAAGGTTAAAATACCTAGTGTACTAAATGTGTTTCTGCAAGATTCTGTTTGTTTTAACCCGCCCAGGATTCTTATTATTTGCTTCTGCGCTAGAAACACCCTATTAGCAGAGGCAGATGAGCCCCAGAGAAGTATTCCGTATGCCAATCTAGACTGAATCTCAGCGAAGTAAACAGTTTTGAGAGTATGCATTGATAAACTATTTTCCTCAGAGCTCTCAAAACATACGCTTTAGTATGGATTAACTTTGTTGTTTCACTGCAATGGTTTTCCCACAATAAATTATCTTGCAAGTGCACACCAAGGAATTTTGTATTATTCTGTTGAAGTATGGGATTGCCGTTAATGTGTATGCAACATTGCGTGTTTTTTAGCTGTTGTCGAGTGTGAAATAGCATACATATTGTTTTATCTTTGTTAAGACAGAGTTTGTTGCCACAAAACCAATCGTATAATACGTTGATCGCAGTGTTACTGGCAGCTTCTGCATTTTGTAAAGTGTCTCGTGCAATGAGTATGGTGGTGTCATCTGCGTACATATATATAAGTATATCAGAGATAAAATGGAATATGTCATTCGTGTACATACTAAAAAGTAATGGCCCTAGTACGGAACCTTGTGGTACTCCGTGAAATAAAGGTAAGCAACTCGATTTATAGGTTTTAATATTCAAGTTAGTTTTGTGTTTTATTGTCACAAATTGTAGACGTCCGGATAAGTAAGACATAAACCAATTAGCCACGCTACCTCTAATACCATACTGACACAGTTTCTGTAGCAGTATTGTATGCTCAACACACTCAAAAGCCTTGCTAAAGTCGCAGAATATTGAAATAGGATAATTTTTGTTGTCAACTTCGTTCAGAATATTGTTGTAGAAAGATATTAACGCTGTGATGGTTGATTTGTTTTTTCTAAAGCCATGTTGATTCTGATTTAGAATATTATACTTCTGCAGAAAATGCTCCAGACGAACTAACATACAATACTCAAATATTTTCGCAATACTGGAGCTCAAACATATAGGTCTGTAGTTTGTGACACTATTACTATTTCCCTTTTTATGTACAGGAACAACTGTAGAAAGTTTAAAGCGGTCTGGAAATATTCCCAACGTGAAGGATAGGTTAACAAGGTAAGTTAATGGCTTTAATAATAAAACTGAAAACTCTTTTAAAATACTTGCAGAGATATCATCTGGTCCACTGGTGTGCTTGTTTTTGATTTTACACATAACTGAGGCTAATTCATTTTCAGTAAATGGGAAAAGGTACATTGTGTGATTATTTGTAGTAATCTTGCTATCAATTGTAACATCAGGGACTGAATTAATTATATCGATTGGAGCTGTATGGAAATAAGTATTAAAAGCCTCAGCTATTACATTAGGATCTTCTATTTTTACTCCATCATCCACTAAGGATATGTTCGTATGTGAGGATCCGCTAGAGGTAAAGGATCTAACAATTCCCCACATTTGTCTGATTTTATTATCTGATGAGCAGATTAAACTATCATAGTATTGCTTTTTGGTGTCACTTACCAGTGTTTTATGTTGCAGCTTGCGTACTTTGTATATCTGCTTATTGATGTTTAGTGTAAATATACCTACGAATGCCCTAAATATAGTAGGTTTATTGGATTAAAATTAATTGTAATTATTTGAACAACCCACTAAGTTAAATAATGGGTTACCTGTTTGACATTAACAGCTCTAGCAAGATATATGCACCTCTATAATTTATGTTTTATACCAAACAAGAAAATATATCAGTTAAAGGTTCAGTACTTAAATGGCTTCACAGAGGTGAATATTCTCAAGTAGTGTATCTTCTAATGCAAAACGGAGTGATAGCCGTTAACCTGATCACTTCTAATAGACACAACCCCAACGATATTTCCAAACAAAGAGGAGGAATACATGCCTTATTAAGTTACAGTTGCAAATGGTAACTGAATAGTAAGCATAAAGTAAAACAAGTGTATGTAGATAATGTCGCGTATACCTTCGTATAGTAATGGGGATGCAACATTTTCAGAGAATCTCAATTTGCCCTTTATATTTCTTGTACCTTTTTGTTTCTTTGCTACCGGGGATTACGATCCCTTCCTAAATAGTTTCCTCTAGCTGACAAGAAAGGTTGAAATGATTCTAATATGATGCTGAATAATTAATTGTGACCTTTCCGGGCCTAAGGGTTGTACGGTTTCGATTTTTTTTTCTACGTTCCACCCAAAAAGATCTCTCACTAGAAAAATATCACCTAAATGAAATTTGCTGACAGGCGACATGATATATTTTCCCTCGTCTCTCTATATTTGATCTATGTCAACCTTCACTGCCTTGTTTAAATCTAACAAGCTGTCATGTTACGAAACAACACGGCAAAGTCATTTTTAAAGAATACATTATATTTAAAGACTTATTTTGTACAATTTCAGTAATGTATTTTTAATTTGTGTTCTACTGTTTTTTTTTCTATTTACTGCTGCTTTGGCAATGTTTTTCCATCGCCATAATCTTCCCTAGCTTTTCCTTTTTGAGGGAAAATCCTTAATGGACATCATGCTTAGCGCTGTAGCATGGCGGGGTTGGATTCCTCGACTGGACTGCCAAGTAAACATATACTAGTCTTCTTGCTACTATACATCCGGAACTACCCTCAAAACGAAATGCCGAGTAAACAATTGTTTGCGTTCCTTTGCTCCCTACTTTTGCCGTAGCTGCGTTCCCTCACCTTCTACTATAGTCTTTATGATCGTATGGATATTCAACGGCTTTCTGAACACCTCTATTAAGCGGTTGTATGTATGTATGTATGTATGTAGATGAAGCGTGGTGTTACACTGCGACCTAAAGGATCTATTGTGTCCCCCATTCTTGCTGCTTTACAGTTGGCCTTCCAATCCTATTCCTTTTAAAAAGTGTAGGATGTCAGAGGGCCCCAGTCTAGGTAAGTCTCCCTCTTCGATTTCACATGCTCCCAGGTACAATGCCCTCGGGTTGCACAGTGCTGCGCAGTTTGAGAGGAGGTGGATGGGTGTTTCATCCTGTTCCCCACAAAATCTGCATTCAGGATCTTTTTCCAATCCAAGCTTACTCAGGTGTCTTTCAGTCTACAATGGCCTGAAAGTATTCCTGTTAATATGCGAACATTGTTCTTACTCAGGTTGATGCATTCTGTAAACCTCTTCTGGTTATAAGTTCCCAGAAGAATTTTACTCTGCGTCATTCTATTAAGCGGTTACTGGATTCTGTCCATCTCGTGTAAATCAGAACAGCACAGTGTGTTTGTGCTTGTCCAACAATCTGCAATCCGTATGCTCAGGTACGCTTGGGAATGCAAGCTAGAACTAATATTCAGAAAAACCTAATGATGATTAAAATGAGATTTTAACCATCATTTCTTGGCTTCTTTAGTTGGCCATTTGGCAGTACAGAGAAACACACTCAATCATTTCGTTATTCGCTTAATTATTTCAAACAATGTACTGAGGCTCACATTGAATAAGTCAGTTGTGACACTATAGCCACTTTCTCCTTGTAACCTACATAGTTAGTCCCTTATTGCTTGACTACTTTTCTCTTTCATTTTTAAGCCATATACATACATATACTCGTTTCCTTAAATTTATTAACCAGATCCCCATTTGGAACCAAAACATAGAACAATCATTTCACGGTGCAAAAATATTTATCTATTAGCTGAAGTTATTTTATCAATAATCTTATTATTTATAGCAACACCGGAGACTAAACGAATGAAGGCTGTATCCCATGAAATTATTCTTTATTTATATTATTTGATTAGTCACTCCTTTACAATATATAATTTCAACATTACGGAATCCCTTTGTTGTATGTATGTAAAGTATTTATTGGCAACAAAATAAATAACAGGAACAGTTAAAAAAAGTGACAGTGCCAAGAAGACTAAATCGCTTACTATTAAAAGCAATGGGTTACGCCGTTCTTCCTTTAGCCTTATTAAAGAAATATAAACAAAAATAATCAAAACTATTAAACATTAATACAAAAATATACAGGGTCGCTAAAAAGTATGGATACAGTTAAATATTATGAAAACTATTCAACAAAACTTGGTACATGGTTAAAAGTATTTCAATTCTATCGTTTAAGATGTTCTTCAAATTTCTATCTTCATTTGTTCTGGGGATACAAGGCTAACTTGATTTTTTTTAAATGGCACGAAGGGTCAAATTTAATATTTTTGAAAAGAGATTTTTTTCTGCATTCTGTGATGTAACACATCCATATCTTATTTTAATCGAAGCTTTAAAAAAAAATTTCGAACTAGTAAAATTTTGAAAAATGAAAAATTTTGTTAGCCTTGGAAATGTTGTCTTTATCTATCGTTACTTCTTTGCTGCGTGAAGTTTGACCCAAAAAATAAATCATAATAGTTAATAATAATTGTAAACATAACACATTTAACTGAAACAGAACAGATTTTAATAAAAAGAAGCTCAAACAAGAAATTACATAATTTTTATGTTACAAAAGATGTTCGAAATGATTTCCATTTACCTCCTGGCAATAATGAACATGTTGAGCAAAATTTTGCAAAGAATCAATCAAAATATTTGGAGAAATACTGGCAATTTCGTTTCTTATACGTTCTTGTAGGTTTTTGATTTGTAATGGTCTGTTGACATACACTCGATTTTTTACATGACCCCACAGGAAAAAATCAAGTGGGGACAGATCAGGAGACCTAGCTGGCCATTCAATAGCCGCCCTTCGCCCTATCCATTTACCGGGAACTGTTTCATTCAAATATTCGCGCACTTGACGACCAAAATGCGGCGGTGCTCCGTCTTGTTGAAACCATATGGTTTCTGTTGGTATACAATTTCGATTGCCGTGGCTTGAAAATATTTCCCTAAGTCGTGGAACAATATGTTGTAAAAGTTGCAAATATCTTTCAGACGTTAAATTCCAAAATTAATTAATTAATTGTTAATTCTTGTAGCAAGTGAATTTTATAAGGATGATATTTTTCGCGTTTCATTATTTTTTGTATGGATCCTCTACTCATGTTGTGGCCAACTGTTGTACTGAATTTTTTGGATTTTCTACCACATCCAGCATAACATTCAAAGAATTTTCTTCGTTGGTAATAATTCGAGGTCGCCCAGGTCTTACACGGTCTTTAACGCTACCAGTTTCTTGAAATCTTTGTAAGGTTTTTTAACCGTCGTCCTGGGGATCGGTTCCCGGTTTGGATGAATTTCATTAAAAAGAGTCACTACTTGAGCACAATTTCGTTTTCTGTCGCCATAACCAACCATCATGAGAATTTCTATACGCTCAGTTTCGCTTAAATGTACCATTGTTAAGCAAATTATTGCACACAAGTTTAATTTTTGGCGAATATGCAAGTGACACATCGTCAATAACAGCATTTTCAAAGCTAACTTAGTTTTATTTTTCCAGAATTAAATTTTTGATTTTTTTTTTTTGTTTTTTAATAAGAATACAGGTGGGTATGTGTCACATTAGTGAATTCAGAAAAAAATGCTCTTTTTAAAAATATAAAATTTGACCATCCGTGCCATTTAAAAAAAAATCAAGTTAGCCTTGTATTTTCAAAATAAATGATGGTAGAAAATTGAAAGAAATCAAGAAGATGATAGAATTTAAATGCTTCTAACTGTATGCCAAATTTCAACGAGTTCTGCTAAACCGTTCTGAAAATATTTAACTGTATCCATACTTTTTAGCACAGGGTTGGTAAAAATGTACATGTATAAACAGTTGTGCCGTATGCGTATGCATAGACATAGAAATCAGTCGTAATGCTCGTCCAATATCTCAGTATGCACTAATAGAGTGCAGGCCGCGGAAAAGTATATTGAAGGAAAATAAAAATTAAAACGGTATTCCTAATATATGTATAATAACAATTGCTCATTGAAGCGCGAGCAAGTTAGTCTGAAATGTTATATCTGCTACAAATTACATGCATAGTGTGGCTCATTATAGGCAACACGTGTAGTCACCGATATTAATATTTAGCACCATCAAAGCGTCAAGCCATTTCGTGCAAGTGCTAAATAATAATGTCTGCGATTGTACGTATTTATCATACGTCTTTGTTATATTTTGTAATATTTGTGAAGAATATAGCACTACGTAGGTGGCAACGGAAGCCCTCTTATATGTTCCTCCCCTGGATCTGTTCGTGCAGCAGTCGGTGTTTAGAGCGGCTATAAAGTTGCGATACCGCGTCTTCTGCGATCCACGAGGGCATCGCTAAAGCGCCTCTTCTTGGTGCCGCGAAGGACTGTGAGCCTCACGTGTGTGCTTTCGGCAGACACTACCGCGTTCATGTCGGCCCCTGCGTCTAATTATTGCCTTCGATTACCATCTATACAGACGGATCGAAGACAAACAGGGATAGGTGCGGGAGTTTTCTCTCCGGACCTTAAGCTCAACCTAGAGTTGGCACTAGGTAAGTTAGCCACGGTTTTATAAGTCGAGGTTTTGGCGTTCCTGCATGGTGCTGAAGAAATTTTAGCAATTTTTGCCCTCAACAGTTATAAAATCGCTTCAGGCATGGCACTTTAGTGTCACAATGCTTTGAAAGCTATCGCTATTGATAGTGACTTGATACGGCTGTGTATAGGTTGACGAGACGGGGTTCGTGTTCTCCTTACACGGGATCGGACGGAGTTTATCTTATTTCTTGGGTTACACTCAACACCCTAATAAATCGATGGACCACTACTCTACACGAGGATAGGTGGGCATCCATAACTACCTGCTGTCAGGCTCGCAAAGCCATTCCCCAGGCTGTCGTCCAGGACAGCAAGGTACTGCCTGCAGCTATCTCGCAGTAAACCACGCCAAGTTGTAGGAATATTGACTAACCACTGCACCGCATAGAACTGACTAACAGCCCGCTCTGTCGTGCATGTTACCTAGAAGATGAAACGCCAGAGCACTTATGTGAGTGTCCGGCGCTTGCCCAACTTAGAGGTTTTATCTTGGGGGAGTTCTGGCTCAGTACGGCCAGCTTTGGCGGCACCTTGCCCGCTACGCTGCTCGAGTTCATTCTTCGCTTGAGTTGGGTCTAGTAGGCTGCGAGTGAACGACTCTGCCTTGGGAGGGTAACACAATGGGCCCGGTCAGAGTGGCCTAAATGCGCGTGACTAGCCACCCTTCCCAACCAACAATTCAGAATCCAGAATAGCACTATGTACTATATCACAAATTGCCATATTTAAAGTAACAGTTTGTTTTAGATTCAGCGTGACACGTCCGCGTATACCTAGATGTATCGAGTACGGTAATTCTGAATGTGCTGTGTTCATCTAGTCTCGTCTAGTGCAATATAACCATCGGCATAATTGAAATGCGACAAAACGAACGATCTGCAAATAATCAGCTTAGTGGGAGAGTCAAATAAACGCCTGCACATAAAAAGCCATTTAAGATCTATTATAGCTCTTTTAATTAAACGGGTAGCGTTTTGTTGGAAACGTAAACAAAAATCCATTAGTTCCCCAAGATTCTTAAAACACTTCTGTGTGAAATCAAATTGGATTTAATATAATTTCTAAGCATAGGTAGTCACGCAAGCGAAAGTACTTTGGTCCGTGTATGTGTGTTTTTGATGAATTTGTTTCTAGTTAATGGTGACACAATGTGCTGAAGATCCTCGTTGATGCGTAACTGGGCATGAAAATATTCAGATGGCTTGACAGATAATTACTGAGAGTAAATTTTTCACATAAGTAGAGAATAAAAGAGGTGAGAGTATCGCGCCTTGTGGCACATCGTGCACTAGACTCACTTCATTGGAAAGCAAATTAGTAAGAAATTTACTAGAATGCAACTTTCTGAACCCTGTCAGCCAAATATGACCCCATCAGGATACGGCCGTCCCGCTCAAACCAATACCAGAAAGTATATCCAGCAATATATACTTATGAAACGTATCAAACGCCCGAGTGAGATCTAATAAAACCAATACAGTGATGTCACCATTATTCGAAGCCTTACAAATATCGTCCGTAATGTGAGCCCGTGCACTTACACAGCTACAAAATCGCGATTGGTACAAGGGCAATACGTCCGTCTTTCCAACAAAAGCGCGCATCTGACGCTCCAAAAAAAACGTTCGAAAATTTTAGAAAAGGCCGCTGAAATACTAATCGTCCACAAAGCCTTAAGATCTTGAATGGTATGAGACTTAGGAATGGGTTTAATAATAGATGACTTCTAAAACATAGGATATGTGGACGACTCAATGCAGGCATTAAAAATGTGAAGCATATAATCCATTATCAAAGGTTATGCACAGCTTTAAAATTCTAGTGCCAATGTTATCCAGACCACACACATAATAGCTTAAGAACAGTGTTGCCTATAATTTGCAATGGAGACCTATGATGACGAATTTTGGACTAGATTTGCATTTTAGTGTAGGCTTCTTCGGGTGGCGTATATTTTAATAACTATTTAAGATAGATTGTCTGTTTGTTCCTCTTCGCTTTCAGGATTATCTCTGAAATCTAGGATAGAATCCTTATAAGTAAGGTAAGCTATTTCTCGCACCAGTGGTATGTTTCTACACAGCAATAGAGTCTAGCGAAATCGGCTCTCGTCTAGTTTATTAAGTAAAAATATAATAAACAAGTTACTTATTTACAATATATGTATTTTAATATACTCTGGTAGTAATTTTGGCAAAATTAGTTTTACTTTTAGTAGCTAACCAATGTCAAACTTTACAATGAATGAACCATCTTCAACAGCTTGAAATTTATTCCCTTTTCATTGTGTGCGTATTGGCATTTTTCCTTTTCACTGCTACTTTGCCTATTTGCCCCGCTTATTTTTTTATTATTATTATTTTCTTCTTTAGTGCACTGATATTTCGAAAAATTGATAATAATCTCTATTATTACTTTTTCTTGAAATATAAAATTTATATATATTTTACTATTTGCCAACCCTTTCAATATTTTTTTTTCATTCTTTATAAATATTTATTCTTCTCTGGTTTCTGATGCCCTAAAAGTCTCCTTTTGCCTGTTCCATTTTGTTATCAAGTATAATTTATTATTCCATGTCAGTACCGTCCCGTAATGTATATGTTTTCATTGAATAATCTTGACACTTAAAAGACTACATAGGTAGTAAATTGATTGAAAACATTTATTTTTTAAGAAAAATTTCCTCCCAATAATGGTAAAAGCAAAAACGAACCTAAATATGAAAACCGGATGTAATACATGAAGATGCGAGGCTTGACTGATCTTGGTACTATTATTGAACGCTGCTGTGTTTCCTGAAAATGATGTATCGTTGGGGCGAACGTTTGTAATTTATTTTGCGGAAATTGTATTTGAAGTTAGGACATAAAGCAAATATAGGAACTGTAAAAATACTTCTGTAGATTTAACATTTACCGAATTTGACAAGAAAATATTGATCACACGACCATTCTGGAAACTGTAAGTGGTAGAATTGAGGTTATTTTCTTTGTATTTTCCTAAATATAGGAATATTTTCAAACATAGTTTAGAGTTTTATACTTTAGTTTGATATAATGACAAGTTAACGATACTGTGCTGGGACTCCGTAGAATCGCTAAGTTATAGCGATCGCTATGATAGCGAAGCGAAGATATTGTTCGTTATAGGATATTAGTACTCCGGTTAGCGTTCGTTATCTTGTTCGGCAAAGATCGGAATTCGCTTCCTTATATCGTTAAATTTTAGTAATTTTATATTTATGTAGTTTGAGACATTGCAAAATGAATGCTGACAAATGTATTTCTACAGCTGTTATTAGCATAAATATGGCATGCATAAACTTCAATTTGGGATGTTACCTACAAATATATATATATATATATAAATTAAACAGGCTGTGCAGATGGCAATACCTTAATGGAAGTAAACCGTGGGAAACACCCTGGTGGATATTACACTTAATTTTTTTTGGACAGAGATCTTCGATAAGAAAGATATTTTACATAACCTAGAATAATAAAAGCATTTCATATTTCAGGGACCTAAAATGCAAAATTCGACAAGTCCACAGGAAGAAAGATTAAGATACAGTAAAAAAAAACTCATAATACTCGATCAAACATATGAAGTATGTATTTGTTATATCATAAGTGATTACTGATTTTAGAAAAACAGTGCATAAGGACACTTGAAAGGATAATTAATAAGTAGACACTTTTGCTTTGTAACTGATATTGCAACTTGTCGTGTTTTGCTTCTAGGCTTCCGGTCGGTTGTTATCTTTACTTTATAAAGTAGCTTAGCAGAGTGAAAATCATAAGCTTAATTAACAAAATTTTGCAACATATTCTACTCTACTTGTTTTTAAAATATTTTTTTTTTCAATAATTAAAAAAATTCCCAAGATCTGGTATTTAACACTGATACTTTACAAAACCTTTATACAACATTTTACCTAGTACAGTATAGAATCCTTTAATAGTCAAATCTATAATAAATGAAGTTTTAGTAAATCTTTTCTACAAAAAACAACAATTTTGGGCGGCTGAAAATAAATAAATTAACAAGTTATTGTGGTTCTTATGTAATGTGCAAATATACAGTATATACTGTGAGTATAGTCTCACTTATAAAAATAAATAGTCATTCTTAAGAATAGCACAGATGATAAATTAAAATGTAATAAACATCATTGCTTTCGGATTTTTTTGTTTCTTAATTTCAAAATTCTTGAAAAACATTAAAAAGGACTGTATTTTTACCACTTGCTACTTTCGTTTTAAGTTTGTCGTATATTAATCAGCCCACAGCCGATAACGGTTATAGCACATATATAAAATATAGATTATTTTATGCCATAACCAACAATAACCTAAATTAATTTTTGAATTTTATGACTGTACTTGTCCGATCGTTCTCTTCGGGGCGTACGAAGTTATCCGAAGGTCGTAACGACAACAAATTTGTACACGCTACAATAGCGAGTGATATCTCGGCATAGCGAATTTTATCTGCTCACCGGAGTACCAAACTTTCGAATTCGTTATGGTTTGGTGATGGTGGGGTGCGGGGACTTATCATAACGATTCTACGGAGTCCCACTACTGGTTAGATAACTTATTTTCTTTAAACTTAAAAAGGGATATTACTCTCGCTAACGCTGCTCTCAATAGTGTTTTTACATCTTAAAGCTGGTGCAATTGATGATCAATCAGTTACCATCTATCAATTATCAAAAAAGAAAATGCTGTGGAAATAAAACTACGATCAATCAGTTTTTGTGAGATTGACAATTTCTGCATAAAGGATACAAAACAAGCATTTATCCAACTACTTTAGCGATGCGAATATTTATATATTTGCATTGTTAAATGCATATCCTTCTTGATTTTGCTATAAAATCTTTTTTAAAAGCTTTTAAGATCATCCGCTTAGAATTCGCAGCCAATTTTTTTAATGGAAAATATTCACTTCTTTCTCAACAACAGCTCGTTGTCAAAAGTCGCTTGCCTTACTTAGTTTTTTTCATTGATATTTTTTGACAGCGTCAATCCATAAATCTCGAATAAATTATAATCGAAAACACATACAGACATGTTTTTTGATAATCTATTGTTCCTTAAAAAAGTTTACGATATTTTCTTTCCCATTCACAACTTTCTATTTTATACAAGCATTTTATTTTCTGCGACTATATACAAAGTGACAGTTTTCGTACAAACAAATAACTCGGGAAGTTGACAATATCGGGCATTGGTGCGTTATTATGACAGACATATTTGTTATGATCAGGCATGGATCCTTATTGAAATCTACCTGCCTTTCATATGCTCGCCATCAAATATTACTGAAGCTGCTGTTATTCTTTACAACTGTTAAAGCAACAACGCAAACTGCAGGAACATATTATATATGATAACAATAATAATAATCTTTATTCATCTCATAAAAACTTTTAACAAATGTATGAGATAAGTCAATTAGTACAATTACATAATACAATACAATAAAAGACTAAAGATTATAAACACTCATTGCATAATTTACAATACTCATCTAAAGAATATAAATACTCCTGGAGAAGGAATGTTTTGATTCTACGTTTAAAGGATGACTTTGATGGGATGGATTTGATGTCTTGAGGTAGAGCGTTGAAAATTTTTAAACCCAAAATTCGTGGTGACTTTTTAACTATTTCAAAATTAAACTGTG
Source organism: Protaetia brevitarsis (assembly GCA_004143645.1). Classification (NCBI taxonomy): domain Eukaryota; kingdom Metazoa; phylum Arthropoda; class Insecta; order Coleoptera; family Scarabaeidae; genus Protaetia; species Protaetia brevitarsis. The sequence continues at coordinate 789,048 of RXPK01000128.1, forward strand.
GTAGGTGAAAATCAGACTTCAATCTAGAATTATGATAGTGAACGTCACTATCACATAAAAAATCTAAAATAGGGTCTACATGACTGCCTACTATCTATTGCTGCCATACTTCGCATAATAAAATTATAATAAAACATTAAAATCTATTATAGTTTTTAAATTACGCACTTGGTAACGCAATGAGTTAAGTTTAGTTATTAAATTATAACAGTGAGTGTTCCATGATAATGCATCGTCAAGAGTTTTCCCAAAAACTCCAAAATTCTTGGACGCGTCCTATTTCATTATTTTGTAAAAAAAAAACATGACTATTAAATACCGATTTATTATGTATAGTATGAAAAATCATGTATTTAGTTTTCTCTGCATTCAAAAATAAAGAACATTGAGAAAACCACTTGTGCATTTTCTTTTTATAGTAAATTAGCATTATTCTCACTTACATTGATATCCTATTAAATGCTATTTGTTACTCTTCGTATTCGTGATGTAAAATACATATTTCATAAGATATAACTTGAATGTCCACTTCAATATACAGGCTGGACAAAAACCACAGCGATAAACGAAAACAGCAGATATATGATTTTATGTCGATCAACATGAAGTCATCTTAACGAAACATGTTTCCTAAGAGAAAGGGTTTTAAGCGTAGCTTATTCTTCGGATTGTTACTATTTAAGAAATTGGGACTTGACACAACCAACTAAGAACAAAATAGCAACTGCTAAAATATTAGATATTGAAACTAAGGAATCCATATGACAAATGGTTATATAATCATCTTTTTGCAAAAAATACTCAAATTTTCTTCCCAGAAAAGAAATTAGAACTATCCCGTTCAACAAACCCTACACACAAACTTCAGTGACAGGATTTACTACTTTTTGTTTTAAAATTTAGACATCGTTGTCCTAAGTATTATATAAATATGCTGTTTAACATATCCCCATAAAAAGGAATCCAATGGGCTTTAAACTGCGTTTTTATGTTTATAAATTTGAATTATTTCAAGTATATTACGTGTTTTTAAATTTTATTCTTTCTTTAAAATTGTTTTGTTATTAAAATCAAATGTATGATTTTGAGTTATTTCATGTTTTTTTAAGGCTGTAAGATTATATATAAATAAAATTTAAAAACACGTAATATACTTGGAATAATTCAAATTTATAAACATAAAAACGCAGTTAATGATAAAACAGACATACAATATTTCACAGAACTATATAACTTACTTTTATAACTAAATACGATATTTTTAAAAATTATTTAATTACAAGATTCAATATTTCCATATTGTACTAACAATAAATATCAAATATAGTATTGAAATGGAATCTTTAAATAAAACATAACGTTTTATTCAAAATTCATAGTAAACAAAACCATTATGATTTTGTTATTTATGAAACAAAAGATTTTTTTTATAATTTACACCAGTTACAATTTATATTTTTATACGTCTACTTGAAAAAGCTTTTGAAATTAAAGCCAAACGTCGTTGATATACATTTCTATATTTTTTCTGACCTAAAAACCAAGAGAAAAGAAGAAATTAATATATATGTATGGTCAAGAGAACAATTTTAAAATTAAAGTTTTATTATGTATTTTAATGTTACATTATTTAGATCTTCTATTGGTTTTGTAGTGTAAACCCTTTAGAAGAAGCTTTAGATTATGTACAAGCGAAATATTTGTTTTACAAAAAAAGGGTTTCATTAATAAAACATTTGGTCGTCATTCCGATATTGACCACGTTAATAATATTGTTAGAGGATTTACAAAGATTGGTCCACTACTTGACCTAAAACGAAACACCTCCATGTTTTCATAATTCTGTGAAAAAAAAATCTCCGCTTTTTACTTTTGGTGGTATAATTTATTTGCTGCTCCTTCTTTCCGACTGCTTGTATCACTCATTCTCGGTTCTCCCTCATCAAGCGGTTGTTAGCTTAAAAACGTATTTTATATATATTTTTATTTTAATTTATACAAAATCTCGGAAATTTAAACCTAAAGTTATAATTTCTGAGATTAACTTAAAAGCTTATGCACGTTTCTTAAAAGTTGACAAATTAATGAATAATAAATAAACCGCTCGCAGTGTCTCGGTCAGAAACCCAACTTAAAATATAAATAAATATCTGTTGGAGTTAGTTAAGATTTGAAATTATTCCAGTGAGTAATATAGAGGTTTGTTGACTATAACCATGGTTTTGTTTTGTTGTAAGTGACAATTTATTGATGGTTAAGTTGCGGTTAAGTAATGAATAGTATTGACACAGAGCCGACAACACACTATCTAATATTCAGTATCCGTTCATATTTATCAGAAGGGTTGCATGACATAATACAATTATAATGCAACTAATGGTTAAGTTTGCTGTCACTATTTTTATTATATATTTTTTACAGAGTGGATTTTAGCTAACATTAATATCAATATCTCTTAACATTTTAGGGCAAAGAACCAGTTGTTTACATACATAATATATCGCAAGTTTGAAAACAGTGTAACATTTTTTGTATCCCACCAATTTATTTTCATTTTTTATTGTTTTTCAATGGTATCTAATGTTAATTTTAAAAGATCATGGCCGACTAAAGTTAATCACACCTATTAAAGCAGTATATTCTTACACAAATTTTAAAATACAGAAACCTACCAACCTACCATATAGCAGCGCATTCATCTCACATAATTTCAAATAGCAGCTAATCTGCGAAAACACTAACAGATTTACTATATTAATCCTCAAACCAGAACGTCACAAAGTCCCAAGTCTTTGGTACCGTGCTAAGAATTAGTGCTTGGCTGTACCATTTTCTGAACGTAAAATTACGAAATGATATAAATTTCTTCAATATTATTTAACCGGTGTTGATTATTCTTTTTATTTTTCCCTTTTTTGGGTATTCCGGTTTTTTCTTATTAATTATACACTGTTTTTACGTTTCGGAATTTTGTTTTATTCCTTTTTCATTATTTCAATCCTACAAATTCACAATTTATTAAACATTACAATTTAAAATTTACCAAGTTACTATTTTTAAAATTCAAACTAGTAATTATAAGACATAATTGTTTTCAAACTTACATTTAGGTGTTTTCATATTTATTAACCTTTACGGTGTTGTCAAAATTTCTTTTAATTACATTTTAAAATTGTAAACGACACTTTAAAACATTAACAAATATCGACAAACAGACATATACTAAGGCACAAGGCCGTTCAGTTTTGTTTTCAATACCAGAAAACAGGCCGTTTTTTATATTTAAAAATCGCCTCTACATTTCCACGATAAGGTGCATGACGACTCAATTCGTTTTTCCTTTAGAATTTGCTATAATCAAATTATTATAAATGTGACTTAATTATTTATATCATTTTTATCGTTAATTGCATTTTTATTGTTTTTAATATGCCACATTTCTTTGAAAAGTCTTTTATAATAATTATTTTCAATCTCTAAAATTTCCGTGTGTATAATTAATAAGAAGAAACCGGAATACCCAAAAAAAGGAAAAAATTAAAAGAATAATCAACACCGGTTAAATAATATTGAAAAAATGTATAAACCTGCCTGGGTGAAAGATGGCAAATCAAGAACAAAGGATATCCTACAAATATATGGAAAATAATTTCAACCGAGAAACCGCAAAAATTTGTAAAGAGTACAGCAACAACATTAGAAGATTAGGAAAAGAAGAACAAAAATTAACATTTCAGGTAAGGTGTAGGCGACTCATTTAGTTCCAGACTTTTTAAAATTAAAGTACGCATTTGAAATTGAAATAAAAAATGTTAGAAAGAAATTAGAAAATTTATAAACAGATTTTATATTTCAATGCTAACATTCACATTAACAGAAACAAATCAAAATATTAAAAAATATAAATATATATCACAACAAATAAAAGAAAAATTATATAATGTTTTGCCTGAAAATATAGTAAAATGTTTTTAGAATCACAAACCAAAAATAGTAAAATTAAAAGAACGTCAAGACAAATCTTGGGCCAAGAAAACAAGTTACCAAAAGTCCAACATAATTGGTTACAAAATATGACAAATATAAAAATACCAGATAATGTACAATTAATCCTCAGTTTAGGTCCAAAATACAGTTTCTATAGATTCTAATTAAAAGAAATTTTGACAACACCGTGAAGGTTAATAAATATGAAAACACCTAAATGCAAGTTTGAAAACAATTATGTCTTATAATTACTAGTTTGAATTTTAAAAATAGTAACTTGGTAAATTTTAAATAGTAATGTTTAATAAATTGTGAATTTGTAGGATTGAAATTATAATTATTCGAATAAAGAATAAGAACACCAGAAAATTTATTTTGGGAAGATATACATCAATCAAAAGTACTATTTTAAATATGTGCACCTGTGTTTTTAGAACATAAAACAATACAGAATACTAATAAAAAAATAAATTAATAAAAGCGAGTTCATTTATGTTTAATACACGGATATCAATGAGTTTTGCTTACGCCTGTAGGTCGCAGCAAAAGCTAAAATCTGTCTTAATCTGCACTCGCTTCAAATATTATGGCGCATGTCATTATTTTTTGTGTTAGGAAGTGTAGCTACATACAAAGATGTAATATTGGATATAAGATAAATTAAAATTTGTGATGGAAGATCGTACATATTTATTGAGTACATGTAGCGTAATTTCTGCTTGACTGGGTAAGGGCGACTATCAGGCTGCTCCAAAAGTACATTCGCTTCAATATCAAAACTTCTTTCCTAAAGAGCGGAGATCGATACCTACCATATGAGAGAAAGAAGTTTCGAGATATACACTCTGTCGCGCATACCCTACATCTACATAATTTAATTGCTTACCTTCTATGACAAAATATCCATTTAGATCTTTTGTTTACTTGCTAAATGAGATTTATTTTTACTGCATAACTGAGGAAAAAAAACCAATTAAATACGGAAGACCGTTGTTCTTTTAGCCCCTTATGTGCGGACTTTTTGGCATGATATGGAAACCCCCTAACGGAATTCAGCTGCCGAACATTGATCGTATGTCTTGAGGTTTCTCCTTTCTTTAATACGCCAGATGATGTTACATATACAGAAATCGGCGTTTGACTCGCCAATAACCGACGTTACCGAAAAATCATCGCGTGATGTTGTCATACTTGTATGTGTGGAACAAATGTATCGTTTTGTAAAATAAAAAAAACGCACAATTCTTGTGAATTTGTTTATTTCACACTCAATCCGGCATTACAACATAAAAGTACTAATTAATGACGCGTCACCTATATTGCTCATACCTATACAGAGGACGTATAATCAACAAGCCTTAGCTATAGGTGCTATTATACATGCACAATACTACATCTGTTATAATACACCTTTCTTTTTTTTACAAAAATAAATTACGACAATACGACCAGATCGAGTTGAGATCGTAGGGGATTCTGGATTTATATTTACTTGCGTGGGTTTGGGACTGGATAACGCGTTTAGGACTTGTTTGTGTTCATAACAACCATCTAAGTCAACAGAATTATTATGTCATTTGAAAGTTGTTAACTGATTCTTTTGGATCGACACGGTTATGGGTTGTTTGACTTTTATAATATTTTGCACACAATTTATTAAAATTATGTTTTTTCTTTTTTCTTGAGGTAGCGGCTTTTTTTTTATAAATGAATTAATTTTTTGACGTTTCGTTTTTTATTATTGTCTTCTTCAAAAATTATTTACTACAATTCAATTTTTTATACACATTTAAGACAACACAAACATTTCAAAATTTACTTTAAAATTTACAAATTACTAACAATGTTATTTGTCACGTACAAACTATGTGTAAAGCATACTGATCACTGCGTCAAAAAAAGAATGTTTTAATTGGTAAAAAAAATTATTTCATTTAATAAAAAAAACTACCTCTACCGCTACCTCAAGAAAAAAGAAAAAACATAATTTTACATTATCGGCTAAGAACAAATCCCATCAAAACAATTTATTTAAATGCACCTTTTTTCAGTTTTCGTACAAAAAGGAACTTGACATTAAATTGTTATTGACAATTCTATTCTTATTTTTTTTTAGGAATCCCTACAATAGTCTATTTTTTAAACGACGGAGTGACGTTAATAGTGGGAGGAGCAAATCATATTGACGCAACACCAATGAAATCAGCGACATCTATGTGATATACTTCACATTAGAACAGAAATTGTATGGTCTGAATACGAATACATAACGAAAAGTACATTCTCTGAAGCTAATATTGCAAATATTTTAAAAATTATTTTTTTATATAAGTTCATGTTCAGAAAAACGTTATAGTATGAGATATAGCAGCTTTTGCTGTCATTTTTGATAATTTTGATACATTCAGGTCCTTATTTGCTTCATGTAATGTTTTGTATATATTCAAGACATTTTTTTATCTTTAACAGAAAAGGTGTCTTTTTCGGGTAGCGCCAATATTGTTTGTATTTATTTCATTACAATACTACACAAGCGAAATCAACTATAAGCTAAAATACAGCAAAGCGTTTTTATAATGTACACAACCAAGTATGTAATTACTGTACTGTAATTACCTTCTACAAGGAATAACATTCTAAGATTGGTTGGAACAATTTAGAAGGATATGAACGGAATCTCATGTATGAAACTATGTATAATAAATATATATATTCACATAATTTGAAAAGGAGTACCGACCGGAACTTTGAACGTTGAAGAATAAACTAAGCTATATGGGTAATACGGTCTTTAAAATAAAACTGCTAAATAACCTCAATATTTCGTCATATATTTATGACTTCCTCAGGAGGACATCTACAGATATAGCTTAGTTTATATTCACATAAAATAAAAATCGTATGTCAAACGTCATAGATTCACAACTTGTGCCTTGTTGTATCGGCCTTGTCTTTTTAGCGATATTTTCGAATTGAACCAACAACAAATACGTCACATTTTTAGTCCTCTGTCACTCCCTCTAATTAAAAAACAGACTATAGTTATATCATTTTAAATGTTCTAAAATCGCGTTAATAGCATGAGTGTCAATAATCTGACTAGGTTCCCACGTTTTGTTAACATGGTCATATATAGTTACGTTTTGACGTGGTTCTGTTTCACTTAATCTTTTTGCGTCTCTATTATAATAAAATTCATTTTGGCTTAGTCTACGTTTAAGTTTGTCAGTAACATTTTCACAAAGGTTTGGATGTAACAGATCTGCTGAAATTGGAACTTTGTTTTGCAAATACGACATTAACAATTGAGCCGGAGATTCATTTATAAACTTTAGTAGGGAATTTCCATACTGCAATAATGCGTCAGATACATCCTTTTCTTCCCTTAATGATTTTTTAGGAATATTTTTAGCGATATCTGCTCCTTTCTGTGCCAACTTATTCGAACGCTAGTAGTTTGGACTTCGAGGAATAAACAAATAACCACTAAAAGGTACATTATCACAGATCATTTCATCTGGAAATCCCAATTTGGTAAAAATGGCCAATTTGCGAATGACTTCGTGCGCAGACTTATTACTACAACAACGTCAAATATGCGTCCACCACTACCAAGTATGAAACTCCAGCATAAGAAAAAATATCAATCTCAATTCTCTCCCACGATCTACTAGCCACATTGTATGATTTTAACGGTTCCTTAATATTTTTTCTCGGGAATTTTTCATAAAGAGTACATTCTTTAACAAATGATTATATATTTTTGATTAATTTATGGCCAGTAAGAAAATTGGCAGTACAACTAGTTTAATTCTTAAGAATAAGAGATCGTTACAAATAAATAAATCTTCCTTTAATTTAAAATAATGACGTAATAACCTTGGAATTTTATTTTTCTCTGGTCAACAATTTTGTATAAATTGAATTATTGTCTGAAGTTCTGGATCGTTCTTACAATTAGTGATTCTTTTATCAATTCAGTTTTCTTCTCAGTCGATATTGGTAAATATTTTAATAGTGATTACACAGCCATCTCAGGCTCCATGTCATGTTCAGATCCAGCTAGAAAAGCTCATGATAGGGTGTCAGCTATATAAAGCTCTTTTCCTGGCTTGTACATAACATTCAGGTCGTAAATCAAAAGTTTTAAAAGCATGCGTTGTAATCGGGGAGTTATAGAGTGAAGATCCTTCTTAAAGATTGAAACAAGGTTACAGTTTATGGTCACTACAAACTTTATATATATTATTATATTTTTCACTCCATAGATTAAATAATGGAATTTCTTACAGGCGAATACAATTGCTAAGCTGTCCTTTTAGATCTGAGCGCATCTTATTTAGATTTCGAGAAGCAAAAACCACTGGGTGACCGTTTTGCAACGGACAGGCACCTAGTTCGTGTTTTGAAGCATCTATTTCAAGTTGAATTGAGTCAGCTGGGTTAAAAATTGCAGTACTGGTGCATGAGACAGTAAATGTTTCAGCTGTGTAAGAATAGCTGCATGCTCAGGTGTTTAAGACATTCAACATCTTGCCTTGATTCCTTCATGAGGTGGTAACTTTAAAACAAATTAGATAATAGCAAGAAACTTGGCCATCCCAAGTAATGTTAACATATCAGCCTTGCACTGCGGCGTTGACATATCAATTATGGCTTTAATATAAGGTTCATAGGGGTCAATTCCTTTTTTAGAGAATAATTGGCCCAAACACTTTACTTATCGCGATTTAAAATGGTTTTTTTTTTATTACACTTAACTTTATCTTTCTTAGACCGCTCCAGTACTATTCTCAGATTACTATCATGTCTCTCTTTAATAGTTCCTGCTATGATCAAATCATCAAAATAAATTCGCAGTCCTGTCGCCAAATAATTCACATTTTTTTTTTTCTCAAACAGCTCTGGTATTGAACGAATCCCAAACGGCAATCTCCTAAACTGATATCGACCAAACGGTGTTCCAAAACTACAATAATCAGCAATATCATCATCATCATCATCTTTCATGTCTAATACTAAAAAATGGAATTTATTGGCAAGTTTTGAAGCAACTTCTTCAGCCGTCGGAATATAATCTTAAATCTTTATTTTTCTTTTCAGCCATAACTAATGGATTTGGTTAATCAATCGGCTTTTCTACTTTGCTAATAATACCTTGTTTATCTAGTGAATCCAGCTTTTGCTTGACTCTGGAATGCAATGAATGCGGTATGCGCCGAATTGGCTGTACATGTGGCACAGTATCTTTTTTTTAACACAATTTTATGAGCATTCAGAAATTCTCCTCAACCTTCAAGAACTTGAGGATACATATCGACAATATCATTGACTAATTTGAAATTTTTGGCTTACAGTATGAACTCTTTTTATTAAATTTAGAGTGACGCAGTCATTTAATATTAAAAGAGACAATTTCCCATCACTATCAACAATAATAAAAATAATCTTTGCTTCTATCCCATTGACACTACATTTTAAAGTTACTTCACCTACTGGCCTAATATTAAATTTAGAACTACTATATGCAAGTAAAGTATCAAAATGAAGTAAATACTTTTTTTTATTCAGCAATTACTTACGAACGACACCCTACTACACAAAAAGAAACCATTAGTACTTAATAAAAATCCAGCCAGAAAAAGCAAATTTAATAAAAATACACACATAAATACATATAAATAAATTTGCATCACAAAGAACTATATTGGAATCTGCACAAATATTTATCATCCGTCCGCGAAAATTGTTTTTGTTTACCTGCATTTGGTTGTTTGAAGTAACAATAGCGAATTAATTCTCACAAATTATTTTTTTTTTAAATATTATTTATACATGTTGGTATTGCGATATTTAAATTGTTACTTCATTAAAGAATACGAAATAATGATATCCTTCCTGTGGCTAATAATTTTCATTTATGTAAAGATAAAAACATTCTCAATTTCTTTTTATCGAGTCTAAGAATTGTTTTTGAAATTTGTATGAAATCAAATATTGCAGAGTTTTACAAATATCAGCGACCCACCTACGTATAACGGTGATCAAATCAATTACATCATGATCCGGTGTTAGATGACCACATCAGTCTCAAAATATTACAGTATTACATCATGGACACTAGATAGGTATCTCATATTTACTCCAACATAATCTAATGATTATTATGAATATAACTTTGATATTTTATAATTACTTCGCGTAGGTTTTGTCACAAGCTTTGTTTTCTATTAAGAACAAGTATTTGATATCTGATAGACGTAAATGTGCCCTTTTAATTTGACTTGGTGCAGTATACGTATGCTTTATTGCATCCGTATTTTATAAGTGCATTTTCTCTATGCTTATTTTAAATTAAATTTACATAGTAATTATATAAATTGATTTTTACTGTAAACACGGATCCTTCATTCGCGATGTGGTCGAGGATAAAAGTATAGGGCATGTGGTTTAGGGTTTTTGTCGACATGCAAACTGCATTTATATGAGAACGAACGTGCCTTGTACTAGAGATGGTCTTAAGTTTTATACATTTATCCATGCCTCTTCAAGAAAAAAGAAACATTGTTACAAGGTTTTAGAAAAAAAGCTTATTTCGTTTAAAACAAACAAGAAGAAATGGTTTCATGGAATTGTCATTAAACATATATTAAAATAGTAATAATAATAAAGTTTATGAATGCTAGTACACAAAGTGTTTACGTATGTCACAGAAAAAAAAAAAAAAAAACAATGGAAATAGTATAATAGATACAAACATGGATTTAAATCATATTAAATCGTACCGCAAAAATTATTATTCAAAAATTCTTCAACTGAATAAAAGCTTTTCGAAATTAAGTATTTTTCATAATATGTATTTTTGAAATGCATTAATGATAATTTTTTGATGGAGCTGGCTATGACATTGAAAGATTTAATGGCAAATAATTGACGCTATTTTGCCTTCTTTTCAGTGTTAGTTGATGTAATCTAATATTTTCGTAGAATCTAGTAGGGTAATTATGGAAATCACTATTAAGAGTGTAGTTATCCAAATTTTCTTTTATAAAAGTGACACATTCCAAGGTACATATACATGGTGTGGTTAAAACTTAAAAGTTTAATAAAAGTTTCTCTGCAATCAGCCCTATACTCCAAATTCGCAACCAATCTGATACATCTTCTTTGCAGTTTAAATACTTTGAATAAATGACTGGAATGGCCCCAAACTAAAATGGCATAATGAAAAAATGCAAAATATACTGTTATTAAATAATTAGGCGAAAGTTTATTTTTAAAGTTCTAATCAAGAAAATTTTCCTTGAGAATCTTGTATACAGATCATCGATACGATTCTCCCAAGTTAAGTTCAGATCTAGCAATACACTGAGTAGTCTTACAGGTTTAATTAGATGATGTCCAGTTGGTCTCTGTGACAGTATATGCCTCTGCAGTTTAGTTGGATTCATGCACAATTTATTGGCTAAAAACCAATTATTTATAACATGTTCTCAGTACTGGCACTGAGACCACTTTCTGAGGAGTCCGAGTTAATAGCTGTGGTATCACCAGCAAATAGAATGGAAAAACATGTAAACGTATAGATCTTTTAATGTAAATGCCAATGCACTCTCGAATGTCCGGGGGTGTGTCGAAGGTATACATAGATATAAAGTTCTTTTTCAATATTTTTCCCTATTTTTAATACCAACCCGTTGCCCAGATCTCACCCTTTCCTAATTGTGGAAATTAATATTCTAATGAAAACGTTAAGTCGATACAAAAATCTCTAACGTGCTTGTGTATGTATGTTCACCTAATAACTTATTTATTTATCATCTTGCCTAATACTCCATTTTTGTTATTTACTGTAAATAATTTATTAACATAAATATTTAAACCTGATATATCATATCAGTATAATATATCCCAATTATTAATATAGTGAAGTTTACAACACGTTCATTTATTTGTTAATAATGAATCCCTCACGTGAATCAATACATGCAAAAGTATTTAAAACCTGTGTTATCAGCTTCTGTACTTTAGTTCACTACCTAGTATGTTTATGTAATGCAACATATGCGTGAAGGAAACTATCTCGAGATGGTATATTCATTGCGTTACATTTTCTTCATTTACAGTCAAATCAAACATTATGACGCCTGTGGTCGGAACAAAGAACTATTTTAGAAGCAGTAAAGTTTTTTTCAAATTTGATGTTAATTTTTAACTCATTACTTGCGTTATTTAGCAAAGAATATCTCGTTTTCACTTCGTAGTTTTTAAAATCCCGATATAAATGTTATGCAGCAACGTAGGAGTTTTTATTTGGCTTCTACGTTTTTCTAACACGTTCTGATTCAATTATGGTCGCTCAGAATTGTGTAAGTTAGTATTAAATCGTGGATTAAATGTTATAATCATATTGTTTTCTTATAATTTCTAGTTGATATTATTTGTTCAACATAGATTATTAAATATAAATACAACTCATTTTTATTATGAAAATTCTGCTTGCTATGGTTCACTCTCTATCAAATTAAATTAGTCTACGATATCTTAATAAACTTTATCACCTCTGTGAAGTTGGCCCCACTTTTATAAAATTTAAAAAAATAATGATTAGAGTTCCAGTTGTTCTCTGATGAGTTTAGAGTTCTCAATCGGTTCTAAATATAAGTCTACCATTTTAAGTAGTCAAAACGCTACTTCAAAAAATGTAGGCCAACTCCATAAAACCTGTGACTTCCATACGGCAGAACTTTTTTGTTATCGCTCAACACATTATTTGTTTATTTTTTCAGGAGAGTAGTAATGTCAGTAAAACACTTAAAGCATTTTCTTTATAGGTAAATAAATAACTCTTTTAAAATGTTGCATTGTCGCACGTTGGAACTCGTGTAGGATTACGCCGGCTACCAACGTATTAAACCTTAAGAACTAAAGCGAAACATGTATTCTGATTTACTTATGATGCAGTGAATCACTGCTAAATACGTATTCAAATAACATAGCATTGCAGAAGTTCGGGGCTTTTTCTTCTTGAATATGTTACATTGCCCCCAAAAACGGATTATTTTACTAAGTGGTTATAAAATTTTGTACTCTAAGGTTTTTATTTTTTTGTAAATACTGCAAATAGTTTTATTTTGTTGATGATGATGATTGTCAATTCATTGCCTCCTGTAAATTATTCAGGCAATTTTATAAAATTTGGTCAACGTTGATGCTACATTACTAATAGTGATTGTAAATTTACCGATTTTTTCATTTACCGGTAATTCGATAAACTACACTCCTACTAAATTGTAGTGCTCCAACATTAGGTAGTATTCTACTTATTGCAGCTAGCCGCTGCTGAACTCTAGCAGTGACCTCATGAATGTGTTGTCCAAAGTTTCCGTTGTCATCCACAATGATACCGAAATATCTAATAGATCTTTTAGGAATTATCATTTTCTCATCTAAACTGAAAATGATATGATCCCTGATTCTTCCACCTTTAAGAATTACAGTTTCTGTTTTATCTATTAATTCATGCACCTAAATCCAAGCATTTACTTGCTGCAGATATATATTCCCATTTTTCATAAGGACCTCCTCGTTCCTACCTGCAACTATAAGTGCAAGGTCATCAGCAAAGACAATGATGGTAGCATCAACCGCAAGTAATAAATCCAACTCACCATCAGACAACACATTCCAAAGAAATGGGCCGAGTACCGAACCGTTTGGCACCCCAGATCTACAATCAGAAAGCACACCCCCGCGGATATCCACCTTTCGATCTCGAAGTTAATTAGATCTAGAGATATTTTCATAATTTTTCAATTATGAGCCTATGATTGGCCGAATTGAAAGCATTTTAACGTCAATTGTAATGTAAGGACACAGCATTTGATATCATATTCCCTTACAACCTCCTGGGCAGCTTTCAAGGCATTGATGGTAGACCTTCGCTTTCGAAATCCATACGGATGTTCATGCAAATTCCTACCTTCCTCCAGTTCCTTAACCAACCTATTTCGTATTAAAATTTCTAATAGTTTGCCCATTGTGTTTAGTATACATAAGGGCTAAACGAATTAGGCAGGTTAAAAGGTTTGCCATTCTTAGGAATCAGTACTACCCTGGCGGATTTCCAGTCCATAATTCCTGTTTCAACTTCCAATGTGTGAAAAAGGGAACAGCTACGCGAGGACGGCAAGGCTGTCGGAATTTAAGGAGACGCGAAGGCTGCTTCTTCAGCACTCAGAAGGATAATAATAATTTGCGGCTATCAGTAATAAGGTCTGGAACTTCTTCCCAAATCCTCCCAGAGTAAGATTTTTGCCATGGTTTTCCCTTATTCCGTGGCCATTGATTTTATATAAGTATATTATATATAATCAGTGTCCTTGGCGAATGCTGGGAGATAACGAAAGTCGTTCCATGGGCGCATTTAATAATAACTTATAGCTGACTGATTTACAGTAGACTCGCGATTATGTGAACTAATCACATTTCACATATTTTATCATTTCTCAGAAGTAGTATTCATATGGTCGCGAGGCTACTGTATTATATTTTTGTTATTAAGAATCATAGGGAAATTATTTAGTTAGAGTAGGATCATTTCAATTGTTATGGAACTCATATAGTACTTAGCATAGGTAGCCTCGTATAGTACTTTTTTAGGTGGAGCACGGTTGGGATGATTTTTTGTAATTAAATTTAGTTTTCATAAATAAAGTTCATAGGGCAACTCTGGGCTCTTAACATTTGATTCATTGCAGCCAATACCAGTTTGGGCAATCATCAGCCATAAATTTGACTGCCTCTGGCGGTATCCGGTCAATTTCAATTAACTCAAAAAATAAAATCAAAATAAACAGAAATGGTTAACGCAATCATTTATAATAGAAATTTTTTGAGGTATTCAATAAAACTACTTTTAATGATCTCAAGATATTAAAACAGGATATGAAACAATGATAATGAAAATATATCAATAATACTACATAATTAAATTATTTTAATTTAGAAATGTTAAATAGTCAAAAAGAATTTTTATCCGTAAAGTAAAGTACTATTATGTAAAATATTACAATAAATATGGTTGAGTTGATTTGTATCAGTTCTAAAATTAATTAAATTTTGACTGTTGTTAATATGTATCATTTCTAAAAATAACCGTTTGTTTGCAATTGTTTTCAACGTCAAGAGTGTTAGTATTATCATAAGTAAAATTGTGGTTCAAATTTTCAAAATGTAGAGACAAAAGCACATAAACGTTTACCTATACGACTATCACTTTTATGTTGAGTGATTCTATTTTTTAACATTTAAGAAGTTTGATCAATGTAACAAGCTTGACAATCACGACAAGGAATGTTATATATAGCATCACTTTGATCTAAAATTGGTGTCTTGTCTTTAGTTATAGTAAAGATTATGCTGATGGTTGTTAAATTGTATTTTGCAATTTTGATGTTTTTACAATGTTCAAAATGTTTAATTACGTTATTCGTTGCAAAATTTTTATTCTCTGTAGATCGGTCTACGGGACTGGCACAACATAAATACTGTCCCCTCCAGATCCTAGTCGGTTTAAAGGACATACACGATGCACATTTTGCAACATGCATACTTTGGTTGGCCTACGGGGCTGACACTACGATTTATTTTTCTTGTGCTGATTAGCTTTTGAGAGTGACACGGCGCAAATACTATCCGCTGCAATCACAGTTGGTGCCCATGAAAGGCGGTTTGTTATATTTAAATGTGGAGTTGTAACAGTATTTGTATGTTAATGCAAATAATTTGGAGAATAGATTAATTTAGAAACAGAGACTTTTAGAATATTTTTAGGGTAACCATTATTGGAAAAAAGAAAACTAAAAACTTTTTTAAATTATCGCTAAGAAATCTTATGTCACTTAACTGTGTAATTCTGTTTTTCATAGCGATAACAGTCTTGTATTTTTATCCATAGAATAGTTATAATAAAAGTTAATGAATCTACCAGAATATGTAGGTTTTTGATAATCTAATATAATGTTATATATATAAAATGTTTATAGGCTTTTTTTGTGTTCAGTGTTAATGCAGTTAAAACCAATAAGTTTAATTAGTTTTAATAACGTTTCACTTAAAGCAGTAACTTTCTGTAAATCAGATATCGTTTGCTAGCGCAACTCTTATGAAATTTAATCTTACTGAGTGCAGCAACCAAATCAATCAAAATATTCAGGAAATATCAATTCTACAACTACCATTCCCAATTATTGGAGTGGAATACCTCACTATCGATACATACATACGTACATACTCATTTGCACTACTACTATTTGTCTTGTATACGCACGCTCTCCTTTCAGTGTGCTTACTAATTAATTAGTGATGAATGAATATGTCTTCGGTTTATCCTACTGAAAGCTTTAATACAGATTTATAATGTTACTTAAGTGGTTGGCTATTCTTTTTTCAAATATCTTTTGTGGCACACCACATTACAGAAGCTAACACCACCATCTCTTGCATTGTTTGTTTAGACAAAGCCGGCAGCATTGTTCCTCGAGTGTTAAAACTTTAGAACCGGATGAGAGGCAGAGAGAAGTAGTACTTTCAAAATAATAAATGAACACTGAAGAATACGCCTTAAGGAAGATAATATAATTTACAGAAACAATATGAACACAAGAGAGGTAGTTAAACTTGAATAACTGAGTTTTACTATATTTGACGGTACTATATGTAGTTTAGGATAAGATTATGCAATTCAGCAGTAACGAGTTCTATATTTGATTTACCTTATTGGCCAAAATATTTCATATTTTAATTGATTTTTATTAAACAGAAACCTATCAACTAAGAAAATCTAGAAAGCCGCGCTTGAGAAGAAATAGCTATAGCAAGATTTCTGGACATTGAGAGGGCATTCAACAATATCACCATGAACTCAATTATTAAGGCTTGTTAACTTTTTTTGAAATATTTACGTTTAGAATTTATAACATATCGGGATTATTGTATCCAGACCAATCTCGACAATTCTGTAAAGAAGGCGTATCATTTGTAACGAAAATCGATTCATCTGAGAAAGTAATATTTTTATGGAGATGATCCCCAGATTTTTTTTGCCCAAAGTAAAACAAAATTCCAACCTTTCAGGCTTCATACTCTTCTTCTGAGGTGTGAAAAAATCTAACTTTATACTGGCAGACACGAAACTCATTCCGCAGCTGTAGCTTTTACGTCATCTAATATTTTACTCGCATATTAATAACATTGGAACTTGAAATGGATGCAAGAAATGTTAATCTCATCGCACTAAGGTCATCCTATAACTTTCACAAAAAGAAAAAACGTGATATCTATTTTTTTTCTCTTAGAGCAACAAATTATTAGACGCTGTAACTTCAACATAATGCAGATGTGCTGCTTCAGCGATTTTGATTCGAGTCTTTTGCTGCAAATACCATCGCAATATAATGTATAGGAACTATCAGATATTGTGTAAAATTTACACTCTTTGATACCGTAGGTTTAAAAACACTCAACTGTAATCGCAGGTATTGGTACGAATATGAATAAGTAAAAAAATATATATTTTTTTGGCGCACACAAACTTGACCTAGTAAAATATTTTCAACTATTGTTTTCGTTTTATCAAAGGTGATTAAACATAAAAATAAGCGTTTGATTAAACGTATATAAAAATATTTATCTGTAAACGAGTGTAATTGATTGTTGCGAATAAGTAGATAGAATGGAGGTCAGGTCTCATGTATGCTTTGTTAAAATCGCTTACAAATTATAAAACTGACTTAAAAAGTTCTATTGTTCAGAGTAGCATTACTCCTATGTATAACTTTAGCTTTACATTTTTTAGTACTCACCCATTTAAGTTAAAAATGCTAAATGGTCCACATTATCTCAATTAAAAACCACTTTTTTTTGTGAAAAGAAACCAACGGAAGTACTATTGATCTTTTTACCTGACCTACTTTTGATCTTAGGCAATCGATTCAATATTGCATGCTGTGCGAGGAAAGGAACCTCCCTTGAGAATTTTAATTTAGCTGTAATGTGTTTGACCTACTAAAGCTCGCCCAAACGATATAATATCTAAAATAACTAAAAAAAACTTTGCGGAATGATATTACCGTTAGAAGTGGAAATGGTTGGCAGATGAAAAGATTTTTTATTAAAGTGATGGAACTTTTTTCTAATTAAATTTAACTGTGCTCGGTTGAGGTACTCTATTTTATTTGACTTTCAATTAAAGGGGAAATTTTTATTTCCGTACTTTATTTCTAATTGTCGGAGTTATGTTAGTACTATTGATATTTCTTTAATATTAAGGAAATTTAAATCTTAATCGTGACTAATTTTCTTGTTATCTATCTTACTAACTCGATTCATTGCTTTTCCTTTTTCTTTTTTGCGGCTTTGTGTTATAATTATTTACGATATCTTAGCACAGTATTGGGCCAACTTATTAACATAGTTTCCCACAAATCTTCGGCAATGTTCCAGCAATGAGTTTAATGCACTCTCGTTTGAAATTCGTTGCCGTCACAAAAAGTGTTCGAAGTGTCAATTTAAATCCAGCATCATAGTTGCATGGACAAAGCAATCTTCTGTCCTATAGGGTTAAAATTCTTCTAGAATGATACGGGATGGGTGTATGGGTAATCAATTCTTAGTGAATCGGAGTGGGCTTGACATTTTGCACGATCAATAGAGTGCGTCAGATATATTCAACTGTTCTTGACAATTGCGTTGCTTTCATTTGTCCAATGAAAGATGTACACGTTTCATTTGGTTCAATATCTACTTGTTATGAGTACCTTGTTCTGCACTAGACTGCGCGAGCGTATTCTACCTTTCGAAATCATGCTCTGCTTTCATCTCTAAGGAAAAAAGAAGCAGCTGTATTGAGCAATACGAATTCATTTTATAATTAATTATTCATAGTAGCAACGTTTCGACTCCTACTACTTTCTAAAAAAACGACCCCTATATCGAAACCTATTTTATAAGAACGTACAAGTATTGATAACTACAAATAAAGAAAATATAAGTATTAAACGACACAATAAACGAACATGGAATAGTACGAAAATGCAGATTTGGTAGATATGCAATAAAAGTGTCTTCTGGCAGAACATAAATTGAAGATGCAGTTCACGATTTAATTTTGCAACTTCGTTCTAAAAAAAAATCATGAAGCAAAGACTTACCTATGTACCGATATCGGTATATTTGCACTACATTAACACTGGTAAGGAATAAAATTAGATGTATGGGTGATGATGTCTATTTAATGAAAACTACTTTATATGACCTCAATATTTCGTCATTTACTTAATGACTTCTTCAGAAGGAGTTCTACAATATTATAAAAGGATATGAAGCAATAGTAATGAAAATATAGAAATAATACTTACAAATTTAAATATAATAATATAATTAAAGGTTTTTGTAATTTAGAATTGTTAAAAGTCAGAAAAACATTTTTGTCAATAAGGTAATGTTACTAGATATTATATAAAATGTTACAATAAATATGGTTAAGTTGATTTAAAATTAATTGAATTTTGATTGCTGTTAATATGCACCATTTCTAGAAATAACCGCTTTTTGTAATTATTTTCAACGTCAAGAATTTTAGTGTTATCATAATTAAAATTGTGGTCTAAATTTTGAAAATGTAAAGACAAAGCACATGAATGTTTGTATAGGTAAACCTACTATCACTTTTATGTTGAGTTATTCTATTTTTTAACATTTGAGAAGTTTGGCCAATGCAACAACCGGTTATACCCGAAATCGCCGTTAACTCCCTTATTTTAAATGGAACATCCCGTATATTATTATCTCATTTTTGGATTCCTAAGAAAATTTCATGATGTGTTCCATCTGGATTCCTTATACCTATTTTCATTTGTTTCTGAGATATCTTGATTATTTTGAAAATATTGAAATATGTAGCCTTATTTTCAATACTGCGCCTTTTACCCATTTTTGAGTGGTGGTAAGCGCTTCTAGGGTGGATGAAAGCATAAAAATGGTGCTTTCGAAATCCATATTGACAATTTATTTATCGCATACAGGGTGACAGAAGTTTGATGATCAATTACATAATTTTAAAGTTGAAAAAGTTTTTTTTCAAATGTGACATCTTGTTTATTATTACATGATCGGATGTAGAATTTAATTCTGCTATTGATTCACTATGCATTTCCCTCTACCTATTTCCAACGATTTTCTTGTTATTCCAATTCCTGATATACAGCTAAAGTGGAATGTGCTGGAGCATCATACAGTTGATACCAACTGTTTGCTCTCCTAGGAATAGCATTTAGGACATCACTAGCAATTTCTCTGAATATCTTCAGATATCTTGCACCATTCAAATTTTCATCGTACACTGGATATGCTACTTTATTGTCCACAATTTGCTTTATGTTTAAAGAATTAAACAAAAATTATTAAAACTAAAGTGGTCCTGGTGATTATTGTCTCTTATAACATGTAATTATATTTGTGCCAGTACTGATTATTTTGACGATTCATAATTCCTTGCCTGCTGAATTTCGATTCATCAGTCCACATAATCTTATAAAAATCTTGGATCTTCAGTTATTTTTGTGCACATGAACCCGAAAAAGTCGACTCGTCTTGCTTAATCATCAACACGTACGCTTCGATTCTTACGAATTTTCCGGGAGTCATTGTTGGTAGGTTCGGATATCGGTCATTAAATAATCTGCATGTTCGCCTGACAATTCGTCCACATTCACCATGTGTACAAAACAAATTTAATAAAACATTATTGGGAATATTCGTCTATATTCTCCATTATAAACTGTACTTGAGAAAATTAACAAAATCACTAGAACTGTAAATAAATACCTCATGAACCTGTGGGCTTAAACTGTTTTCAAATAAAATCAACATTGCAAAGCTTACTAGATAGGACTTTTAGAGTTTAATTGGCTTTTGAATAGAAACAATGGAATAACAAGAAAATCGTTGGAAACAGGTATAGGGAAACGCATAGCGAATCGATGCAGAATTAAATTTTGCATCTGATCATTGAAAATGATGTAATTGGTCATCACATTTTTGTCACCCTGTATGCGATAAACAAATTGTTAATGTGTATTTCGAAAGTACCATTCTTATGCTTTTATCCACTCTAGAAGCGGTTACCACCAGTCGAAAATGGGTAAAAGGAGCAGTATTTGAAAATAAGACTACATATTTCAAAATTTTCAGAAACAAAGAACAAATCATGAAATTTTCTTAGGAATCCAAAAAATGAGATAATATACCGGGTGTTCCATTTAAAATAAGGGAGTTAATGGCGACTTCAGGTATAAGCGGAAGTGGTACGACCTTGATAATATTTTAAAATGAGAGAACATCTTGACTAACTCTGAAGCTCAAAAATTCAGAATTCTAAGTTTGTTCTATCTGCGGAAGCTTCTAACGAACGGCTACCGTGAGAAATCCTGAATATACCAGTATTTTATAATAAGTTAGTATACTCAAAGAAAGAATACTCGTGCAATTTGAGTTAAAACGAAGCCAATTACAAACACCATACCTCCCGCTATGGCGTTTGTAATGTCAGAGGGTATATATTTTAGTTAACAGTATAGGTTCGCAACGCACATTACATTACCTTAGAATCGATAATTAGCAATAAACTGCAGAAAAATATATTACACAATTCCCACAATCGACAGACACGTCGTGTTTCGCTTTTACCAAAGCTTCTCAGTGCCCCTCGGTGGTAACTGTATGTAACGCCTAAGCATATATATACTTAGATAGTGGGAAATGTAATCAATGAGAGTATTAAGTTATTAAACTTTAAATATTTGTGAAGATTTTGCTAATGTAGTCAATTTAAACCTACAAATTTTGTTTCAATCGAAACTTATTAATATAGGTTGACTTGTGAGCCGCTAAAATTGCGCTGTTGCGCTTAATAAATTGGTAATTAGCAGTAAACTGCAGAAAAATGTATTACACAATTACCAGAATGGACAGACACGTCGTGTTTCGCTTTTACCAAAGCTCCTCAGTGCCCCTTCTTCGCAAATATTTAGAGTTCAATAAGTTAATACTCTCATTCATTACCTTAAAATGTTGACGTTTTCGAGAATAAATATTTTTCGGTAATTTGCTTCATAGTTTGACATCTAGCCCGGTTGATGGTCGAGTGGCTTGCACGCTTCGCTATCAGCCGCGGGGCCCTCGGTTCGAGCCCGACGGACTGCTCTCAGTGTGAGGTTTTTCGTGATTTTCCTTACTCCTTGGCAAATGCTGAGAGACGAACATCTTAAGTCGCTCCACGGACGCAGATGTAATTATAACTCATGGCCGCCGATGCCCCTTGTAATTGGCGAAAGCTGTTAGGGGGTGCTAAAGGTTGAATTATTATTATTATCTATTTATCAATAGTAAGTGCAATTGACACCACTTAATACTATAAGGTTGTGTAACAGCTTATTAACAGTATACTACCCGCAAAATTTCCCTTAAAGATATCAAGAATTATTTAAGAAATTGTGTGATCAAATTCCTTGAAGATAGTATTGCTAATCCTTAGTGACTTCTTTGCCAGCCTAGGTCAAAAAATTATACGTTTCAAGACGATTGTTGTGCAATGGAGGGGCAAAAACTAAAATACTGGACCGTTATACAAGTGGGCCCCTCTCACTATAATTTGTGATTAATGTGTGTAATGATCACTAACCTACTTGAAATATCCTGCTTTTCTTCCAATTTCCAAATCAATCTGCCTCCTTAAATCTTAATGCTTCTTGCTTCTTCTTGGTGTAATTTATGCTTCTTGTGCTTTTAAGAAGTACAAATCCTACTTTTAGGTCTTCATCTTTTTTTTATCATTTTTAACTATTTTGAAGTGGTCCTCTATGAAAATTTTTGAAAAAGGTTATGCAAAAGTTTCCACTATTTTGGAAATAATTAGAAAAATCTGCACGGATAGACAGACTTTTTCCTTAATTTTTCTGTAAAATTTCTATTCAAAAAAAAAGAAGAAAAACAAGGCTACCTCTGCCTATTAGAATGAAAATCATAGTACATCATATATTTTTTTGAAAAATTTTCATGCCTAAAATCCTTAATAAAATATAGTAAAATATTTCATATTGTATATTTTATTGTTTTCCGAGAGTGACAATCACCAAAGAAAAAAAACGACACAATATTATTAATTATATACACTATAACACCTAAAAGTAGAATAAAAAGTCATGAGTGCAACAAAATCTAGGATATGAGTTGGTGTTTATTGGATATTTCCGTCATTTCCAACATTAATGTTCATTGTACGTGTTTCTAGCATGATTCATTTCAATTTATTATTTAAAATTAAAAAAATAGTCACACACTGAAATAAATCAAATTAAAGCATTCATTTTGTCCGATATACATAATTCCTATAAGTTTAATTAAAGATAAGAAGAGTAACTAATACTAAAAAAATATAATAATTAATATTGTATTAATATGGCAGACATATGTAATTTGCAATGAAAAGAGGCTGTTGCCGAGATTAAATTTCTGAGATTATGCCTTAAATTATGTCGAATTTGATGACAGATATATTTGGCAGGGCTCACGTCACTCTCTGGAACCCGAAGTCGGTAACATATTTTAACATTAATGAGTTAAAAGTATTTGCTAAAAAAATGGACCACCCTCTTCAGATGCCCTATATACATACTTAATTGAAACTCCATTACTTCATTTTGCTTGATCCCTTTACACGTAAAGGTCTTAAATTCGTCAGATGTTTCAGTGTTACATACCAAGTAACCATTACAGAAACGGAACTTTGTGCGAGGTTATCTATAATTCACAAAAGTTCGCATCTTCCTCGACCCGGGACTAATTTCGAACTTTTTACGACCAGAAAGCTCTGTAGTCTTTCATCATACTCAAAAGTTTTTGTCAATTACATGAAAAGTAGATCTCGATTACAAAGTTTTTGACAGTTTCCACACATTTTCTCAACTATATTATATAGGAAATGTATTATCAGATCGGAAATAACAATTCTAAAGGAGGAGATTTATTAATGAATATCTATGTGGGAAGACTGGGATTTGTTTTTTTTTGTTTGGTTACAAAAAAAAAATCTCTTTTCACATAAAAATATCAATGCGTGCGCCTTTGCTTTTCGATATATCTAGTCTGCCATAATAAAATATGAAAGTAATGTATTTGTACACACGCAGGAAAATCTAAAGTTTGAATTATGTTGTGGAAATAACTATAGTGTAACTACGGAGTATTATGAACAAAATAACTAACTAGTGTAAAACATATCTTTTTTTTATATCAGGGATAATGAGACTGATCATCACTTAAGCATCAGTAGTTTGAGCAATAAAAAATAATCTGGCCATCGCGAGTATTAAAACTCTCGTAAGTGCAAAGATTAGCATGCTTTTGCATAATTGGGGCTCTGAGAACTTGCCCAACAGCAGCTATCGAGGTGCTATTGGTTCTTACCCCTCTCTATATTGTGGTAGAGGATAGAAGAACCACACTCAGAATGGTCAAGGAAGGAACCATTACCCATAGGCCTCAATCTCCTGACGGTGATCAAACCTGGGACATGCCCCAGGATGACATGTAAAAAAAAATCAGCTTTGTGAAAGAATTCACCACAAGGCTTAGCAAAAAGGGCGAATGAACTCAAAACACCATCTCGAGATTGAATAGAAATGCCATCAAATGGTACACTGATGACTTCAAAACGGCAGAGAAAACTGGAATATGGGCCTAGAACCAAGTACTTCGAACGTTTAGGGAAATATCCAAGTATTTCCAGGCGGAAATACACGCTATTGAACGATGCGTTCAGTTCAATATTGATGGGAATTCCCTAAAGCAGGAGATTATCATTATTTAAAAATATTATGAGCTTGTGAAAAAATTATTGTAATAATTAAAAAGAAAATCTATAAAAATCACTTTCTTTTTCACCATAAATTTCTTTTATTGTAATCGTATATGTTTCGCGTGCATTGCACGCATCATCGGTACAGATAGTCTCTACCATCAACGGTACAGACAGAAATGTTAACATACACGATTACAATAAAATAAATTTATTGTGAAAAAGAAAGTGACCTTTATTAACTTTCTTTTAATTATCATAAGATTATCATTATATCTGATAGTCAAGCAGCCATCAAGGCGCTGAGCTAACATGAAATCAGTTCCAAGATGGTCTGGGAATGCCTAGGGAAATTAAACGAGCTAGGCAAAAGGAATAAAGTAACTCTTCTGCAGGTCCCGGGTCATATAGGAGTGGAAGGAAACGAAATAATAATCTTGCAAAAAGAGGGCTGGAATACCTTTTGTAGGGCCTGAACCCTTTTGCGGGATAAGTAGCAATACTGAAGAAGAAATTGTAAAGTGAAATGAAGCAGAGAAGATCCAATTATTGGAAGAATCTCCAAGGTATAAGGCAAGCTAAAACTCTTTTGGGAACCTATAACCAGAGGAGACTTACAGAATGCATCAATCTGACTACTTTAGGACATTGCACACTGAAACGATATCTGAGTAGCTTAGATTAGAAAAAGAATCTGAATGCAGATTTTGTGAGGAACAGGATGAAACACATATTCATCTCCTCTCAAATTGCGTAGCACTGTGCAACTCAAGGGTGTTGCACCTGGGAGTATGTAAAATCGAAGAAGGAGACTTATTTAACTTGGGGCTTCTCACATCCTACACTTTCTGAAAGCAACAGGATTGGAAGGCCAGCTGTAAAACAGAGAGAATATGGGATACAATAGAACTCTTAGGTTGCAGCGTAAGATCACCTCCATTCATACATACACTGAAAAAAACCGATTTACTTGATAATACCAAATTTTGTTTAATTTAACTCTAATATTGAGTTAAAAAAATAAATAAATAGCGACCGGACTTCATAAACAGTTAAAATAGTCTTGAGGTATTCGGTTTGTTGAATCAAACTAAATAAATGCCTCAATATTTCGTTATTATTTTATAACATCATTAGGAGGCACCAATTTGAAGACGGTTATAGCTATGAAGAATAGAGTCACACAAATTAGTAATGAAAGATTCTTAGACACAAATTTGAATATGCTTTTTGAAATCTTTTACAATACCGGTTATCTTAGACATTCTAAATAAATTGATTTATCTTCTAATATGTTTGATGGCCCTATAGATCAAGGAGCTGCTTTCAAACTTAAGTATTATAAACTTCCCTTCATAGAAGGTTTGACCAATAAAATCATAAATTTTAAACCATTTACAAATATACAAATTGCAAAATGCAACATATTAATTGTTGGTAGTATTTTCAGTAAAACTAAAGATAAAACTCTAACTCTTAATCAAAAGAATGTAGTATATAGTATTTCTTGGGTCGATTGTGAAGGTAGTTATGTTGGTTAGACGTCGCAAATTGTAAGGAACAGAATAGTTCGACATAAGAGTGATTGTCGTATCGGAAAACGTTCGTGTACCTTATCTCTGCATGTCCAAAATCTTAAACATTGTTCTAATTGTGATGGTATTTCCATCTTTGAATTAGAACTAAATTACAAAAAGCGGTTATTTTTGGAAAATGGTAAATATAAAAAGTTGTAATAATTAATTAATTTTGAAATTAATATAAATCAATTAAGTAGTATTTATTGTAGGTAATATTTCACATCAATGATTTAATTTTTTTCTTCTATTTATTATATATGTATAACTAAACAATTTTTTTGTTAATACGTCTGGCTCAGCTTTGCATTTAAATGTTTAAACTATTTATTATTTTTCCTGTTTTGACTTTTGTCAGCTGTCACGCCCCTATAACTTTGTAAGTAATTACTTTATTGTAATTTTATATATTATTTCGTTTTACCTTTGTATGTTTTTAGACCCTCCTGATGATGTTATAAAACAATAATGAAATATTATAATATCTGGTTAATTCAGCCAAATTATTTATTCATTTAACCCTTTATTTATTTGAAATAACGAAATACTTTGTTGGATTAACTAAATTTTCATGATAAAATTTGTTTGAAACTATTTTGTTGTCCTAAACAAATTGGTTTTTTGGGTACATACATACTTTTTTAATTCCTGCCAAAGGGATTTTTTGTGTTGGAGGGGAAAAAAACCCACTAAAAAACCCCCCTCTCGGACGTAATTCCACATCGGCACGGTTTTTCACATATCATCAAGGTGGTGTCCCGTATTTATCGTCTATCCATCTCTCGTTTTTTAGCCATTAAAACGGTTCTTACAAATGCGAAGACATTGTGCCGAGGGTCTTGACTCCGTACCATCAATTCTATGACATCATCCAGGCTCACTGTTCCAACTTGCCTTTCAAGATTTCCTCTATCCAGTTCCCACTTCGGGCATTCAAAAAACGTGTGATGGGCATCATCCTTATCGCTGTCTTGGTATGGAGACACCCATTTTGTGCAGGTAACATGGAAGCACCCGTGCACCATCAGGAACTGCATGAGATAATAATCTACCTCTCCGTGCTCTCTGTGTGCTCACGCGGAAAGATCTTTAATCCGCCTGGCTGTCCATTTTTCTTTGGTGTCCGTGTTCCACCGCTCCTTCCACAGTCGCAAGGTATGCTCCCTTGAAGACAGGCTTCTGGTTTTTATACCTCCTGCTATTCTGTAGGGTATAGATCCCTCCTTTGCATGGCCAGAAGGTTTGTTGGTGCTACTTCCGCAATGGCCAAGGCAGCAGTCGCGGACACAGTTCTATAAGAGCTTATAATGCGCAGAGCGCTTCGCCTCTGGACTATGGCCTTATTGTTATGGTAGTTCTTCGTTTCCAAAGCCTCCTCCAGATCTCCCAACCATAGAGAAGTATCGACTCCGTCACCGACATCAGTAATCGACGTTTGCTTGCAGATGGTCCGCCAACATTGGCCATCAACCGGCAAAGCGACATTACCACCTATGTAGCCTCGTTTGACGCAGAGCAGATATGTTCTCATACGTCATTCTATTATTTAAGAGTACCTCGATTCTACCACAGTAATCGTTTCCGTGCCGACCTTCATCAGTATTTGCAGGGGGATCCTGCGTTCAGTCAGCAAGACGATCTCGGTTTTTTTTGTGTGGCCAATTCCAGTCCATTATCTTCCATCCAGGTCATGACTCTCCTCATAACCTGACTGAGTTTTATCTGGGCACCCTCTGTGTTCGCTGAGACAATCATCGCCGCAATATCATCAGCATATCCGACCAGATAAGTATGTGTAGGCATTTCCATACGGCGGATCCCATCACAGGAATATACCATAGATCCGGACCCAGGATCGACCCCTGCATGGCCCTCGCTATTATCCGCATAGTGCACTAACCTTCCGTTGTCTCGTATCTAAATATCCTATCTTGCAGGTAGCTCCGGAACATTCGTAGGAGAACCGTGCAGAACCCGGAAGCGATATTTCAAGACCGAAAGGAATATACTCCAAAAGGTCAATTATAAATATGTAGTAAAAAAAAAATAGGGCTTCTAAAATCCTAACTTGTGGCGGTGTTAAACTGGTGTTGAATATACATGACCTTTGTCTTCTTCGGTGCAAAAAAGACATTATGCCGTTATTAGTTGTGCTCCTTACGCCCAGGTTAAAAGGCTTTGTTGATATAAAGGAAATATTGACAGAATCGATCAGAATCAGACTCGTCCTGCTTGATGGATTTAGTTATTATGTTTTATTTGAAATGTTTCTGGTAAAATTATAAATATTACTTTTGTAATTACAACGCCCAGTCTCCAAACTTTTCGCCACTGGCTCCAAATCAAGAATGATTCTACTGTTAACGTTTTCCCTAAGGAAGATAAATCGTAAGTTGCCTGTCAATCTACATATAAAATAGAAGCGATTTTTCTCTTCATTAAAGTGTTCGTGTAATCCGCGAAATAGGTTACAGAATTAGTCATGCGCTTTGTAGATTCTATCCTAAAAATTTCTATGCTAATCAGGTAAATAACAATAAAATGCGGAACGATCAGCAATCCAATCACGGTGGGCTTACTTTTAAAGCAACGGGTGAATTGCTTTGACTTGACCCGAAAAAAGGAACAGATTTAAGTGTTGCTGAAAGCCTGCTCAACTGTGAAATTGAGTTGTTCAGTTGAGAGGTCCGTAAGCAGATTGAATGCTGGTGAATTCAAAAGAAACAAATGCTTTACAAAATTAAATTAGGGAGAAAATAATTAGGTTTATTTTAATTAGCCTAAGTATGTAAAGTACAACGTGTTATTACGTTATTTCAGCGTGCGTGCCATGTACATATCGGGATTTAAAAATGTTGTAAAACCCGGTATTTTGATATGATAGATAAGAAGAACTTATACCAAAATCAATACCGGTATTACCCTGATAATATATGAGACGTTCAACAAGGAATTGGCCGTTTATAAAATGTAATCCTTTGTAACAACTATTCAAGCACGTAATACTAAACATATTAACAGCACAAGCATGTCGGGAAAAAAGGCATTTGCTAATTAACGCATGTTTACGTACACAAAGGTAAACTTTGTCGCCTAAATTCCAAGGCAAATACTTTCAAGTTCTGCCCTTATAGTTTCACCAAAGCTAGAGGCCAGTTAGATGCCTGTATAGAGGAAGTAACAAAAATGTGATGCAAGAGTTTCTTTAAGTATTAACTATATGACATATAAAGTACAAATTCGTTGAATGCTGATTTTAACATTAATAAAGAGAAAAAGAAAAAAATAGGGCCATTTAGTCCGGGCTCGATATAATAACTTTAAATTCCGGCTAAACGCTGTGAATATTAGGAATACAATGCATTCATTAGGATTAAAAATATTAGTCTAACCGAACTTTACCGTAATAAATAAAGATTAGCAAGTTAGTATGTACATTTCTTAGGTTTCGTTTTTGTAAAATAAACATTCCTTATTTCTCAAGAGCATTTTAAAATGCAAGTATTGTTTTTAATATCTTGATAAGGCGTTGGAGTTTATCCGGATACACGAATTCAATAGTTATAAAAAAGGTAAATATTGTGATATAATCAAACAATCACATAAATATGTTTCGATTGAAGATATTAAGCTTCACAATTGTAAATACAAAAGTTCAAATCAAGGAAACCACAGTTGTTATAATGTTACTTTTCGTTAAAATCAAGTTTCAAAAAGAATAAAAGCTAATAAAAAAATCATTTAATTTATTAAAACAAGTATTTTGTTTGTAAAAGGTATTAGTTTAATTCCGATTTCATATTACATCTGTCAAACTATCGACATCTGTCGACAGAAACAGCAATTTAACTTAAAAAGAAATCTATAATTTAACTGTCAGATAAGGATTTTTGAATGCTTAAAAATTATATTCCAATTACAAATCATTTACCAAATGTAAAAAGGACAAAATTTTTTGGGAAGCCATGACCTGGAAAAGAAAAAAATGTTGTTGAAAAAAGAAAATAGAGACGCGTTTACTTCATTCAATTGAACAATTGCCATTTTTTGTTCTATCCTGTTAGCATTTGTCAGTGTAATTTTACACTCCATTGCATCTGGCTGTGATACATTTAGTATTGCATGCTTAACCTCCTTCTTAGTTGTCAGGCAATCTAGATCTCGTAGTTCCAAAGTTATCTTTGGATGAAGAAAGAGCGTCCGCATTAGCTGTATCTCCCAACTACTCTCGAATTATCTTAGCTAAGCCTTACTCATTTTCAGATTTTTTTACGAGTTCCAAAAGAATATCATCGCTTCTGGTCTTTCTAATAGAATGAATTTTGTTGAACACCTTGGCATAAGATTTGCTTTGCTGAGGTTTAATCAACAGAATATTTAATTTTGGCTTCGGTTTTTTGACACCTAGTCTTTCTTCAGAAGTGGTGGTTTCATTTCCCTTTTTTTTTACCTAAAACTTCCGCCCACTTCATGTTTTGATTAACTTGAGAAGATGATGGAAAACCAGTAGTCGGTTGTATATTAGGATGAACATGGAAAGGAGAGGCACCCGGTGTTGTCTGAGTTTCATGTTCAGTCATGTTAACCGCCTATGATTTCCATGAACTACATAAGTTTTCAATATTTTCAATAGAATCCTCCAACAAAAGAATTCCTTTTTTGATCTCAGAATTGATGTTTTTTTGTCGTTCCATAGCTTTCTTCGTCGAATCAATGATGTTTTTACACCGATTAATCTCTACTTCTTTAAGCCAGCTAATTTTTGTAAGTTGAATGCGTACACTAGCGCTACTGTCTACAGAATTGTCATTTTGATTAAAATGGTGATTTAAAAACAAACTAGTATTAATCGGAGTATTCATTCTTAAGAAATTTCAACTAATTTCAAGTCCAAAAAGTAGTATATCTTAATAGAAGGTATTCCAAAATCAAATAATCAATGTCAATAAAAAACAGAAGTCACTTATCAGTCAATGCCAGTGTCCATTCAAAATGTCACAAATAAAATAATTTTAAAAGCACCAAAAAGACGGAAACTCAAGTCGAAATAACGATAACACTACATCTTTACAACAAAAGGAACACAAAAAGTAACTAGAAATCAAATAAAACCGTACTAGTACGAGTGAAATTGCACGAAAACGACACGACATGAAGAACACGTCTGTACACAACTATACACGTCCATCTCATTAAATATTTTTTATGACTCTGTTGCTCTCAGACACTTTATTTTATGTTGACTAAAACCATTATATTATCGTCCACTTTAACACCGGCAGTGGTTTTAGCATTAAATTAATGACGTAAAGGTAAAACATATAATGGCAACCATGACCTAGTGATGTCAATAACATTATGGGATCATTGTTAGTTGCTGTATTTATTCTGACTACTAGAATAATATATAGTATATAGTGACCGGTAGAAAGTGTGCGGCATATGCGAAATACTTTTGTCTTTGAATTTTATAAATCTTTTTTCTTACAAATTACCTCTGCATGCCTTCAAACTAAAATAACACTCATCAAATCTGCCGGAAATTTAATTGTATACGAGGGAAGGTCAAAAATATGAAAGTACGCTAAGTGTAAAGTATCTCAGTTTTTGGGTTTAGAAGATTCTTTTATTAATAAATGTTGCTTCATTTTTTTTAGCAAAAAAAATGAGATTAATCTTTTTTTCGTAATTACCCTTTATACAAGATTAATTGAGATCATACACCAGTCATATCCTATTAATAATAATAAAAGGCAATAGGTGTGGCCTTTTCTACTCTCTGTCGCACACCATAGGCGTCGCCCTATCTCGCGCGTGTAAATTGGGAGCGAAAAAGTCTCAAAACTAAGGCTTCAGACGGGGTGGGATTAAAAGGGAAATTATTAAAGGGGCGAGGGGTAGGGGGGGTGGTAGTGGAATAGGGGTATCGAGATTAATTGTTAAAAATAGGTCAAGGGGAGAAAATTCGCGGAAATGTAAATCGCGATGGGTGCGGGTTAGGCGAACGTCTCTGAAGACCGAGAAATGTCACTTGGCGAATTTCGACCGATTTGGCATTGTCAAAGTTGGGCAATTTCGTATGTTCGCTGCGAGGCTAAGATTATATTTGAGAGTGCGGTTAATGTCGAAAAAGTTTCTCACATGTTTCCTCTTACTGATTGAACCCTAAAATGGGGTCGAGACGCGAAATTTTTCTCAAAAAGACCCGATTTGTATAGGTGTGTTTTGCCGGCGATGAGTTTGGAATTATGGCGGGTTTCGTGGGATGTCAGATGCCGCTGTCACGCGGTGAAATGTCGCGAACTTCGGGAGACGATTTTGGAACGTAAAAGGGGGTACAAGGGACACGTAATGAGTCGAAACGTGATCAGAGAGATGTTAAGAGGCTGAATGATTCGCAAGCATATGGAAAAATGTGGAAAATTGTCATTTGTGATGGTACTGATTTGCTCTAACCTGACCTATTATTTGGGTGATAATAATAGCGATTCGAGGTAATATAACGTTTATTGGAAGGTTGAAAAGGTTCGTAATACACGCTCAAATATGTTTGTGATTATGATTGTGCAATTTTTAGCGAAATTATTGAGCGAGGGTCAAGTAAGATGCCAAACCAAAAAGCGCACATTTGTCGCGCCAATAGCGGCTCAGAAACCGTAACGTGGTGCGAAATTATTTTTGAAACGGCCTCCTGTATCCTTCGTTTAACAGTTTGAACCCTAAAATGGAGTGGAAACGCGAAATTTCTCTCAATATGAGTCAATTTATCGCTTCTCATATCTGGCCGAGATCGTTAATTGTGCGAGTGACGCGCGATTTTGTGGCATCGACACTGGCTCAAAAACCGTATCCAGGTATGAAATTATTGTCGGAACCGCTTCTTTCATGTTTCATCTTACAATTCGAACCCTAAAATAGGGCAGGAACGCGAAATTTCTTTCAAAATTAAACGATTAAAATAGATATGTTTGCAGGGGACACCTGTCAAATTTGACAGAAGTCGTTGAAGTACGTTCGGCAAATGGCCGCTAAAACCTACATAATTCAGTGCGACGTGTTTTTGGGGTAAAGATGTACTCCAAGCAAGTGTAAGAAGTCGAAATGTGATTTGAGAAACGTTATGCATATACAGCTGGAAGGTTGAAAGGGAAGATGCCGAATAATTCGCGAAAAATTGTAGTTTCAGATAGAACTGATCGTCTAACCTAACATGCCGATTTGGAACAATTTGAGGTAGCTTTATTTTCGTTTACGGCTTAGTTCGTCGATTAAAAGGTGAAATAACTTTCGTAATACGCGCTCAGGTATGTTTGTGAAAGTGATTATTCAGTTTTTAGATAGATTATTGAATAAATTTCAAGAGAAATGTCAAATTATGGGACGCTCATATTCTCAAATTATCGCGACGATTTCGGAAGAAGAGAGGCGCGTAGATAATGCGGAAAAGATAGTAAAATGACTGGATATAGGTGATGAAGCTTTGCGATAACGAAAATTACGCGCAGGTACCCAAAATATTGCAAAATACTTGCGGTAAAGGCAGCGTCTTTTGCCGATACGGCATTACCGGACAATAACGAAAAAGGACAAGTAAGTGGTGTTTTCGCGATGTTTATTAATTAAATAAGAACAGTGAGAGATCTTATAGTCATTGCACACACGTAACATAGCTAAAATATCTAAAATAGTATAAAATAAATTGAACTGTCAGTCATTGCCATGCTTTAATTTTTATTTTATTATACAAAAAGTATAGATGCATTTAGCTCAGCGGGTTCCGTGTACGACAACTCACTTCGTCGACCGACGGTGCCGGGTTCGAATCGCGGACGTGGCAAGTTTTTTTTTTTAATCGTACCTTTTTTTATAATTGTGCTTTACGGTTGCAAGACATGATTATTTATTATTGAAGCCAATAAATATACAAAAAAATATTTATTTTATGTACATTGATGTCCAGAATATTTTGGTGCGCCACACAATGGTGCCAAATGTCGAAAAAATGCGTCCAAAAAATACAAAAGCATGAATTATTTTTTTAACAAATGTTGAAGGGGTTTTGTGGTTGCTGAATTCAATTCTGACAATATGTTTTAGCAAAATAAAATGGCGGACGCAATATGGGGGAGAGAATTCTGAAATATAGAAGCGCAATTTTTTTTTTTAAGTTCGTGACTTATGCGATTTTTTTGAACCACTATTTGCGAATATAGAATCAAAAACAAGATGGCGCGACTAAAATGGAGGAATATTATTTTTAAAAATAATATTTTGCAACAGACATTTGTGGGTGCTTGGATCGTTGCATTTGATGCTGATAATATTGTTTGGAAGTAAGGGAAAAAAAAATAGAAACGATATCGAGAATTTTTTTTTATAAAACAATAAGATTGCTGCCAACTAATACTTCATTAATACCGATATCAAACAAATTAAATTCACAATTAAATCAAATTAAAATAAAACGTTCATTAAAAAAAAAAATAATTTCCAATTATGTATATAATTTACTTTCTATACAATTACGTTAATATATTTATTAGAATTCTCATATAATTTGAAATAGATTCAACAATCCCTTTAAAATTAAATACCATCTTTTAATTGTTCATACAATCGCATTAATCGTATATTATATACATGGCATTCCACGTAAGTGGTTCATTAAAAGTTTATGATGTTCTACTATTTACTTATATTTGAGATTTTGGCACCATCATCTGTTCGATTGAAACTATAAATGTAAAATACTTTAACCAAAATATCACTTCCGGTTGACCGGAAATGGACGTCAACTTTGTTATTTTAAATAGAATGATATAATTTTCTTTACATTTTTGGATTCTACGGTTATAAATATGACAGTCTTCCTTAGCTATTCCTATAGCTACATGTTGCCGTTTTTGAGTTATTTAAGTTTTTCATTTTTTTTAAGTCATAATCATTGCATCATTGAGAAATTAATATCTCGGTTAATACCGCAAATAGAGACTCCAAATTTGCTATGTTATGAATGCAGATATAGCTCTACGAAATGGTACGCACACTCCGCATTCTAATATACAGAGTGTTCAAAACTGAGTAACAAAGTGACATATTTTCGAATGCAGAAAACTCAATTTTCTTAAATAGAACACCCTGTATTTTAATTCGAAATTGGGAGGTAAACATCATCCCCTATCATTTTGTATTAGCACTCCCTATATCTATCTTTAATAGATTTTGAGATATGAAGAACTTTTTGTAGAACAATCTAAGTAGCTTTAGGTTTAAATGTTCTTAGATGGCTCTGAATGGGATTTATGTCAAATTCATTGTCTAACCATAAGTGTGTGTGTGTGTGTATGTGTGTATGCCATCGTAATTACATTTTTGAACAATGCAATATAAATAGATATTAATGACATTGTATCATACCATTGTATTTGATGCTGATAATATTGTTTGGAAAAATAAAATGACGGATAAAATGGGAAGAAAATTGAAATATAGGAAAATCGTCAATTATTTTTTAAAAATTGTAACTTATTGGATATTATAAAAGGGAAATAGGGAAAATAGACAAGGATAACGCAATAACGAAAAAGAGAACAGGGAAAGGGAATAGAATTTGATTACAGCTCTATTTTTGCTTTCAGGAAAGAAGTCTTATCTACAAAAGTTTTCTATAATTTAATGCCGCATAACCTAAAAATATATTTGAGTACAGCTGTTCCCGAACACTGGCTCTCTGATTAAAGCTCTATTTTTGGCTTTTACGAAAAAGTCTTTTCTGCAAAAGTTTTATAGAATTTAATGCTGTGTAACCTAAACTTATTTTAAAATATACCGGGTGTTCGGGAAGACTGGGTTTTTTCATTATAGCTCTATTTTTACTTTTAAGAAAAAATCATTTGTTCAAAAGTTGTACAGAATTCAATGCTGCATAAGTTAACAATATTTTCCACTACACAGAGTGTTCACGAAGATTGAGTCTTTGATTATAGCTTTATTTTTGCTTTAAGAAAAAAATCTTTTCTACAAGAGTGTTATAGAATTGAATGCTGCATAAGCTAAAAATACTTTTAAATCTACAGAGTGTTCAGGAAGATTGGATTTTTTCATTATAGCTCTATTTTTGCGTTTAGGAATTTTTTTTTCTTCAGGGATGTTATAGAATTGAATGCTGCATAAGTTAACAATATTTTCCACTACACAGGGTGTTCAGGAAGACTGGATTTTTTCATTATAGCTCTATTTTTGCGTTTAGGAATTTTTTTTTCTTCAGGGATGTTATAAAATTGGATGCTGCATAAGTTAAAAATATTTTCAAAAATACCGGGTGTTCAGGAAGATTGGATTTTTTCATTACAGCTCTATTTTGCGTGTAGGAATTTTTTTTCTTCAGGTGTTATAAAATTGGATACTGCATAAGTTAAAAATATTTTCAAAAATACCAGGTGTTCAGGAAGATTGGATTTTTTTCATTATAGCTCTATTTTTGCGTTTAGGAATTTTTTTTCTTCAGGGATGTTATAGAATTGGATGCTGCATAAGTTAAAAATATTTTCAAAAATACCGGGTGTTCAGGAAGATTGGATTTTTTTTATTATAGCTCTATTTTGGCGTTTGGGAACAAATCTTTTCTACAAAAGTGTTATAGAATTGAATGCTGCATAAGCTAAAAATATTTTTAAATCTACAGAGTGTTCAGGAAGATTGGATTTTTTTCATTATAGCTCTATTTTTGCGTTTGGGAACAAATCTTTTCTACAAAAGTGTTATAGAATTGAACGCTGCATAAGCTAAAAATATTTTTAAATCTACAGAGTGTTCAGGAAGATTGGATTTTTTCATTATAGCTCTATTTTTGCGTTTGGGAACAAATCTTTTCTACCAAAGTGTTATAGAATTGAATGCTGCATAAGCTAAAAATATTTCTAAATCTACAGAGTGTTCAGGAAGATTGGATTTTTTTCATTATAGCTCTATTTTTGCGTTTAGGAAGAAATATTTTCTACAAAAGTTGTACAGAATTGAATACTACATAACCTAAAATTATTTTTAATAATACCGGGTGTTCAGGAAGACTGGGTTTTTTCGTTATAGCTCTATTTTTGCTTTTAGGAAAAAATGCTTTCTACAAAAGTTGTACAGAATTGAATACTGCATAACGTAAAATTATTTTTAAAAATACCGGGTGTTCAGGAAGACTGGGTTTTTTCGTTATAGCTCTATTTTTGCTTTTAGGAAAAAATCCTTCCTACAAAAGTTGTACAGAATTGAATACTGCTTAACCTAAAATTATTTTAAAAAATACCGGGTGTTCAGGAAGATTGGGTTTTTTCGTTATAGCTCTATTTTTGCGTTTAAGAAGAAATATTTTCTACAAAAGTTGTACAGAATTGAATACTGCATAACCTAAAATTATTTTTAAAAATACCGGGTGTTCAGGAAGACTGGGTTTTTTCGTTATAGCTCTATTTTTGCGTTTAGGAAGAAATATTTTCTACAAAAGTTGTACAGAATTGAATACTACATAACCTAAAATTATTTGTAATAATACCGGGTGTTCAGGAAGACTGGGTTTTTTCGTTATAGCTCTATTTTTGCTTTTAGGAAAAAATCCTTCCTACAAAAGTTGTACAGAATTGAATACTGCATAACCTAAAATTATTTTTAAAAATACCGGGTGTTCAGGAAGACTGGGTTTTTTCGTTATAGCTCTATTTTTGCGTTTAGGAAGAAATATTTTCTATAAAAGTTGTACAGAATTGAATACTGCATAACCTAAAATTATTTTAAAAAATACCGGGTGTTCAGGAAGACTGGGTTTTTTCGTTATAGCTCTATTTTTGCTTTTAGGAAGAAATATTTTCTATAAAAGTTGTACAGAATTGAATACTGCATAACCTAAAATTATTTTAAAAATACCGGGTGTTCAGGAAGACTGGGTTTTTTCGTTATAGCTCTATTTTTTGCGTTTGGGAAGAAATATTTCTATAAAAGTTGTACAGAATTGAATACTGCATAACCTAAATTATTTTAAAAAATACCGGGTGTTCAGGAAGACTGGGTTTTTTCGTTATAGCTCTATTTTTGCTTTTAGGAAGAAAATATTTTCTATAAAAGTTGTACAGAATTGAATACTGCATAACTAAAATTATTTTAAAAATACCGGGTGTTCAGGAAGACTGGGTTTTTTCGTTATAGCTCTATTTTTGCGTTTGGGAAGAAATATTTTCTATAAAAAGTTGTACAGAATTGATACTGCATAACCTAAAATTATTTAAAAAATACCGGGTGTTCAGGAAGACTGGGTTTTTTCGTTATAGCTCTATTTTTGCTTTTAGGAAGAAATATTTTCTATAAAAGTTGTACAGAATTGAATACTGCATAACCTAAAATTATTTTAAAAAATACCGGGTGTTCAGGAAGACTGGGTTTTTTCGTTATAGCTCTATTTTTGCGTTTGGGAAGAAATATTTTCTATAAAAGTTGTACAGAATTGAATACTGCATAACCTAAAATTATTTTAAAAAATACCGGGTGTTCAGGAAGACTGGGTTTTTTCGTTATAGCTCTATTTTTGCTTTTAGGAAAAAATCCTTCCTACAAAAGTTGTACAGAATTGAATACTGCATAACCTAAAATTATTTTTAAAATACCGGGTGTTCAGGAAGACTGGGTTTTTTCGTTATAGCTCTATTTTTGCGTTTAGGAAGAAATATTTTCTACAAAAGTTGTACAGAATTGAATACTGCATAACCTAAAATTATTTTTAATAATACCGGGTGTTCAGGAAGACTGGGTTTTTTCGTTATAGCTCTATTTTTGCGTTTAAGAAGAAATATTTTCTACAAAAGTTGTACAGAATTGAATACTACATAACCTAAAATTATTTGTAATAATACCGGGTGTTCAGGAAGACTGGGTTTTTTCGTTATAGCTCTATTTTTGCTTTTAGGAAAAAATCCTTCCTACAAAAGTTGTACAGAATTGAATACTGCATAACCTAAAATTATTTTTAAAAATACCGGGTGTTCAGGAAGATGGGTTTTTTTCGTTATAGCTCTATTTTTGCGTTTAGGAAGAAATATTTTCTACAAAAGTTGTAACAGAATTGAATACTGCATAACCTAAAATTATTTTAATAATACTGGGTGTTCAGGAAACTGGGATTTTTCCTTATAGCTCATTTTTGCTTTTAGGAACAAATCTTTTCTACAAAAGCTGTACAGAATTGAATACTGCATAACCTAAAATTATTTTTAAAAATACCGGGTGTTCAGGAAGACTGGGTTTTTTCGTTATAGCTCTATTTTTGCGTTTGGGAAGAAATATTTTCTATAAGAGTGTTATAGAATTGAATACTGCATAATCTAAATTAATTTTAAAAATATACCGGCGTTCAAGAAGACTGGGTTTTTTCGTTATAGCTCTATTTTTGCTTTTAGGAAAAATCCTTCCTACAAAAGTTGTACAGAATTAAATACTGCATAACCTAAAATTTATTTTTAAAAATACCGGGTGTTCAGGAAGACTGGGTTTTTTTCATTATAGCTCTATTTTTGGCTTTTTAGGAACAAATCTTTTCTACAAAAGCTGTACAGAATGAATACTGCATAACCTAAAAATTATTTTTTAAAATACGGGTGTTCAGGAAGACTGGGTTTTTCGTTATAGCTCTATTTTTGCGTTTGGGAAGAAATATTTTCTACAAAAGTTGTACAGAATTGAATACTGCATAACCTAAAATTATTTTTAAAAATACCGGGTGTTCAGGAAGACTGGGTTTTTTCGTTATAGCTCTATTTTTGCGTTTAGGAAGAAATATTTTCTACAAAAGTTGTAACAGAATTGAATACTACATAACCTAAAATTATTTTAATAATACCGGGTGTTCAGGAAGACTGGGTTTTTTTCGTTATAGCTCTATTTTTGCTTTTAGGAAAAAATCCTTTCTACAAAAGTTGTACAGAATTGAATACTGCATAACGTAAAATTATTTTTAAAAATACCGGGTGTTCAGGAAGACTGGGTTTTTTCGTTATAGCTCTACTTTTGCGTTTAGGAAGAAATCTTTTCTACAAGAGTGTTATAGAATTGGATGCTGCATAACCTAAAAATATTTTCAAATATACCGGGTGTTCAAAAAAACTGGATTTTTTTCATTATAGCTCTATTTTTGCTTTTAGGAAAAAATCTTTTATACAAAAGTGTTAAGAATTCATAGTGCCATAAGTTAAAAATATTTTCAAATATACGGGGTGTTGAAAAAAACTGGATTTCTTTCATTATAGCTCTATTTTTGCTTTTAGGAAAAAATCTTTTCTACAAAAGTGTTATAGTATTCAATAGTGCATAAGTTGAAAATATTTTGAAACATACGGGGTGTTTAGGACGACTGGGTCTTTTCATTATAGCTCTATTTTTGCGTTTAGGGAAAAATCTTTTCTACAAGAGTGTTATAGAATTGAATACTGCTTAACCTAAAATATTTTCAAAAATACCGGGTGTTGAGGAAGACTAGGTTCTTTTCATTATAGCTCTATTTTTGCGTTTAAGAGGAAATCCTTTCTACAAGAGTGTTATAGAATTGGATGCTGCATAAGCTAAAAATATTTTCAAATATACAGAGTGTTCGCGAAGACTGAGCCTTTGATTATAGCTTTATCTTTGCCTTTAGGAAAAAATCTTTTCTACAAAAGTTGTACAGAATTCAATGCCGCATAACCTAAACATATTTTCAACTATAGAGGCTGTTCCAAAAATAAGAACAAAGGGCAACCATTTAAAGCCTATTGCACATTATAAAAGATGATTCTCAAGTGAATGGGGACCGACTTCAAGAAACCACCTTTCTCAAGTACCACCTTCCTCTACTCCTAGATGCGCCAGCATCTAGTTCTGTGTATAATTTGTGAGGGAAAATCATGCATACTATGCCTAATTAGTTTTAAAAAAATTATATCCTTGAAAAGTAAAACTTGCTTGCTTGAACATGTTCTTTAATACATCCGTGG
Organism: Protaetia brevitarsis; assembly: GCA_004143645.1. Lineage (NCBI taxonomy): Eukaryota > Metazoa > Arthropoda > Insecta > Coleoptera > Scarabaeidae > Protaetia > Protaetia brevitarsis. The sequence goes on from RXPK01000128.1 coordinate 830,534, forward strand.
AATGAAAAAATTAGTACAAATACATCGGCCTATCGTAAAAGGTGACCTTCAGATCCGCAATCCGTAATTTACAAACTAAAAGAAAAACAGCTTCTATAATCGTTTGCGCGTCGTCATAGTAGCTTCATTTAGCATTCATTTTTATCTACTATGCTAGTGCTATTTATAACCATCCCATGGAAAATTCAATGAGTTCGTTTCCTACATCATTTAAATTAAAATTGCTTCCGTGCTTTATAAAATGGTCAGTCATCTTGGGCTAAGACGCTACTTAGAGGGACGAATCAAGATTTTCCGGTAAACTATAATAATTTGCACACATGCAAAAGCAAACACATTTTTACTCGAATGTATATCATATTATTGAACATAGAACTTCGTATTGTTCAAATTATGAGCAAGACTAAGAAATTGAATTTTAAAATTGAAAATTATTTTGTCAATGCTTTATAGGAAGCAGTCATATTTGGTGTTGCATCTGTTGTCGCTGTTGATAGATTTATTTCGTGAGTTTAAAAAACAAATAACAAATACAAAGACCTACTTTTGAATTGGTTGCAGCAAAAAATTGAAATAATTTCTTGTTTTACTATTATTGTAGTAGGAAGGAGTGGCCAATCTGTCAAAACGTGAAACACGTAAACTTGCTTTCTAGATTGTTGCCCAAACTATATTCCGCTTGGGATCTACGTTGAAATCGCGTCCTAGTATGGTTGATGGTGACGTTTTGTCCTCATTGTAACTAAATAGCATGCAGTGTAGCTAAGCTGTTTATTGGTGTATCATTATTAGATCATGAGTCAATTGTAAATTAAATCGTAGTTGTCTTCAAACGTCAATTATTTTCGTTACATTTTAGAGCCAGATATCAATATAATATAACAGCATCACGAAATTTAGTACAGCAACAACATTTAAAGATGTGTTTTCATCGAAAACATCGAACAGCTTCTCGGAAGAAATATTTTACTCAAATAATTGACCGATGTACATATGACAGGAAGTGGTATTTTCTAAATCATTTAACAAACTAAATATAAAATAAAAATCCAAATAACAACAAAAACTTTTTTAATGTCTGAAAATTAAAAAATACATACATATATATATAAATATATTATACTTATAACCGTATCTCTAACTTACCAACTAGCTACTGGTCCCACGTTCTGAAACAAACAAAAAAAAAAGATAAAAACATATATTACAAAACATACCTTTAACTTACCATACTAATGTTGATTTTGTATAAACGTGGAACTAGTTGCAATAAAATATTTGTTGACGGTGACCTTCGCGTTATACCGAGATCTGTCAACAAAAAAAATATATATACATATATATATATACAAAATACTATATATAAAAAGAGAAATTTCTTGGGTAGCGGCATTTATTTAACAAACTATCATCCCTTAACTACAAAAACGTTTCAATACTTTATACATCTTTATCAAATTGCCTCTATTTTAATAAATCCATTTGTATGTTCGTACAGAAACATAAAGTCAAACAAATTTTAATTTTAAATTTTACATTTTATATTATATTTTCGGTTATATATAAAAATATATAAACAAATTTCTTCATCCAATAAAATCAATAGATAAACAAGCGCATAATTATTATTAAGATATAGAAAACCAACACATATTCACTGAACAATACAAAAATATTTATGATAATTACACTTACTTTCCTTTTCCGCGACGGCGGCCCCGCTTACCCCCAGCCATCGGCCGGGGTACCTCCACATCCACCTCCATCTAAAATTTATAAAAATAATAACAAAAAAAAAATATAAACGAGTTAACATGTTCATAATACATACAATACTATAATTATGCCGTCAACGATTTATTACACTTTCATGCAATGATTATATTTCTATCTTATTGTAACAATATTATATTAAGAGATAACTATCTAAAATCCAAATCATTACGTGTAGAATATATCTACACTACACACATAAAGTGCAGTAAACCATTAATTTATTTGCAAATGTAACAAAAACAATATATATTTACAGTGCTGGAGGTGGTGGACGCCGCCGCCGCTGCCGCTACCTCCCGCCTCTGCCTGCTTTTCTGAAATGTATAAAAAAAAACAAAATGTAATAAAATGGCGCGTTAAAAATTGTAATACATAATATTAATTATAATATCTATCTAAATCTAAATCATTACGTATAGAACATATGTAAACTCCCCATATAAATTGCAGTAACCCATTAATTTATTTGCGAATGCACAAAATAAAAAAAAAATAAACATTAGAAATACTTACATTGTTTTGAGACGGTGGCCGATTTGGCCCGCCGCCGCCGCCGCCACCATTGTTTGCGCCTCTTCTTTCTGAAATGTGATGAAATGAATTAAAGAAAATGTATAAAATGGCGCGTTACAAAAAAAAAAAACATACCTCTATAATTCTTTTCTGTTGCTCCATCTGAAAATATAATAACATAAAATTAATACCGAATTGAACAAGAAAAAAGAAAAACATAAAAATGAACAAATAGAATAAATAACAACAAAAAAATAATCAATAATAATAACAATAAAGTATAAGAATAGAAATGTAATTCTTACCTTGCACCAAAACGTCGTAAACAACACTATTATTTAAACAAAAACGCAACAATCCCATAGTTACACATGGCAACGCAATCAATGAAAATATTAAAAAAAAAACACCCAAATAAAAATCAAAAAGAATATTTCTAAACGTTTCCTCCCACCGTTTGACCCCTAAAATGGGATCGAGACGCGAGATTTTTCTTAAAATGACCCGATTTATAGAGATGCGTTTTAGGGGGAGTGCGCATAAAAGTCTAACGGATTTCGTCGTTTGACAACTGCCGCTGTCACACGGTAAAATGTCGCGAACTTCGATGAACGATTTCTAACGAAAATAGGTGTACCAATCGACACATATTAATCGAAACGTGACCAGAGAGATGTTTAGAAACTGTATTATTCATTAGCATATGAAAAAATGTGTAATAATTCGCGAAATATTGCCATTTCAGATAGAGCTTATACTCTAACCTAACATATCAATTTGGAACAATTTGAGCTAGCCTTATTTTTGTTCAAGACTCAATTCGTCGGTTTAAAGGTAAAAAATAACATTCGTAATACACGCTCAGGTATGTTTGTGAAAGTGCTTATTCAGTTTTTAGTTAGATTATTGAACAAATTTCATGAGAAATGTCAAATTATGACACGCTCATATTCCCAAATTATTATCGGGATGATTTCGGAATGAGAGAGGCGCGTAGGGTAATACGGAAAAGATAGTAAAATGACTGGATATAGGTGATGAAGCCCTGTGATAACGAAAATTACTCGCAAATACTCAAAAATGATACAAAATACTTCCGATAAAAAGCAGCGCACTTTTTAACGACAAGATACGGCATTATCGGACAGTAGTGAAGGTAGGTTTTCGTTTCGCGATATTTAACTAATTAAACAAGAACAGCGAAAGGGTCTTTTAGTCATTGTACTGACGTAACGTAGCTAAAAATTTCTAAAATGGTATAAAATAAATTGAACTGTCAGTTGTTTCATATAGTGTCTCATTATTTATAAACGGTTATTTTCGAAAACTACGAACACGAATACATTTGATCTAGCGGAGTTGGCGTGCGACAAACGGACTTTGTCGACGCAAGGTACCGGGATCGAATCACTGGCGGCCAAGATTTTTTTTTGCCAATTTTTTTTTTTTTTCATTTCGTTTTTTGTTCGATGGTAATTACATGATTATCTATTAATAGTGTTGATGTAATACAAAAGAACATGTATTTTACGTAGACTGATGTATGACAGTTGCACATTAAAATGAAACAAAAATTCAATCGGTGCATAAAAAGTGCAGTAAGTCGAAAACGCTATAAAATATTGTCGCAATAAATTAATTTTTTGCAACTTGAAATAAATATAACTTTAAAATTAACATTTTTACATATAGTACTACAAAAAAAAGGTTCTGCTTTTTTCTCCGTATCTGATTCCATCCGAAGGCTGGGTCGTTGATTACAGCTCCATTTTTGGCATTTAGGAAAAATCTTTTCTACAAAAGTTGTACAGAATTGAATGCTGCATAAGTTAAAAATATTTTCAAATGTACCGGGTGTTCAAGAAGACTGAGTTTTAAGAAAAAACTTTTTTACAAAAGTTGTAAAGATTGCTGCATACCCTAAACATAGTTTCGACTATACAGGGTGTTCCAAAAGTAAAAACAAAAGAAAACTACACTTAAAACGTATTGCACATTGTAAAAGTGGCAACTTCCCTCGAATGGGGACCGACTTCAAGAAACCACCTTCCTCAAGTAACCACCTTCCTCAAGTACCACCTTCTTCATTGACTAGAAGCGCAGCTTCTAGTCTTGTTTTACTATTATTGTAGTAGGAAGGAGTGGCCAATCTGTCAAAACGTGAAACACGTAAACTTGCTTTCTAGATTGTTGCCCAAACTATATTCCGCTTGGGATCTACGTTGAAATCGCGTCCTAGTATGGTTGATGGTGACGTTTTGTCCTCATTGTAACTAAATAGCATGCAGTGTAGCTAAGCTGTTTATTGGTGTATCATTTTAGATCATGAGTCAATTGTAAATTAAATCGTAGTTGTCTTCAAACGTCAATTATTTTCGTTCTGACGTTCGCATGATCCTTTAATAGATCCTCTTTACTGTTTTCCGAATTGTCGACATGCCAGGTCTGTGTTGCGTGGGATGAACAAGCGGTAAGGGGATTTTTTTTTTGAAGAAATGCTTTCTACCATTCTTAGAGTCAAGCAGTTTTCGATAATAAAATTTAATAATATATCATGGATGTAGGTGTGCTGGTAAATGAATTTGAAGCCACATTAAAGGTATGGTGCGATTATAAATATGTACAGGGTGAAAAGTTACGAGCCGTGGATTGTATTCTGGGCTACTGGAAATGGAAAGGATTTCAGCTGTAGGCGTACCTACGCACGAGGCCACAGCGCAGAGTTAGCCTGATATTCTCTTTCTCGCTAAAGCTCAGTTTTATATCACTATTGATGGTATGAATAACAAATTAATAACCAATTGTAAACACGATTTAGTTTGTAAAAGTAATATTAAATCCAACATTATATTTGTATTAGCGAAAAGTAAAACAATCTATTCATGCTTCTATTCTATCCATACTAATTTTTATATCGAAGTACCAGATAATGTATACTATAAATTTCAGTGACAGAGCTCATAAACAATATCAAAAGAAAAAGAGACTGAAAAGGAGTTTTAAAAGTCAATAATCAAATGAAATAAACAAATAATAAATAAAGTACCTATTCGTAGGTAAATAGTATATTATTGAAAAAATATTCATGTTCATATTTATTAACCATTAATTCATAAAATTTTAGGAGACCGGAATAATCGTCGGGTAAAAGTTCATGGGATGTGCTAATTTTGTACGGCGGATATTTATTCCCATGTAAAAGGTTATTGCACTAACATTACATTCGCGAGCAATTTGTGGATTTAATTCGATCGGAATTCAAGTTTGTGCATTAAAACTTGAATTTCGATATCACTGACATTTTTCGTCAGGGCGTTTCTATTTTTGCTATTTATTAATGTAAACGTTGTTTCAAAACATCGGCCGTATTACGAATAGTAGTCGCGCTAGGAATTGATTTTTGGGTATAATTTACTGCAAATAAATCGCGTGTAACTGCTATGAATTTCCACTGAAAAATTGGTTTTACTATAAATAGTTTTTCCTCGGATGTATAATACTCCATTTTTTTTTTTAAATTACCGGCCGCGATTAAAACTTACTAACCGTTATCAAACTTGAGGACCGTACCCTAATACCACGCGGCCCCTTATTAAGAAATGAACGAAATAAATTGGCCGGCATCCCTTGAAGTGAATTACGTATTGCTGTGAACTGATGGTCCAAGCATATAAGTAAAGAGAAAATAAAAATGACAAAATTAATTTAGCTAGCTCAGCAAAAATGAATTCAAATTCTTTAGATTCTCAAACTCAGGGAAATTTCTTAAAAATTAAAAGTGGGCTTTGATAAATTTACTTTCTTAAAAATCCCCAAAAAATTGAAAATAGCAGATTTAGAAATAAAAGAACTAATTAAGGTGATATTATATTCATTAAATTTATTGAAAAAAAAAAAAAAAACACAATCGATTACAACAATAGGGGAAAAAACCGTGACACAGAAGGTGTCGGATTAAAATAACCCCTTCGTGAATCTAAAATTTAAGAAGGACAATTCAAATCCTTCAGCAAACAAAATGGTGAAATCGTTCTAGAAGGAAATTCAATACAAAAAAAAATAAAATCCACGTGGTTTCAAAAATTCAAAGCAACTAAAAATTTAATTCAAATAACGTGGAGTAAACAAGCAAAAATTAACAATGAAATAAAAAACAGCTCTCAGCTTCACTTCACCTTCCCCGAGGTGATAAAATAAAAATAAATTAATAAATACAAAAAAAAACGGAAAAATTTAAACTCTACACGCGCTTTCTTCTAAAACGAATATAAATAAACAAAAACTTACTTAAATTGTGCCAAACAAGTAGAGAAGTCTGAATACTGATTAAAAATAAAATAAACCGAAACAAATGAAAAATGGAAAATGGGTTAAAAAGAAAAATCTCAAAATTTACAAGTAACAACTCCGTCACTATTCAGACTCTGCCTAACGTGGCTCAAGCAACCGCGTATATACAAAACAGCTGACTGCGCGCGCTCTGCAACGGCGCAAACAACATAAAATCACCTTAAAGAAGGACATAAGCAAGATAAAACTAATGCTAAACTTATAATCAAAGAATAATGAACTAACTACTGAACAATTAAATATCCAACAAAACTACTAAATTCAAAGTAAAAGTAAAATTAGTGAGAATTTGCGCGCGTCAAGCCAAAACATGAACTATGAAAATACGCAGCATAGAGTTTACACAACCGGGAGACATTTCACAGCACATCTCCCAATTCTTAAGGGGAAACGAAAGTCTCGAGAGAAATAGAGTGTTTCTCCTTAAAAATTGTCGCACACGAAAAAAAAATAACAAAAGTCAAAAGTGCTCGCACAACACAAACAAAACAGTATTCTCCGCACACAGGGGTGAAAACACTCACTCACGGGTGAGGAACCTACCGGGTCGTGGTGGAAGTGCTGGAAGTGCTGAAATGTGGTAACGCCCCTTGTTCTGACATACCATCCACCGATATGAAGTTCATAAGTGACTCCATCAAAAACTCTAGCCACTCGATACGGTCCCACGAACGGTAGTTCAAGTTTTTGGCAGATCTGGCGATCACGTCTGGCCATCACGCTTACCGACGAACTAGGACAGCATCACCAACTTTGAACGAGTACGCTTGACGACCTTCGCGTTCCCTGGCGAACGTAACGATCTCAAGGAGCTGCAGTTCCTTCTGGCTTCATCAGTGCGAGCCTCGAGGTACACATCCTCTTCTAAAAGATTCAGGGACGGCTGGCATCCTTCCATACATCAACGTATAAGGACATTCCTCCGTGGTGGTGTTAGGAAGTTTGATTGATCCAATCTTCTATGTTCTGGACATGACGAACCAGTCGGTGTTGGCGTTGGTGAGTCTGCATTCGGAGGAACTTCACGACTCTTGGATGTATCTCTCGCAAGGATTTCCACAAGGATGACGTATAGAACAGAAAGACACTCTTATATCACGCTCTAACATGGCGTCAGTAAAAACGATGAGTATTAAAATATGTCGCAATTGTCGGCTAGAATGCGTCGCATCTTACCTTATGCATGATAAAGTTATCAATACATCTAATAGCAGTATCAGTATTATAAAATCTAGTGGGAAAAAGTCTTACAAATTTTAGTAAACACATCAACCATCACAAAAATGTTCCGGTATCACAAATGATCCAGGAATTAAATTTCCAAAAAATCGATGGCAACTAGGTCAAGTTTGTTGTCCACAACGATGCTCTTGATAACATCTTGACAAGTTCGGTTCTTCGTTTTTCCAAGTTGACACTGAAGACATGAGCGTAACAATGTCCTTGGCGATGTTCTGTCTCTGACAGCGAAGAAAGCTTCTCTGAACGTGAGCCAAACTTTGTGACCTCCATGTGTCCAAGGGATTCATGAATCAGTAACATTGCCTTGACGAGCATACACTTCATTAATACGACATTGAATTGATCACGTAACCTCTTCATTAAAACGCCATCTCTGATCACATACTCTTTATAAACATCTTGGTGAACTAATGCCTCTCGTATACCATTGAACATTCATCTTGTTGAATCTCATTTATTCTGACAAGTCAAACAACCCCTCGGCTTCATACATATTATATGTATTTAACTCAACATGGTTTAAAATGGCTTTTAAACTGTGCATACAGATAATGCATCAGCTGTTACATTAAGTTCTCCTTTTATATGTCGAATTTCAAAAACATACTCGGAAAGTAGCAGTGACCAACGATAAATGCGGTTGTTCGAAACCTTGTTGACATTAACGAGGTGAGGGCAGCATGATCAGATTCTACAATAAATTTCTTACCAAGCAAATAAAATCTTAATTTGCTTATTGCATAGACAACGGCTAGCATCTCTTCTCTGAAACAGTGTATCTCATCTCATAGCTCTTAAGGATTCTGGAAATAAAACAAATTGGTTCCTCTCCACTTTGACCAATTTGAATTAAAAACACCACTAATGGCTGTGTCACTGGCATCGACACGTAACAAAAATTCCTTATTAAAATCTGGTAAAAGTAAACATAACGACTTGTGAAATTCTGACTTTACATTTTCAAACGCAGCTATTCTCTCAGCTGTCCAACTGAATTCTCATTCTTACGCAACAATTGAATAAAGGTGCACTGATGTGTGCTAATCTTGTACAAATCTCTTATAATAATTTATTATTCCTAAAAATCCTCTCAACAACTTAACACTACTAGGTCTAGGGTACTTCTTAATGACTTCTAGCCTAGATACATCTACTCTCACATGATTCTGTGATAAATCATACCCCAAAAACTTTACTTCACGTTTCATAAATTCACACTTCCGAAGGTTCACTTTCAGACCATTCATTGCAAGAACCTCAATAACTTTACGTAAATGTAAAAAATGCTCATCTAAACTTTTGCTAAAAATTAAAATATCATCAATATAATGTGCTACAAATGAATTAAATGGTTCTAAAATTTGTTGCATAGCGCGTATCAAGGCGCAGCCGAACTACTCAAACCATAAGGTACAACCTTAAATTGATAAACATTACATCAACCATAAAACCACAAAATCTTCTAGATGCCTTGTCCAAAGGTACCAACCAAAAGAGCTCTTAAGATCTAGTTTCGTAAAATAATTTGCATTTGTACACCTTGCTAATAACGTTTCCACCGTGATCGGTGTCTCAAACTGCGGACGAGTGCGCTCATTAAGACGTCGAGCATCGAGACACAGACGGATGTCTCCATCCTTCTTCTCTCACAACGACCAAAGATTGATATACTTAGTAACGCCACGTCAATCACACCATCTCAAGCATCTGGGAAACTTCCTCTCTTACTTTCTCCTGCATGCCTAGGAATGGGATAATTCTTGATCTTGTACGGCTTGACCATCCACCTCAAGAGAGTGCTCATAATTAACAGCAAAACTAGGAATTTATCTACTAGGGACAAACATACTGCTTCAAAATCTCTTTAACTTCCGATTCAAACTCACATCACAATTAATTTCAATTTCATCAACATTATCTGGGGATTCTATCTGGGAATTATTACTTCAACTAACTCTAACTCTGACTCTCCAATAACTTAACCTCCTTATCCTCTTCAGATAAAACTACACCTTGTACATCATAACTTTCAACAACTTTTCCACAACTCTGTATAACCTTCTTAAAACTATCACTCTTTTCTCTCATTTCATCATTTTCATTTTCCTTTTCTCTGCTTATATTATTAACTACTTTCTCCTCATCAGGAGTCTCAGAACACCAATTAAATCTCTCCCCTTCTATCTGAACAAATTTCCTTTCTACATCTATAATTGCTTTCATTTTGTCTAATAATCAATCCAATAATTCCGTGTCTGCGTAATCCTCTTACAGAAATAAATTCTCCCAGAAATTTAAAATTGTGAAGTTTATATTCAGTAACAAAAATTTTATTGATAACAGCAATCACTTTCTTTGTAGCAGATACTATTGTGATTTTTCGAGTTGGAATGAATTTCCCTAAATTCTGTCTCTCTAATACTTTTATAACTTCCTCATCCAAAAATGAAGCCTCACTTCCCGAATCAACAAGACATTTAAAATCATTATTCCCAAATCTAACATTAATATGTGCAATTCTAAATTCATAGATCTTATCGTCTCATTCCGCATCATGGTGTACAATTTAATCTTTTGGTTGTTCAATTAAAAATCCTTCCCTCGAGCTTCATCCACTAATTCATCCGCCCTTGATACCGCTTTTTCCGCTTTAAAAGTTACCCTTGTGTCTTTTGGTATAGTGCCAGTGTTGTTTGACAATTGACTTTTAATCTCTACATTATTAACATTACAATTTGTAGACCCTTGCCCTGGTCCTCTGCTATAATCTCTATCAGCTGACTTAAAATAATTATTGACATAGTGTGGGAAGCCACTTGATTTGTGTTTGACCTTGTCTGATCACCTGAAACGACGGTCATTTATTAGCTGAGGCACGTTCACTCTATCATTGCTTGAACTCTGACGTTCACCATTTCACGATTGATACCCTGACTCCTGTTGGCATAGGGAGCTGGTCTCGGCGTTACGTTAACCGTGAAGACTGTTGACGTTTGAATCCGTCACTTTGCGAACTAACAAATGCCTGATTTTGGTTGACATTATTTCAGGTCTTCGCGTATTCCAAGAATTGACATTGCTTTGTTCCGCATAGTCTAATCTCTTAATTAGTTCCAAAAACTGACTAATAGAGGTTATATTCTGCATCGCAACAGCTTGCGTGACCTCAGGTTCAAAATGCCTGGACAATTGAGTGATTAAATCTGATTCTAATATTGAAGGTGATAAATATTTAAGGACATTGATCTTTTTTATGACATAAACCTCTCTACTGTCTAAACCACCTTTTCTATATGCGCCTAAGAATAAATTTGTTCTCACCCTTAGCTGTATTGACTGACTCCAATATTGGCGCTCAAATGCTTCCTTGAACTGCTCCCATGTGGTTATATCATCTGCGACGAATTCAAACCAAGTCCGAGCTTCATCCTTCATGCAACTCCTGGCAACTTGCAATTTATTCCGGTCTCCAGGAATGGACTCTACAAAATCATTCAGGTTTCTCAGAAAAGCCATCGGATTGTGGGTTGCTAAACCGTAAAATTTCGGTAGCTGCTCCACTTGCACAGGCAATGAAAAATTGAGACTATTGTAAGGTTGAAAATTACTTGGAACTTCTTTCATTCTGAATATCTTTTTTGAAATTTCCTCTTCTGCTTTTTCCACACTTTCTGCTATTTTCTCTTTCATCTCACATTCTATAGCCTTTACTTTATCCTCAACCATATTCTCACTCTCATCCCATTTATTCTTCATCTTGCTAATCTCTTGATGACAAAACTCTATCGCAATTTGATTTGACGTGCTCCTTACTGTGTTATCTAAAACTTTACTTTCTATTTCTTTAACATTCTTATCAATTCGGTCAACCTCAAGTTTACTACCAAATACAATTCCTCTAATCTTTTAAACAATCATTTTGCATCTGTACCAATTCTTTGGTCTCAGCATCACTTCTTTTTTATTAGCAATCAATAACTCTTTTATCATTTTCATCATATCATTCATACTATTAATACTTTCCTTCGTATTTTCCGCCTCGTCTTTCTGTATACGCACATCCTCCATCCTTTCCTTGTCCTCAACTTCCGAATCTCCCATTGACGATCTGTTTGTTCCTGCCACATCCGACTCATCCTCACTGCCAATAGTTCTTGGATTCCGCCACGTCTGGTCTTTCGGAACGTAGACTTCCTGTTGTGTGGTGAGCTTGTCCATATTCATTCCAGTTGCGGTGTATATAAAAAAATTTTAAGCACACGAAAAAGATCAGTTTTGTCTGAGCAACGCGAAATTCTCACAAATTCAAAACACGGGATCCTAATCTTACTAATTACAATTACAATGTCGCGCCGCACGTTGGGATTGCCAAAAATATATGCTGTGAACTGATGGTCCAAGCATATAAGTAAAGAGAAAATAAAAATGACAAAATTAATTTAGCTAGCTCAGCAAAAATGAATTCAAATTCTTTTAGATTCTCAAAACTCAGGGAAATTTCTTTAAAAATTAAAAGTGGGCTTTTGATAAATTTACTTTCTTTAAAATCCCCAAAAATTGAAATAGCAGATTTAGAAATAAAAGAACTAATTAAGGTGATATTAATATTCATTAAATTTATTGAAAAAAAAAAAAAAAAACACAATCGATTACAACAATAGGGGAAAAAACCGTGACACAGAAGGTGTCGGATTAAAATAACCCCTTCGTGAATCTAAAATTTAAGAAGGACAATTCAAATCCTTCAGCAAACAAAATGGTGAAATCGTTCTAGAAGGAAATTCAATACAAAAAAAAAAACTAAAAATCCACGTGGTTTCAAAAATTCAAAGCAAACTAAAAATTTAATTCAAATAACGTGGAGTAACAAGCAAAAATTAACAATGAAATAAAAAACAAGCTCTCAGCTTCACTTCACCTTCCCCGAGGTGATAAAATTAAAATTAAATTAATAACTACAAAAAAAAAACGGAAAATTTAAACTCTACACGCGCTTTCTTCTAAAACGAATATAAATAAACAAAAACTTACTTAAATTGTGCACAAAACAAGTAGAGAAGTCTGAATACTGATTAAAAATAAAATAAACCGAAACAAATGAAAAATGGAAAATGGGTAAAAAGAAAAATCTCAAAATTTTACAAGTAACAACTCCCGTCACTATTCAGACTCTGCCCTAACGTGGCCTCAAGCACCGCGTATATACAAAACAGCTGACTGCGCGCGCTCTGCAACGGCCGCAAACAAACATAAAAATCACCTTATAAGAAGGACATAAGCAAGATAAACTAATGCTAAACTTATAATCAAAGAATAATGAACTAACTAACTGAACAATTAAATATCCAACAAAACTACTAAATTCAAAGTAAAAGTAAAATTAGTGAGAATTTGCGCGCGTCAAAGCCAAAACATGAACTATGAAAATACGCAGCATAGAGTTTACACAACCGGGGAGACATTTCACAGCAGTATGTCTAGCGATTCGTCTCCTCCCTTAGCAGTACTATAGATGAAATTGAAATGATCGATGTGAAGGTAGCATTCTGTAGTAGTTCGACAAGGGAAAAGAATAGCGGTAAATGCTTACCGTTAGACAGCCATAGCATCCGGATTGGATGTGGTATATCGAATTGTATATCTGACACATAATCGCCCAGCAGAATACCAGACGTATTTCTCGATTTTGTTAGCTGATAGAAATCATATTTTCATCCTTATTTTATTCATATTGCGGCAATTGTCATGTCGAAAGTGTGCTCTCAATGTATGGCATATATCATTTGGAAAGTAGTAACGACCGCACTTCGTTAAGGTATAAAATTGCATATATGGGTAATGCGGTATTAATAATAATAAAACTTGGTCAGCCTGTTCTTTTCTACTCTCTGTCGCACACCATAGGCGTCGCCCTATTCGAGGTGTGTAAGAGCCCGCGGCCGACTTGCGTTGCTAAAGGCTCGAGAAGGGGTGGCGGTCGCGAAGCGAACGCGTAACGTATAGATGGGGACGAGACGTGGAAATCGCAACGGCGTATCGCGAACGAATCGTAAAATGTGTGTAGAACGTGAAAATTCGATAAGAGTTTAGATTTTTGCGGCGAACGGCACTGGAGACCGAGAAATGTCAAACTGGCGGCCAACGACAGATTTCGCGTTGTCAAAGTTGGGCGATTTCCCGCGATCGCCACGAGGCAGAGATAGTATTTGAGAGTGGGGTTAATGTGGGAAAGGCTCCACACATGTTTCCTCTTACCGATTGAACCCTAAAATAGGGTCCAGACGGTTTAATTTTTTTAAAAAGACCCGATTTGTAGAGGTGTATTTTCCCGGGGAAGAGCTTGGAAGTTTGGCGGGTTTCGTGGGATATCAAATACCGCTGTCACGCGGTAAAATGTAATGAGCTTCTAGAGACGATCTCTAACGTAAATGGGCATACAAGCGACACGTACTGTGTCGAAACGTGACCAGAGAGATGTTGGGAGCCTGTATGATTCGTCAGCATATGGAAAAATGTGGGGAATAATTGAGAGAAATATTGTCATTTCTGATGGTACCGATTTGCCGTAACCTCACCAATTATTTGGGTGATAATAATAGCGATTTGAGGTAATTTAACGTTAAGTGAAAGGTAGAAAAGGTTCGTAATACACGCTCAGGTATGTTGGTGATTATAATTATACAGTTTTTAGATAAATTATTGAGCGAGATGCGAGAGAGAGATGTCAACTTAAAAGCGTCAATTTGTCGCACTAATATCGGCTCAGAAACCGTAACGTGGTGCGAAATTATTTTTGAAACGGCTTCCTGTATCCTTGATTTAACAGTTTGAACCCTAAAATGGAGTGGAAACGCGGAATTTCTCTCAAAATCAATCGATTTATCGCGTCATACATCTGGCCGAGGTCGTTAATTGTGCCGATTTTGCGACACCGACAGCGGCTCAAAAACCGTATCTTGGTATGAAATTGTTGTCGGAACGGCTTCTCTCATGTTTCATCCTACAATTCGAACCCTAAAATAGGGCAGGAACGCGAAATTTTTATTCAAAATTATTCGATTTATATAGCTATGTTTGCCTGTCACATTTGACAGAAGTCGTTGAAGCACGTTCGGCAAATGGCCGGCGAAAAACCTACATAATTCTGTGCGACGTTTTTGGAGTAAAGATGCACTCCAAGCAAGTGTAAGAAGTCGAAATATGATTTGACAAACGTTATGAGCTAAATAGCAGGAAGGTCGATAGGGAGAATGCCAAATAATTCACGAAATTATTGTCATCTCAGATGGAGCTAATCGTCTAACCTACCATATGTCGATATGGAACAATTTGCGGCACCTCTATTTTCGTTTACGGCTCAGTTCGTCGATTAAAAGGTGAAATAACTTTCGTAATACGCGCTTAGGCATGTTTGTGAAAGTGATTATTTTCAGTTTTTAGATAGATTATTGAATAAATTCCAAGAGAAATGTAAAATTACGGGACGCTCATATTCCCAAATTATCGAGATGATTTCGGAAGGGAGAGAGGCGCGTAGATAATGCGGAAAAATGGTAAAATGACTGGATATAGGTGATGAAGCCCTGTGGTATCGAGAATTACTCGCAGTTGCCCAAAATATTGCAAAATACTTGCGATAAAGGCAGCGTCTTTTTGCCGGTCATTATACGCCAAGATACGACATTGTCGGACAATGGCGAAAATTTTGTAGGTAGGCGGTGTCATCGCGATGTTTATTAATTAAATAAGAATAGTGAGAGATCTTATAATCATTGCACATACGTAACGTAACTGAAATATCTGAAGTATTGTAACATAAATTGAACTGTCAGTCACTGTCATATTTTAATTTATATGTGGGTGCATTTTAGCCTAGAGGGATCGGCGTGCGACAAAAGGAGTTTGTTATCGGGAGGTGCCGGGTTCGAATCACGGCGGGTCAGGTTTTTTTTTATCGTACTTTTTTTTATTGTACTTTATCGATTGCAATACATGATTATTTATTATTGGGGCCAATAAATTTACAGAAGAACATTTATTTTATGCAGATTGCTGTTTAGACAATTTAATATATATATAGAATCAAAAACACGATGGCGCGACTAAAATGTAGGAATATTATTAAAAAACTATGACATTTTGCAACAGACATTTGTGGGTGCTTGGATCGTTGCATTTGATGCTGATAATATTGTTTGGAAAAATAAAATGACGGATAAAATAGGAAGAAATATAGGGAAAATCGCCAACTATTTTTTAAAAGCTGCAACTTATGGGATGTTATAAAAGGAAATAGGGAAAATAGAGAATAAAAACGCAATAAAGAAAAAGAGAATAGGGAAAGGGAAAAGAGTAAGGCAATAGGGAAAGGCAAAGGAAATGGGAATGGGAAAGGGAATGGAAATGGGAATAGGGAAAGGGTATAGGGAAAGGGAATAGAGAAAGGGAATGGGGAAAGGGAATGGGAATAGGGAAGAGCGAGTGGTAAAGGGGAAAAGGGAATAGGGAACAGAGAAAGGGAATACAGAAAGGCAGTAGAGAATGAGAATAGGGAACGAGAATGGGTAAAGGGAATACGGAGAGGGAAAGGGAATAGAAAAGGGAACGGGGAAAGGGAAACTGAATAGGGAAAGGGAATGGAAAAAGAGAATGGGGAAAGCGGATGTGGAAAGGGAATCGGAATAGGAAAATGGAATAGATAAAGGGAATAGGGAAATGAAATAGGGAAGGGGAATAGGGAAAGTAAACAGGAAAAGGGAATATGGGAAGTGAATAAGGAAAAGGAATAGGGAAAGGAAATAAGGAAATGGAATAGGGGACCTGGAATAAAGAAATGGAATAAAGAATAAGAGTAGGGATCGAGAATGGGTAAATAGAATAGGGAGAAGGAATAGGGAAAGGGAAAGGGAATGGGGAAAGGGAATGGGAATACGGAAAAGGAATAGGGAATTAGGAGAGGGAATAGGGAAAGGGAGTAGGGAAAGAGAATAGAGAATAAGGAGAGGGAATAGAGAAAGGGAATAGGGAAAGGGACTAGGGAAAGGGAATAAGAAAAAGGAATAGGAAAGGGAATAAGGAACAGGGAATAGAGAATAAGAATAGGAAACAAGAATAGGTAAAGGGAATAGAGATAGGAAAAGCGAAAACAAAAATGATAAAAGGGAATAGGGAAAAACTGAAAAATAAACTATAGGAAAAATCGTCAACTATTTTTCAAAAGCTGTAACTTATGGGATGTTATAAAAGGAAATAAAGAAAATAGACAATGAAAACGCAATAAGGAATAAGAGAATAGGGAAAAGGGGATAGAATTTGATTTCAGCTCTATTTTTACTTTTAGGAAAGAAGTCTTTTCTACAAAAGTTTTATAGAATTGAATGCTGCATAACCTGAACATATATAAAAATATACAAAGTGTTCAGAAAGACTGGGTTTTCCATCACTATAGCTTTACTTTCGCTTTTAGGAAAAAACCTTTTCTACAAAAGATGTACAGAATTCAATGCTGCATAAGTTAACAATATTTTACACAGGGTGTTCACGAAGATTGAGTCTTTGATTAAAGCTTTATCTTTGCTTTTAGGAAAAAAAAACTTTTCTACAAAAGTCTTATAGAATTGAATGCTGCATAACCTAAAAATATTTTCAAATATATCGGGTGTTCAGGAAGACTGGGTTTTTTCATTATAGCTCTATTTTTGCGTTTAGGAAAAAAAATTCTACAAGAGTGTTATAGAATTGACTGCTGCATAACCTAAAAATATTTTCTAATATACCGGGTGTTCAGGAAGACTGGGTTTTTTCGTTATAGTTCTATTTTTGGGTTTAGGAAAACATATCTTCTACAAGAGTGTTATAGAATTGAATGCTGCATAATCTAAAAATATTTTCAAATATACCGGGCGTTCAGGAAGACTGGGTTTTTTCATTATAGCTCTATTTTTGCGTTTAGGAAAAAAAAATTCTACAAGAGTGTTATAGAATTGACTGCTGCATAACCTAAAAATATTTTCTAATATACCGGGTGTTCAGGAAGACTGGGTTTTTTCGTTATAGTTCTATTTTTGGGTTTAGGAAAACATATCTTCTACAAGAGTGTTATAGAATTGAATGCTGCATAACCTAAAAATATTTTCAAATATACCGGGTGTTCAGGAAGACTGGGTTTTTTCACTATAGCTCTATTTTTGCTTTTAGGAACAAATCTTTTCTACAAAAGTTGTACAGAATTAAATGCTGCACAACCTAAACATATTTTCGACTATACATGGTCCTCCAAAAGTAAAAAAAAAACAAAAAAAAAAAAAAAAAAACAAAAACTACTTAAAACGTACAGCACATTCTAAAAGTGCCACCATCTTCGCTGGGCGAAGATGCGCAGCATCTAGTATTTAATAAAAAAGACTACTTTATATGATCTCAATATTTCGTCATTTATGAATGACTTCTTCAGAAGGAATTCTATAATATTATAACAGGATATAAAGCAATAGTAATGAAAATATAGAAATAATACTTACAATTTGAATATAATAATATAATTGAAAGTTTTTGTAATTTAGAATTGTTAAAAAGTCAGAAAAACATTTTTGTCAATAAGCTAATGTTACTAGATATTATGTAAAATGTTACAATAAATATGGTTAAATTAATTTGTATCTGTATTAAAGTCAATTGAATTTTAACTGCTGTTAATATGCACCATTTCTAGAAATAACCGCTTGTTGTAATTATTTTCAATTTCAAGAATTTTAGTATTATCATGATTAAAATTGTGGTCTAAACTTTGAAAATGTAGAGACAAAGCACATGAACGACTCTATCACTTTTGTGTTGAGTTGTTCTATTTTTTAACAGTTGAGAAGTTTGACCAATGTAACAACCTTGACAATCACGACAAGGAATATTATATACCACATCATTTTGGTCCAAAATTGGTATCTTGTCTTTAGTTTTAGTAAAGATTGTTTTTATGGTTGTTACATTGTATTTTGCAATTTTGATGTTTTTAAAATCTTTAAAATGTTTTATATTATTAGTTAAATCTTCTACGAAAGGTAGTTTGCAATATTAAAAAGTGGTCGTTGTACCAGTATTTCTTTGTTCATGTAAGGAATTTGGAGAAAATATTAATTTGGAAATAATATTTTTAGGATAGCCGTTATTGGAAAAAAATTAAATAACTTTTTTAAATTATCGCTAAGAAATCTTATGTCGCTAATCTGTGTAACTCTGTTTTTCATAGCGATAACAGTATTATATTTCTAATTTATAGGATGATTAGAATAAAAGTTCATGAATCTACCAGAAGATGTAGGTTTTTGATGACAATCTAATATAATAATGTTATTTTCTAATCTTATAACTTTGGTATCAAGAAAAGGTACATAACGATCAAAAGTAAGGAAATAAAACAATTCAACAGCGCTCATAAAGTATTTATTCGTTGGAGTCATACATTATCACTATCAAAAGAAAACTAACGAAATTTGATGTGTTCGTTTCAAAATCATTTTAGATATTTTGAAGGTTATATCTGTCGTATCCCTAAACATACTCTAATTCACCTGGAGTACCCGGTTAATTCGAATTAACGGATATACATATAATTAAGCTCTAATATCTTTGCCTATAGCTATTTAGATATCGCACAGTCATATGGGAAGTCGCTTTCTGTTATGCAAATGCAGTGCTACAATAAAATAGATCATCAATTCATTCAATACACAATAACGCAGCAGATAGCATCTAAACAAGCCATTTCCGTGGCGCACCTTGCTAAAGTACTAGTTAAGTTATACCAACAATTTTTATTTTATCGAAAGAATCAATTATAACATTAAAAAAATCTACAAACAGATTCAATTTGAATTTAAGTTTACATGTTACCTATTATTATCTCTATATGTACTTACTTATATCTATACATCTTTCTCTAATTTTCTTAAATAAAAGTGTAAATAAATAATCAGAATTGGATATTTTCAGAAGGGAGAAGGTCATAATAAAAAAGGATAGTTGAAAAGAAACTATAGAAAGAGAAATAGAAGACTGAGAACACGAAGAAACACACAAGAAGCAAGAACTATTAAGGCAAACATTATCTTGAAAGTGGAACTAAAGAAATAAGCAGATTTGGAGAATACATAGAGTGAAATATAAACCAATATTCAGGAAAATACAGCTATTCAAACCGGGATGTGGATAACCGTCTATTACAAGAAATTACAGATTCCAGAGCTATAGAAGCATATCATACTTGAACTATATGGTTCAATTAATTCACATTGGCGATATATTTAATAAAAAAATATTTATTTTAACACTTAAGTCTAATTAAAATAAAATAACACTAGTAATAAATAAATAGAACACTGTTAAGACACTAAATAACCTAAATTTACTCAAATACTACATCTTTACATTCACAATTTATATCCACTATTTATTTCAACTTATTACTTCTTCGTTGACTTCCGTGAAACTCTTCAATAGAACAGTTACGTAGCAAGCTCTCATAAAACCGCTGGTCCTTGCTTATGAACGGATTCATATTTGCCGCCGTTGATTCTAGAGCTGTGCGTATCTTTACTGAATGTTCTAGTACACTCCCACTAGAAACTTCAATTGCGTATCGATGAAGCATACAACAGCGCCCTCTATGAGCGGTTTAATTATCTCAGATGATCCCCGTCCTATACTGTACGCCATCTGCTGGCGCAGTGTGAATTTTCATTTTAAAAATGAACGCGCACAACAATATTGTTGAAATTTTAATGAATATGTGTATAGTATATTGCTGATTTGTTTTATTATCTTATTAGTCCTAATATTGTGAACCGATTTTAATGTGTGTTGAGTATCATGAAATGAGAATTAGCTAGCAGATCCGGAATACGATACTTTTTTTGTAAATAAATAAAGCAATAGTTCGGCGTCACCTCGTCGTACGAAGACAGAAAACCATATCAGTTCACTAACTTTGCATAAACCACATTTCTGTCAGGATAAAGTCTATCTATCTTTTAACTCCAGAATTTAAAAAACTAGAAAACTTTGGTAGGGTGGATAAAGGTTGCAATTTTTATCCAAACTCACAGAACGTATTCGTATAATTAATTGTTAATGTATTTCTACTAATAACTGTAATAATTAAGAGGATTTTTTTTCCAAGAAAAAAAAAATTCTCGTCACGCAGGATTCGAACCTACACCCTCTCGCTTACCGGACGAGCGCTCTACCATTTAAGCTAGCGAAGCATATGTAGGTTCGTGCGACAAATCGACATATGTCGATATCAGATCTTGAAAGGCCGGTAGGACGGCGAAAATGCAAAGATTGTAAGCTTTTAGCCTTACTTACCTGCAATAGTCACTCTCGGCTCTGTGGGAATAATTTGAACATCTATCGTTGAATCCCACTGTAATGAACACTACTAAACTCAAATTTACTTGTATTTTTTTTTCTCGAGATATGCCGTGATGATAATAATAATAATAATAATATCAATTTATTGGCTCACACAAATTTTATGAGCCAAAAAGACTAAATCACCTAATGGTGTTCTTTCTTTAGCCTTGATTCATTTAAATTTTCATAGATTTTAGCCGAAACGATCATTTGCTGTACCTGACAGCCCCAATTTAGTAATTCCTTTCTTGTAAGCACTCTCCTTCTTTAATTGACATACTTTTCGGGTATCACTGCCTATTCTATAAAACCAACTTCAAAACTTCTTTTACTAGCATCTTTCTCCAAAATCCTCGGAATGTAACACAAAGAAACTATTAAAAAAACTAAATTGACAGTGCTGTCAGAACACGAAGTCGTGATATCTTTACTTCCAAGATAGTGTTCTTTCCATTTATAATCTGATGAGTTTTTTTTTTTTTCTTTATCTGGTAGTTCGGCTACACAACATACTGCTTGTAATAATTGATTAAATTTACGTTAAATGAGCATTCCATCCACAAAACCAATATGTTTTAATTCGGATTTTTTTGAAGCCTAACTGAGTTCCATTTTATATTTAGAATCGCAGGAGGTATCCTAGAATCCTCATATTATCTTCGCATCAATCTCTAGAACACTTGATTTTATATTCGTGTATGTAGGTATTTTGTTGGAGTAGAAGTTGCTATAATGTTATTTTGCTTCCTAGTGCGCAGTAGGTTGGAGTGTATGTCCATAGTCTGGTCTAGTCCATAGTCTGGTAACCATAGTATATTCACCAACAGTTTTGTATTAATATATAATTAATTATTATAGTAAGACAACTTTTACCTATTGTTCGTATGCCGCACAGTGGTCCCAAATCCCGATAAGCTAGCCAAAATATGAAGGTATTATTGGATTTCAATGATCTAATATCTATCTGTTGCGAATCATCATTACCCTTCTCGTGTTTTACATCATCCAGACTGAATTTGGATATTGATGGTGAAAGCAATAGTTTCAACGCGTGCAGAGATAAAGATTTCAATTTTTTGGTAGGGTAGTTTTCGTAAACTGGAGGTAAACAGATCAGACGATACCAAGAGCTTACAAAAAACATCTTTTTGAAACGCTCTCATTTTCGTGCAAATTCTTCCCGAAACCTTTTAATATATTTATTACATGATTCCTGTGCTTCTTCAGACTGTCCAATAGGAAGCAAAAGAGATTCTATAATTTTGCGCCCATGAATCAGGATTTTATGCACGCTAGTTGGCATATAATAGCATTTGTACACGTCAACAAATTTTCATGCAGTATCTTTCTGTTTTTTTTTTCAATTTTTGCGCATCGATTTCAAAACTACAAGAAATTACCTGTGATATTACGAGACATCACTTGATTAAATCTTCATCAAACCCCGTTATTGATGCGGAAATTTCTGTGTTTTCAAAAAAAAAAAAACGTCGTGCTGTATTGCCGTCACTTG
The DNA here is from genome assembly GCA_004143645.1 of Protaetia brevitarsis. Taxonomy (NCBI): domain Eukaryota; kingdom Metazoa; phylum Arthropoda; class Insecta; order Coleoptera; family Scarabaeidae; genus Protaetia; species Protaetia brevitarsis. The sequence goes on from RXPK01000128.1 coordinate 853,338, forward strand.
AGCTTCCAAATGATTGCTTTGGCTGATCAACAATAAGTTCTAAACGTTTTCGGAATGCTTTTTGTATGGTCTTTTTTTTTTATTTCAACATTTGCCTTTTCTTCTTCGCGTCCTTGCCACTTTTTTATTTCCATTTTGTAAGATAAATGTAAGCAGCATTCGTAAAAAAACGGATCCAAGCGTGCAACGACGATATTTCGAATTCTAAGTGATTCTCATTGATTATTCGTTGGACGAAGCCACGAAAAGGTAGCAACGCATATTTGACGATGTATTTGTAACAGAATTATAAATTTTACCGTCTACCATTGTAAATTAAATTAACATGCAATGTTTTTCCGTCCACAGTTGTTTGAAGAGGCACAAGATGTGTTTATTACTCTTTGATGCAGTTAACTTCTTTCCTAGTTGCTTCGGCACTTTCCTGTAAAAATTAAATTTTGCTTGGTCGGCAAAATCTTGGGGACGAAGGACGCGGATTTTTCCAAATAATAATCTGTGAATTATTTCCTGTACTGTTGGTTACGATTTGCAAGGGCAGAAGGAAAATAAATAATATGCAGGAGCTTATAAGCGCTTTGAGCTGTAGTACCATCATATTGGCATTTGCACATCAGTTCCATTTCGCTAATTTCATTTGCAGAAAGGCTTTTTATAACTTCAGATTGTGTCGTCAATATTATTTCAACAGTATGATTTAATAATGCTTGTAGTGTATCTATGGTTCAGTTATTGTTATAGATGAATTTTTCTGGGTATTTCCTTTTTTTAATTCTAATACATGTTGGTTGGGTGGATACAGATTGCAATTTTTATCAAAACTCACAGAACGTATTCCTATAATTAACGAATTAATTTATTTCTGTCAATAACTGTAATAATTAACAGGAATTTTTTTCCCAAGTAAAATTTTCCTCACGTAGGATTCCAACCTACACACTCTCGCTTACCGGACGAGCGCTCTACCATTTGAGCTAGCGAAGCATATGGAGGTTCGTGCGACAAATCGACATATGTCGGTATCATATCTTGAAAGGCCGGCAGGACGGTGAATATGCAAAGATTGCAAGCTTTTTACAGCATGAACTAAATTCTTTGAAAAAATCTTCTTGATTATTACAGTTATAAGCAGAGATACATTAATTCGTTAATTATTTCATACTGTAGAAAGCTTGCAATCTTTGCGTATTCCTATATATTGACTTTTTGACATTTTTTTTTTCAATTAAAAGTGATAACGCTTCGTCACCTTTATTAATAAACAAAAATCGCTTATTCCGAGTTTATTCTTCGTATAATGTTATACTAGGTATATCCTGCGTTTGTAAAACCAGCCGTAAGGAAGGTACCACTTGCAACATGGAATCTGAGACACTGGCACATCAAGATGTTACTATTTTCAGATCAATTTTTTTTATTTCACACCGAAACTGGTCAAATTCTTTGAAAAGAAATCATTTAAAAATACAACAATTGTAATTATACATTTTAGTTTGTATAGTTAATGGTAGTTATTAAAGATCATGCAATAATAATGACAACTCATTATTTCCCATCAAGTAAGAAATACAGAAACGGGTCTTTTGTTATTTACATAATTTTTTATTATATACATTTGAACGTTGAAAATTCAATTTACAAATATATTTCAATGTTATTTCCCACTCATGGTGTTGTGGTTCATCAGGGTATCATGAAAGAACATTAAATTACCATATTTTTTACGCTATACTAAGTTTGTTAAGTAATTTTTTGTAAAAAGCTAAAAAAAGTACATATAATAATAAATATGACTAAGTTACGGCAAACAATAAACGGCACGAATATTTGGTAAATGATGCTCGAATGTAAATTGAGCTTAAAAATGGTAACTTCATGGAGCGTGAAAAATTGTTTCGACCGCATGTTATTAATGGCACATTAACGAGACAAATGTGGGAGGTCTAGTACGTTGAGCAACCCGACCCTCTAGCCTTACAACTCTAGTTTTTTTTTTTTGTAGGTTTATCTTAAAAAGGTTTATGCGGACGTTCTAACGACTAGGACACCATATAAGTATGCTTAAGAGCGTGTGAGAGACTTGAAGTGGAACTCATTTTATAGACGCGTCCATCATTTCGCATAAGTGTTGAAAAACGTATTTAATTTTGAAAAATAATGTAGTTAGATCGTTTTTTGATTTATAGGAACTACTGCTACCATGTTACTTTGCCTAAAAAAAAATTTACGTGTTTTCGTTTCACCATAATATGATTTAGTAAAAATCAACGTTTGTATTAAGCTATAATTAAGACATGTGGCAATTGATGCTATACAACTTAACATTAGGTAGCTTTATCATACATAGCCCTGGAATAGAAATTTTTACAGTACCTAACTCAATACACAAAGCAATCAATAAATTAAATTAAATGCTCAAAAAGTCCACCGTTTTCTTGTTTACAGTATCCTAATCGATAATAAAATTCCTGTAGCACATTTGAGAGTATGGATGTTACACCATGTGTGACAGATCATTAGCGAGCAGCAACTTTGTAAGAAGGCATCTATTTTGCCACCAAAATAAATATTCTCAATTTGTTTGTAAATGTGGGGATTTTTTACGTCGATATGGGAAATTTCGGTAGTTTTAATAACTTAATTTTTAATAAAACATTTCAATACCGATTTATAAAAACTAGTGAGTTTTGGTGTCTCAGTTTGAAGTTCTTGATTTAATTTTGCGATCTGTTTCAAATTAAATTCGAGAAACTGTAAATATAATTTGAATACTGGATTCTACAAAGCAATGAAAATGGCTGTCGCTGTGGGAATTTCCTCTTCTAATGCTGCTGTTCCAAAGAATAATTTTAATTATGTCTACACTGTTGAAAATATTACGGTGTTGGCGTTAATTTTGCGCTAGTCAAATATTTTAGTGTTGATTTTTCCAAACTTTGCCAGACGAGTTGACTACGCGTATTGAATAGAACAGAAATGACTAGAATTTCGTGTCAATTCTTTGTTCATATATAAGGATTGACTATTTTTCTAGACATTCAGAAGCGTCAACCAATCAGAATTTTTCCCTCGGATAAAAATATAGAAACCCCACCTATTCTATTACAGTATTGCATTATACGCACCGCCTGCATTGCACATGTATCTGTTTTCGTGTTTGATTCTCCGTATTAACATATCCAAACAAACCACCAAATGTGACTGACTTGCAAAGTGTAACCTCGTGTTATTAAACGGTAATTCCAGTGGGCATAAAAAATTTCAATATCTTAAAGATGTATTGGGAACATCTATTTACGCAATTAGTTTAGACTTGAATCAAATAGCATAAACATTTACTTAATTTTATAATGGTTCTCAAGAAATCATTTTAAAATTGGTACGTTTAGTTGAAACCAAAACTTGTGAATGAGTGGTTTTGCATATTTATAATTGAGAAAACGTCCTAAAGAGAGAATATTATAGCACTAAGAAATAGGAGTTGCATATTAAAAAAACGTTGTGTTTAGAAAATGGTGTTAAAACACCTAATAGATCGCACTCATTTAGTTAAACAGCTAGTAAATTTGTCTAGTCTAGATCAAATAAAAATGTACTAGAAGTATTTTATAATTCCACGTGTGAGTTGGACAAAATAACTCCTTAGCAATAGACAATACTTGACTATCTTTGCTCGTCAAATTTAAACTTCTATAGTTCTCGACAAAATAACACGAAAAAAGTGTGGACCTCTCCTGACTATTAAATTAGTCAAAAAAGTGTTAAAATTTTCAACAGTGTAATGGTCTAAAACTCGAGAATAGAGTTGCTATGGGAAAATCTTATGGTATAAAAGTAAAACACGTATAGGTACATTGATTACTTACTCTTAATGACAGCCATCTAGTTTGACTAGAATATAAAGGCTTTGTTGGTTTCTCGTTTACAAACATTTCAAATTCTTTTAATTCGTCAAGGCTCTCCGAACTATGAGAGGAATAGGCGAAGAGATCACATAGTAATTGTTCCACACACGTAGTACATATGGTTTTTTTCTTCGCTTTCTTGCACAAAATCAAATTCATTTGCCCATTTACGTCTACATTTTCGTTCATAACGTACTTTCTTTCTTACAATAAGCGTCTGCACAAGGTTCCTCTTGTGCATTCATAACTTTATTATCAGTGTTACCTGTGGTTGATTTACAATTGATCTGATTATTATTACAATTTATTAAAGAAGTTGATGTAGGTAATGTAATTGTTTATGTCGTGGATAACGTGGGATGTTCAGTAATGAGATATCTAAAAAATATTAAAATATTAATGCAAGTTTTAGTTTTTCACTTTAATTTGAAGTGCACTTATTCATCCATTGTTTCACTTTGACAATTTAATATTTCAATTAATCTCAATTTCTTGTTTACTTGTTTAACTGAGCTAACTAAAACTAAGTCAAGTATAACCACAAATACAACGTTTGTTTTACTCTTCACACCTTACCTCTTATTTCCCGTTTAAGTTTGAGTTTAAAAGTGCGCAAACAAGGGATGAGTGATACTCAGTCTAGCCAACAAACAAATGTATATTTTCCCCATTTTTAAATCAATACTTTTTATTTAATTCTCAACATGATCTACAGAAAATTGGACCAAAATTAAAATATTCATATATTAGCTTTTGCCTAAAGTTGTTTACCTTTTGTTTCAGGAAGAAACTAAAAGCGGAAAAGCTGGAGAAAAGAAACGCTGGGTACATGATCCTACAAGTAAGTATGAAAATGCATGTTTAGTGAATCAATATTGCGTTCGCAGCTTATATTTCCTTATTTAATTAATAAGCATTACATACACGAAAGAAACATTTAGTTGCCTCAAGCAGATTAGACTATATAAATAATTTGGTTGAAATAATTTAGTTATGATAACATTTTATTCAAATTAATCAAATCCTTTCAATTAATTTAAATATAGATTATTTTATTTCTACTCATACCTTATGCACTTGCAAAATCAGTCAAAAATATTTAATATAATTTATCATATTATGCAGGCAGTACTACTCAATATCATCAAATGCCTAAGCGCCATCAGCCATATCGTTTTCTGTTTATGCGCCACAGCGCTTCCACTACAAGATGACATTCTGTTTTAATCTTTTCTATATCCTTGTCGGGCAATCTGTCAGGAATCGAAAAAAAGTTTCAAACAAAAACTACATACTCGATGACGTAGAATCCGAATCTGCAATACAAAATAGGGGTTCCCATTTAAGATTTCAAAGTTGTCCCCCCTCCCACTCTGGGGGGGATGAGGTGGGGGATCGAGTTCGGCACTATTCAGTGAGTCCCCCACATTATAACAAATCTTATTAAGATCTTTTTTTGATTTGATGCAGTGTTTTAGAGATATTCCGTTGTCTCAAGATAAAAAAACTCACCCTGTATATTGCCGTAAAGAGAATTAAAAGATTATAAATAGGTGGTCACAAGACCTATCTTCCCTATTCAAGCTTTAAGGGTGGAGACTGCTGCGCCCTTAGGATGATTTTAAATCGTCAAATCTCTCATTAACAGTTGTCACCCTTGATATGACAATTGACAGGTTTCGGAATTTTATATAAATCACAGCAGATAAAGGTTATTTGAGGTGACTCGTTTCAAGTGAAATCGCCTGTATACAAAGCGAACAGAGGCTAGATAAGGTATGGAATGAGTCAGATCGGTCAGTTGGTGCAATAACATTTAATTAAGTTTACTATAAATAAAGGGCAAAGATTCAGATACATGTTAGTGGTATACAATTCTATATAAACTATGTGAAAAGAACTTCTAATTATTTTGAATCTTATTAGATCGTCCTCCATATTTGACAGAACACACATATAATGCTGATAAATATAATATCTTCTAAAACAGAGATGCTGTGTGTCTAACAAGAAATTGATTTATTTTGAACAAAACAGCAAAAAAAGTAAGCCCAGCTAGCCTTGAATATATTCTGCTAGCATAATAATTATCCACAAACGTTCCCATTTACTTTAATTTCGAATTCTCTCTTCTAAAAGACCGATTTAATGTTATTAAGTGCTTATTCGGAAAAAGTACTGTTTTTAAAAAGCGATTTTTGCGTTCTGAAAGACAATAGGTTTCGAAGTCACGTTAGTTAATGAAAAATCATTCGTCTGTTCTTATCGAATGATATTTTCATTCGATTCGTTGAGCATTAATAGAGACGTTAATGGAAATTCGAAAGGCTGTTTTTACTATAGGCCGTGCATGAGAGAATCGATAATTAAAAATCACGTTGACTTAATTCTCAGCCATTTGAGGAGAGGAATACGGATTTAAAGACAAACCTTTAAACTGAAATGGTTGGCTCCCTATTTAACCAGTAACTGTAATTGATTTTGTATACGTTGCACAAAAGTCTTTCTTGTTTTTGATGTAAAAAGCATATCACATCAATACTATCCATATTTCTAAGTTCCAATTATAATAAATTGTAATTTGTATGTACTAATGTAAGAACAATCAAAAATATTTACTGGATATAATGATGACAAAAATACTCCAAACTGTGGCACTGGTAATACTGCAAACCTCGTACGTCCAGTTCAGTGCAGTTTGTGGTGAGGGGTCTAGGAGAAGTTTGCTAGATTTAATGTGTTTAGTTTTTTTTTTTTTCTGGGAATTAGGCCTCTTTCAGACGAGGCAATTTCATTGATTCAACTTAGTTGCCTGGTTGACTTTCAACTAGTTGAGTGTCGTGTGGCGACTTACTCAAGCAGCACTACGGCAAGCTAACGGCGAGCAGGCAGGTTTACTCCGTGTAAAAAGGTTTAGGCGGTTCCCAATTATTTGCTACATCAGTATGTCCCTTGAAAACCGTCTGTTCAACTAATGGAATCAACTAATCGTCTCGTCTGAAACAGGCCTAAGGCCTCTTTCAGACGAGGCGATTAGTTGATTCCACTAGGGAACCGCCTGAACCTTTTCACACGGAGTCCAAATTCAAGTGGTTCCCAATCATTTGCTACACCAGTATGCTCCGTGACAACCGTCCGTTCAACTAGTGCAATCAACTAATCGTTTCGTCTGAAAGAGGCCTAAAAACTTCTTTCGTCTCTTAACTGCACCTGCGTCGTCTACAGAGTTTTTAGTCCAAATACTTACTCATGTCTGCCATTATTTGAAATGCTGTGGTATATTTTACTGGTAATCTATATATTGAATCTCGTTTGTACAAACAACAGCTCGATTTAATTTGAGATGAACACTTTGAAGATGACATTTTATTTTTAATGAATAAGGATAATGTAATAAATGTATAAGGTTCATTTCAATTTCATTATAGTTTGTGGTGCGAAATTAACAAACATACGTTTCATTGTGTATATGTTCGTTAAAATATAAAATACCGCCTATAAAGAGTATTATCCCGTCCCGCACGGGACGTGAGAAACATCGTCGCCGTCATCTGCATTTATTCTAATGTTTTTGAATGGAACGATGTTCGAGCGTGCTCCGTCCTCGTCCCATTCCCGTCACGTTCCCGTTTCTATAATTTTTAAAAGAAGGTTTCAGGTATCAGAAAAAACCTATATTATCAGAACGCTCGTGGGCTTCGAACTAAAACTCATACATTTCTTTCAAATTTCTATTCTTCATCTCACGACATTATCGTTGTAACAGAAAGCTAGCTTGACAATTTTATTTTTGACTCTGAATTGCTTTCCTCATCGTATGCTGCTGTGAGATGTAATAGAAAGTTTTCCACCGTTGATCGATCTAGAGATCGGCGGTATCTTCATGGCCTTCTCTTATTTAATTTCTTACACTGTTACTTCTTTAGTTGCATCTTAGTTTCTTTAATAGATCTAGTGGTTTGTAAATGCCAATATAATCATGTTTTCTTTCATATGGCTGCTATATGTTCCTCCAGATGTCTGCCAGCAAGACTGAATTATTTTTTTAGACTTTTGAAGCTTTATTACTTGATAGTCCTGTACTACTACTTGACGATTTTAATTTAGCTAAGTTTAAAGATGATCCTCTGTCTTGTTTCAACTGTTGTGCTTTTACTTGCTTTTATAATTTCATCAATCTTAAGCAATTTAATTCTGTGCTTAATTGCGATAATAAACTTCTAGACCTCGTCACTTCTAACTTGGACTTTAATATTGCTGTATCCTCTGATGTTTTGGCTCTTGTCCCGCCCGACTCATATCATCCTCCTTTATCTGTTTCCTTTTCTGTTTCTTCGACTATTAAAAAGACTTTCCTTCTAATGGAAACAAAAGATATAATTTCAAGAAGATTAACTTTCCTCAATTATACAGTGATCTTTTAATTGCCGATTGGTCCTTTTTGGAATCTATAACATACATGGATATTGCTTTAGAAAAGTTTTATAACTATTTATGCACTATAATCAATATATCGGTGCCTACATACTCTACTAACTCTATCACTTCGAAGTATCCTCAGTGGTTTTGAGATACAATAATATCGCGCTTGAAGTTAAAAGAGTATTATAGACGGAAGTAGAAATCTACACAAAGCACATACTTTTTGAGTGAATTCTAATGCTAAACAAGTTTTCCAATATATTCATGCAAAACAAGGCACAACTCGTATACTAGCACTCTCTTGGAAATCCGCTGGAGTTGTTCCAGTATTTAAGAAATATGACAAGTCCTTTCTAGATAACTATAGACCAATATCTATTTTGTCCAATTTTGGGAAAGCAATTGAAAGCATCATGTACTCATGTTTGTATTATTTCGAAAGCTTCTTTTCTTGACCATGTATATGTATCTTAATTTCTTCTTTTTCTTGTTTTTTTAGGTCGTAAATGTGGAAATGAACATTAATAACTATGTTTCGCTTTATTTTCTAAGCTTTTTCAAGTATAAAAAATATAAAATGTAAATAGTGTAAATTATAAATAAAATTTCTTTTTTAATAAATGACAAATTGTTTTGTTTAGTGGGATTTTGAATATGTCATTATTTTATTTAAAGATTGCGTTTTGATATAGGTGTTTTGATTATTTGTTTTTGAATTTTGTAATTAAATAGATCTTTAAAAATATATTGTAGTTAGCTATAAAATTAAGTTATATAGTTTTGTGAAATATTGTATGCCGGTTTTATCATTAACTGCGTTTTTATGTTTATAAATTTGAATTATTTCAAGTATATTAGGTGTTTTTAAATTCTGTTCTTTGTTTAAAATTGTTATATTGTTGAAGTCAAGGGTATGATTTTGAGTTATTTCATGTTTTTTTAAAGGTAAGATTTTTATTATATTTGGGTCCTTTATTCTATTTTCCAAATATTGCATGGTTTCACCAATGCACCACACCATAACAATTTTGACAGTCTATTTTATAAACTATGTCTGATGTTTTACTTTTTTCAATTTTTGATTTTAATTTTGAATAGATTTGGTTTTGTAGTTTGTGTTTTGATAGGCAATTTTGTAACTATATGGTTTGAAAATTAGATTTATTTTTTCGGATAAATGTTTAATATAAGGAATTTTTATAAATTTTGCAATTGTTTGACTATTATTTATACTTTTTGTTGATTTATTATAAAAAAGAAAAGTTCTTTGTTTGAATATTTTATTTGTAAGAGAATCTTGATAATTATTTTGTTCTAGAATATTTTTTTGCTTTATTAATAGTATTTGATCGAAAAACTGGACTTGTTAATGTCATTGCTCTGCCAGCTAAACTAATAATCACACTAACTTTTTGAGATAAAGGTTGTGAAGACTTAAAATTTAGATAACATCCAGATCATGTTGGTTTAGTATACCATTTAGTTAGAATTTTGTTATCATTTTTTAATGAGTTTGAGGCCTAAAAAGCTAATGCTATTGTTTTCTTCAATTTCAATCGTAAATTTTAATCTTGGATAAAATGAATTAAATTTTTCAAGTAAAACTGGTATATTTTTTTCTTTTAACGCGATTATGCAATCATCTACATATCTTTTGAAAAAAAAATAATTTATTTAATTTAATTTTTTTTCTTCTATATACTCTAAAACAATTTGTGCAATGATACTAGAAATTGGTGAACCATTGCACATCAACAATTTGTTTATAAAATTGATTTTTGTATTGAAATATGTTTGTGTTAGTGTTAATTTACTGCATTAATGATTCTGTGATAGGTATATTTGTAAAATTTCAATTAATTGCCAATTTTTATGTATGATTTGTTTTGCTAAATCTAATGGTGTATTTGTGTATAGGGATACTACATCTAAGGATATCATTTTGAAAATTGGTTTTAATTTAATATTGTCTATAAATTCTTTGAATTGCCATGAATCTTTTATGTAGTAATCATTTTTGAACGCGATATTTTTAAGGCAATTTGCTAAAAAAATTGATATTTTATAAAAAGGACTTTGTACATAAGAAACTATTGGTCTTAGAGGTATATTATTTTTATGTAATTTTTCTAAAAACAACAAAATTTGTTAAAAACAAACACAGTAACAATTTAATTAAATAAATACTCGTTAATTGCTTTTTTAAACTGAAAAAAATTAGCGACATTTTTTATATTAGCAGGAAGGTTATTATACAATTTACATCCTACAAAGTAGGTACCTTTTTGGAAGATTTCTCTTCTATGAGGCGCTGGAAGGTAATAGTTGTCTGTTTGTGTATTATATCTATGATTAATATTACTGCAGTTAAAATATTGCTTATTCTTGAACACAAAACATAATAAATCTAGTATATGGATATCATGAAAAGTTAAAAGAGCATTAGCTTTAAAATATTATTCTTTACGAGAATCTCTATAGCCGAGATTATAAATAACTCGTAAAGATCTTTTCTGAATTAAGAAAACTCTTTCAGAGTGTGGCGATAATTCCCAGTGAATTGCCCCATACCGCATACAAGAAATAAAATTAGAATGGTAAAAAGTCAATAAAGAACTAATGTTATTTTTTTCTTGAGTTGTTTCAAAGCATAACAAATTTTTGATAAAATACTGCAAAGATTATCAATATGATCAATTCATAAGTTTTCGTTTATGACTACTCTTAAAATTTTGGAAGAAGAGTCTAAATTAAAAACATGATCATTTATTTGATTCGTATCGATAGACTTAGTTCTATTATGAAATTATACAAATTTAGTTTTTTATTCATTAATTATTAACTTATTGGAATTCATCCATTTAGTAATTGTGTTTAAAGTTGCTGAAACCATGTCATTAATTGTATCAATATTTTCTGGTTTAATAATTAAACTAACATCATCCGCATACAATACATTTTCTATATTTTTTAAAGTTTTTGGTAAGTCGTTTATATATACCAGAAATAGTGTGGGACCCAGAACAGAACCCTGTGGTACTCCAAGTTTTATATCAATGCAACAGATTGATGGCTATGAATTTTAACACTGCTTGCGGTTTGAGAGATATGATTGGAACCATTGTCTAGCAATACTCCTCACCCCATACTGGTCTAGTTTATATAGGAGTATGTTATGATTTACTAGATCGAAAGTTTTAGACATATCAATGAAAATACCTAAGCCGGGTTTACCTTCGTCTAGAATTTCATAAATAGTTTTTAGAAAATTGAAAACAGCTGTATCGGTGTTTTTATTACGAGAAAAGTCATGTTGATTGCTTTATCGCCCTTTTTATAAATCGGGTAAATAGTGGATAATTTTAAACGGAAAGGAAACATCCCTTTCGAAAGAGAAATTAATTAAATACGTAAGTACAGAGACTATTAAATGTGAGGTATATGTTATAATAAAAGATGAAATATTGTCATCCAGTCGAAGCTGAGGTGTTTAAACTATTAATGACTGCTTCTACATCACTTTCAATTAGAGGAGGAATAAAAAAAGAGGTAGTGCTGTCCAACGTACGTACATAATTTTTGATATCATACCAATTTATGTTATCACTTAGACTATCTTTATCTAGCCGTGTTGGAAGAAACTTGTTACACAGTTCTTCTCTTTCAGTATCAGGTAGTGTGGAAGTTTTGTAATTATTAAGATTGTAGCATATTACAGACCATACAGCTTTAGTTTTGATCATAGAAGTACAACTAGAAGTATCATCCATTTCAAATTGCTTTTTGTGTAAGAAATCTTTGTAAGCTAATAATTTTTAAATCCCTGACGACAGAGAGCATTGATAGACAGCAAACCACGACTCCTTTCTCAACATGTTACAAAAGGTGTTATTAAAGAGTATTATTACAGTACTTATGCTTATAAATGTACTCATTGGTGTTAGAATATTCTACAGATAACTGCATAAACTGACTGTAATGGTCAGATAGGTTATTATCTGTGCAAGAAGTAGAGAAGTATTCATTAGAGAAATTCACAAAGAAGTTATCTAGACAAGTTACAGAGTCTTTAACTACACGTGTAGGTTGATCGATGTCCTAAACAAATTGTATTCGTTACATAAATCTTCAAACCTTTGACGCATGGTAGATGGAAGTAAAAAATTTATGTTGAAATTTCCGCCTATAATAATAGCTTCATTCTCACTATCTAATGTATCTAGAAGGTTCGAAAAATTTTCTAAGAACAATTCAAAATCAGAATTGGAAGATCGATAAACGGCCACCACTACAACCGGAAAAGTAAATATATAAACAAAAATTACAAACATAATATATGATTTTAAAAATAAAAAACATCACATACATAAAGGAAATAAAACATTAAAACAAGAAATCGAACAAACAAAAAAAAATATTAAAAACAATCCACAAATTATATAATTTTCAAAAACAAAATAATGAATTAAAAAAATGGGTATTACTTAAATTTATTACCAAAAACGAATCTAAATCATTACAAATTCACAATGCACAAGCTCCAAAATTGTATAGTGTACCAAAATTACATAAAAATAAAGATCTTTAAGACCAATAGTTTCTTATGTACAAAGTCCTTTTTATAAATTATCAATTTTTTTAGCAAATTGCCTTAAAAACATCGCGTTCAAAAATGATTACTACATAAAAGATTCATGGCAATTCAAAGAATTTATAGACAATATTAAATTAAAACCAATTTTCAAAATGACATTCTTAGATGTAGTATCCCTATGACAAATACACCATTAGATTTAGCAAAATAAATCATACATAAAAAATGGCAATTAATTGAAAATTTTACAAATATACCTATCACAGAATTCATTAATGCAATAGAATTAACACCAACACAAACATATTTCCAATACAAAAATCAATTTTATAAACAAATTTTTGGATGTGCAATGGGTTCACCAATTTCTAGTATCATTGCACAAATTGTTTTAGAGTATATAGAAGAAAAAAAATTAAATCAAATAAATTATTTTTTTTTTCAAAAGATATGTAGATGATTGCATAACCGCGTTAGAAGAAAAAAATATACCAGTTTTACTTGAAAAATTTAATTCATTTTATCCAAGATTAAAATTTACGATTGAAATTGAAGAAAACAATAGCATTACCTTTTTAGACCTCAAACTCATTAAAAAATGATAACAAAATTCTAACTGAATGGTATACTAAACCAACATGATCTAGATGTTATCTAAATTTTAAGTCTTCACAATCTTTATCTCAAAAAGTTAGTGTGATTATTAGTTTAACTAGCAGAGCAATGACATTAACAAGTCTAGTTTTTCGATCAAATACTATTAATAAAGCAAAAAAATATTCTAGAACAAAATAATTATCAAGATTCCCTTATAAATAAAATATTCAAACAAAGAACTTTTCTTTTTTATAATAAATCAACAAAAAGTATAAATAATAGTCAAACAATTACAAAATTAAATTAAATGCTTTACTGTGTTTTTTGAGGTGTTTAAATTGATCTTTATTTTGCGAAACTTATACCAATACGTTAGCGTAAGTACATACTTTCGCATAATTTAAACTGTATTTCAAATAGTTTTTTGATTTGGCTACTATTCGCATTTAACTTTTCATTATTGCGTTCTTGGTTTCGCTTGTTTCTTTTTACTTTAATGTTCTTGTGATGCAAATAGAGCCACTTCTTTGCAAGGTAGCATTTTTGTGGCGGAAGAAACTATAACAAAGTATACAGTTCGATCCAAATTTATTATTTTATTTCACTTTTCAACTGCATAACTTGATCATTGCGAAACGTGAGACATCTTAAATACTTTAATCCTTTCTTTTCCTATTGTTTCTGCTGGTGCACATATCCGTTGCCTATTACCCCTGTCTGTGCTAATAAGTCGTCGTGAAAGGCACCTCGACGTGAAGAGTGTGATCCTTTCCCTCTATTAAATTTAAAATTAAATAAGATGCCAACTTGTACTTGCTGCAAAGTTGAAACAGAAAAACATAAATTAGTAACATGTTTTACGTGTAAACAATCATTCAATCATACTTGTGCGGGTCTCACCACCACTGATCTCAGGAATATTGTCTCTAAGAACGCTAATGGGGTGGCTTGGGTGTGTGGCAGCTGCAGGGAAACTTCTAGGGACGTTATCGCTGAACTGAAGTCTATGATTGCCGACCTGACTAAGGAAATCAGTAGTTTGAAGTCCCAGATTGCCAATACTACTTCTATCAAGCCAAATACATTCGATTTTGAGGAAATCGTTCAGGAAGTAGAAGAGCGTCGGGTGAGAAAAGCGAACATTATTGTGCTGGGTGTTAGTGAGCCCTCTATACCTGCAAAAAATGATCGTTATATTCATGAAAAGCAGTCAGTAGGCGAAATTATACAATACCTATGTCCAGAAATCTCAACCGATAGTATTACATTATCTAGACTTGGAAAATACGATCCAAATCGCCCAAAACCCAGACTGATTAAAATTACGTTGTCTAATCCTACCTTGGCTCATAAAATACTTAATAAATCTAAGAAGTTGAAGGATAACTCATCATATAGCCATATTAAAATATTTTCTGATAAAACTCCCAAACAGACTGAATACTACAGAGCACTGCAGCTGGAGTTGCGGGAGAGGTTGAGTGGGGGTGAGAGCGACATAGGAATTAGACATGTACGAGGCATCCCTAGGATAGTTAAGTTAAACTAACTTCGCCCAACACATTGTCGAGCTTTAATTGCTATTATCAAAATATAAGAAGTATGCGTTCAAAATCTCACGAATTCTATACTGCGTGCTCTGCAGGCGATTATGACATCATCGGGATTGCGGAGACATGGCTGGACGATGGATTTTACTCAGCGGAATTTTTTCCATCAAGCTATACCGTATACAGGTGCGATAGAAGACTTGTTGAAACTGATAAAAGAACTGGTGGAGGCGTTTTACTTGGTATTAAAAATTCATTATCAACGTATTCTATAAATTTATCTATATTATTAAACTCTTTTCCAATCATAGATGTAGTAGGTGTAAAGTGTGTATACAACAATTATTTTACTTTTCACATTTTTGTTCTATACGTTCCTCCTTATGTAACTACTCATTATTTTGAAAGTTTTTTGGATGCTTTAGAACAGTGCATTACACATTTTCCTAATCTTGTGATCCTTGGCGACTTTAATGTCACTCACTTCAATAATGCTCAGATAAATGATACTTATACACAAACCATGACGCATTTTCTTGCACTTAATAACTTAACCCAATATAATACTATTACAAATAGCAACAATCGATTGCTAGATTTAGTCTTGTCTACATTTGGTGCGGAGGTACTCAGAGATCCATTTCGTATATTACCTGAAGATGAACACCATCCACCACTACAAATATTTATACCATATTTCTGTTCAAAAAATTAAGAATTTTAACAATAACCAGCAAAATAAGTGTTACAACTTCAAGAAAGCCGATTTTCGCCAATTATATCAATTGTTAGCGGTGACGGATTGGACCTTCTTGAACAGCATCTCTGATGTAAATACTGCCTGCAATCTGTTTTATCGCAAACTATATTCCATATTGGATAATATATATTGGATAAGCATGTTCCACTATACAACACAACTAATAGGAAATATCCCTCGGCTGACTGAATGGTGTAGCGCTAATGGTCTACAACTAAATGTCGATAAGTGCAGAACTATAAGCTACACAAGAAAACAAAATATCGTTTTATTTGATTATGCCATTAATGGAGTTTCTCTTATCCGTGAGAACGTTGTGAGGGATTTGGGGATTTACCTTGATACCTCCCTTACCTTTTCTGCGCATCGAGAGAAGATTGTGCTGTCAGCTATGAAGATGTTAGGATTTTTAATTAGAAGCTCTTCTTCGTTTCATCCTGATACAATTAAACTACTTTACTACTCATTTGTGAGATCTAAGTTGGAATATGGGTCTTTGATCTGGAATCCATTCTACTCTTCGCATAAAGAAGCACTGGCAAAAGTTCAAAGAAAGCTTCTAAAATATTTATACTTTAAACAGGGAGGCTCTTACCCTGAGATTGGTTATGACTACCGGCTTCTACTTCAGCAATTCGATGTTGAGTCGTTGGAAGTTAGACGACAATTACATTCAATTAAGTTCATCTATAATCTAGTAAATAACAATATTGATGCTCCTTACCTTTTATCACGCCTACAATTCTTTGTTCCTTCGCGGCTACCCAAGATACACAGCACGTTCTAACGCACCATATGCACGTCTAAACTCTTCCCTGAATTCGCCTATAGTATCAATGTCACGTATCTTTAATTTAATATCATCGCTCTGTGACATACATTTTACACCTCTGCAGGAAATATTGCCAATAGCAAATAAGCAGTTGTCATAATTTGTTAATCTTTCTTTTGTGCAAATATATGTTTCTTTTATGTTAATGTTTAAGCTGAGCTCAAGTACTCTTTATGTTTATATTTTTTGTGTTTTTATTGTACCACTATATGAATTGTATTTTTTTTTGTCCTTTATTTGGAGCAATCTGTTGGGCAAATATATTATTATTATTATTATTATTATTATTATTATTATTATTATTATTATTATTATTATTATTAAAATTTATAAAAATTCCTTATGTTAAACATTTATCCGAAAAAATAAATCTAATTTTCAAACCATATAGTTATAAAATTGCCTATCAAAACACAAACTACAAAACCAGATTTATTCAAAATTAAAATTAAAAATCAAAAGTAAAACATCACACATAGTTTATAAAATAGACTGTCAAAATTGTAATGGTGTGTATATTGGTAAAACCATGCAATATTTGGAAAATAGAATAAAAGGACACAAATATAATAAAAATATTACAGCCTTAAAAAACATGAAATAACTCAAAATCATACCTTTGATTTCAACAATATAACAATTTTAAACAAAGAACAAAATTTAATAACAGGTAATATACATGAAATAATTCAAATTTATAAATATAAAAACGCAGTTAATGATAAGACCGACATCCAATATTTCACAAAACTTAATTTTATAGCTAACTACAATATATTTTTAAAGATCTATTTAATTACAAAATTCAGAAACAAATAATCAAAACATCCTATATTAAAACGCAATCTTTAAATAAAACAATGATATATACAAAATCCTAGTAAACAAAATAATTTGTCATTTATTAAACCAAAAATTTTATTTACAATTTACACTTCTTACATTTTATATTTTTTATACTTGAAAAACCTTTGAAAATAAAGCGAAACGTAGTAGTTATTAATGTTCATTTCCATATTTACGACCTAAAAAAGCAAGAAAAAGAAGAAATTAAAATGTTTGTATCATAACATCAAATCTTATATTTCTCCTTATCAACATCGTTTTGTTCGTGGTAGGTCTACAATAACAAATCTGTTATCTCTCAGGCAATCGTCAGCGGGCAACATGATACTCAATGCCAGGCTGATGTAATATATACTGATTTTAGTAAAGCCTTTGACATCATTGATCATATTTTATTACAAAAACTACCAACGTACAGACTAAGTTTATCATTATTATTGCTTTTACAATGTTATTTGACAAAGAGAACTATATTTTCTACAATGGTTTTAAATCATCTGAATATTGTCCTTCATCAGGGGTACCGCAGGGCTCTCATCTAGGGCGCTTCTCTTTGTCTTGTTCATCAATGACTCGCTTGATTCATTATCCTGCCCAGCACTTGCATGCGCTGATGATTTAAAGATTTCAAATTTGCTTATGTGTATTTATCGGCTTCAGATTATCTTGAGTGTCCCTGTTTAGGTGGATTCACACCTATAGATTACGATCAAATCACCGTCCAGTCAAGGGCGACCCGTTGACCAGTATGGGCAGATTACAGTCAGTTTCAATAAAATTTCCTCGGCTATAGGTTATATTTTTCAGCACAATGCTTAAAAAAATTCAACATTGTACAAAATCGCTTTGATTTTAGAAGAGGAAGAAATGAGACCTCGGTCTCAAAGAAGGGAGAAGGCACAGAGAGGAGAAGAAAAGGACTATATCTGCAACTGATGGACGATGAAACTAAGTTCTATTAGTACTTTCGTATGTCTCATTGCAATTTTATGAACTTGAAATTTGAAATGAACGTTTCCTGATAAATTGTATTAATTTTGCATCGTCCAACGCGATTTGGCAAAGAGAGTCACTGCTACCAGATGGGCAGGAAGTATAGAACCGAAATATCTTAAGTTAAAAATTGCGATTAATGTGCAAATTAAAAAATATATATATAACAAGGAATTTGTTTCTTAAGACCTGTATAGACTTCATTTGTAAGGCTCACTTTCAAACTGGGATTCTTCTGATAAAACTTGTATGTATTGGGAACACTAGTTTCGCGGCTGCGTGGTCGGACATTGTATATGTATTGCTATGGAAATAGGTGTATGGAATATAATTTAGAGTCATTTAAAACAGGTTTCAAAGCCAAATAAAGAAGTCATTGTAAGTTGAAATGCATGCTCGGTTCCCTACTCCGGGAGATTTTCATTCTTCGGGATGTTTATTCAATAACAATTTCCGTATGCCCTCAAACTAGAGTAAATAACGGTATCTCAATGTCAGTTACTGGTTATTCATTTGATTTCGATGTTGGTTTACCTGACAGCGATAACAATCGAAGGCAATAATTGGTGATCTGAGTTTAAATTTCATTCTGTCTATGGCCACGAGAGACGACGGCTGTTTGTGAACTCCTATAACAATTTTTACGCCACACACTCAGAAATATCAAAGTGTTTACCTAAAAAGTATCAATACCTGAATGATATAAATCCATATCTTTACCTGAATAATTGTCGAGAATTTCCTATAAAATTTCCTGAGAAGAATCCTGGGTAGAATACCATTACACGATTTGACCTTTACGGGAGCCCTCGAATCGAACGTCCAACTTGACCCAGAGAATTACCTGCCCACACCCGCATTTAGAGTTGTCCATTCGCATCCAAGATATTTCATCAAGTATATCCCACAAAAAAAAAAGGAAATAATTAATTAGTCTCAATTCAAATATAACCAGTAAATTAAATTTTTGTAATTTATGTTTACGATACGTTAATTTTGCGGTTAAGTTTATATGAACTGCCATTACTTTAGTTATTTTAGAAATTTCAATATTTGAAGGTGTTTTAAAAATCGACACTCACTAAGATGGTCTATGACAATAGTTACATACATCAACAACACGAATAGTTGAATATTATTATTATTTAGTTCGGCCATTAGATGACTGTAGTGTACAACATTGGAATATTAAGATTTTCGGTTAAGAAATATACAAAAAATATCGCTCTATATAATTCTTCCCCCAATTTATACATATAATATGTTGTGCATTATTAGCCCATATTTTAATTCGCATTATTCGTAACCATAAAGTAAAGGTTATGTATTTTTATGGTTACTTCCAGTATGAACAAGCACTAACGCAATATTGATGAATTTTGTTACAAATATTTACGAATATCATAGTTGCATTTATCTTGGTTTACTAATGATGTTTTTATTTCAGGTCCACTATGTCGACCCCTAAATTGTAAAAAGAAGGAGATTTGTCTACTGGAAGATTCTTCTACAGCAGTATGCGTATCAAAAAAAGAACTTGAAAAGAACGAGTAAGTAGTTAAATTAGGAATAATAATAAAATAATTGCATTCATGTACGATTTAATCCAAATAAGTCAGAATTATATATGTCTTACACCGTCTTTGAAACCAAATAGCTTAATGCAAATGGTTGAATCCAATAGTTAGCACGCTCCTTAGATCCTGCATTAGTGGTATAGTTTTCTTTGGAGCTATTTACGAGATGAAGGGTATAAACAGTGGTACACCAACTTACAGAAACCTCAAGAAACTGTCAGAGTTATCCACCTATCCAATAATGGGAAACGCCGCCCTTTACGGTCTTTTCAAGTAAACTTAAAAGTGGACAAAAGTATAAAAAAATCTTTACTGTCAAATTGGTTTTAGATTTTCCAAATGTAGGTGGCACTGCCTGTTCTAAAATCGTTGTTTATACTTTTTTTAATTGCAGAAAAATAAAAAGTAACAAGTAAAGTCGTGTATCATATGATCAGGTAAATGACTATTGTCAAACGTGTGGGATTCAAGATTTTATTTGAAAAAAAAGTGGATAATTTTCTGTTATTTACTCACATTTGCTAGAATATTCATATACCTTAGGATAGTATTTGAAAAGGAGTACCGACCGGACTTCGTTAAGGAATAAAATTAAATGTATGGGTAATGCGGTCTATTTAATAAAAACTACTTGGTATCACCTCAACATTTCATCATTTGTTTAATGACTTCGTCAGGAGGAAATCTACAATATGATAAAAGGATATGAAGCAATAGTAATGAAAATATAAAAATAATACTTACAAATTTAAATATAATAATAAAATCACAAATTTTTGGAATTTGGAATTGTTAAAAAGTCAAAAAAACATTTTTTCCCAGCAGGGAGGAAAGTTGTACTTTACCTCCCTAGGCCGGAAAGTTATACTTTACCTCCCTAGGGAGGAACGTACATACTTCGCGATGGAACATATGCAATAGCAAATTAATCAAAAGCTCTAAAAAATCAAGGTATTGGTTGATTTTTTGAAACAGATCCTGTATTTCAGAATAAAAAAATAGTTACAACAAAGGAGAGAAACCACTTAAAGGGTATAGGGAAAGAAGAAGCTATGTCAAGAACGTATTTTTATTAAAAGAAAAGAAAACTTTTACAATACGTGTGCTTAATCACGAAAATAATATTCCGATATTAGAATATCAAACCAATATTGAGAAACACTAGTACTTTACTATATTATTGCTGTGGAAGGCTTTCGGAATACTTCTGAGCATCTACACCGCAATTCCTGCAGGTTCTCAAATTTTAGTCGGCTAATAGGAAGAAGTCCTGAAAATTAATTGCTTTGAGTTTTGAATAATTTGTTTAAGTAGTGATAAAAATCTTATCTGAATAAGCATGTAGTGGTAGCTCAAATTCGTTCTTTGAGAGTTTAGGAGTCGTCCTAATTGTCGGATGTGTAATTACTGCACCCTCCCAACTGCCATGAAATGTTGTTCTATAGTAGAGAAAACGACAATGATCTTTTACTGCTTTTACCTCGCGAATGGGTCATGTTAAAAATGAAAAGGGACCTTTATTTCTATATTTAGTTTGTATATATTTGGTCCAGCTTCTGAAGTAATCCTGAGACACTTCTTCGACATCAAACGGTATTGGTTTACGTCTGACCATTCTGAATGCTTCTATCCATCTTGAGGAAGCTCTGTTCTTGTTTTTTTGGTTTACAAGATCGAAGTCTTTGTCGCATTCCATGTAAGAGGGTCCTCTTAGAGAAAAGTTTTTTGAATAAAATCTAACTTTTTCTCAACTACATTATGAATAAAACGAAAAACGGTGTAATTTTTGTTTTGGCCTCCGCACGAATTATAAAAAATGTGTAGCTTCCATACCACTGCATCGACATAATTATAAAGATAGTGATGAAGCAAGGAACAAAGATCGCCACTTCCTTTCTTGGCAACGGTTTCAGGATATGTATAAAATATAGATTTTGAGGAGGACAGAACATGAACGGTAAATGTTTTGTAATCTCTTAAAGTGTACATCGTTGAATGTTAGGTACTGGTAGATTTTTTGCATAATCTATACAGATAGCTTCTGTAGCGGGTCTTTTTGGCTAGCTATTTTTGCAGCCTGTTTCCTTTTGTAAAATTCCTGAGCCTTAAGCTTATGCAAGTTATGTTTAATTCTTTCATAGGTCGACACTCCACACTGTGCTTGTAGCACTTTAATTCTTGCTAAATATTCATCACGGGAATTGCAGGTATCGCTGTGTGGAAACCTAAAGGAAATATTAAATTTCCTTGTGAATATACTTCTATAAGTTTGGTAGGAAGTAGGCAAACCTGGGTGTTTTTCTTCGTACATCTTATACTCGTACATCTTGTGAATATTTAGCTCTTCGGGTAAATACAATTTTGAAGTATTTTTCAAATTGTAATGGCATTTGCGAGCTCTGAAAGCCTTAATGTGTTCAATTATAGCATTTCTTGTGTCCAACAAAACTTTATGCCGGTGATTATTAAGTTTTCCCCGGCCATCTTTTGGAGCATTGCCTGTAAGCTTTAACAACTTTTGTAGTACCTCCAGCCTTTTTTGCCAATCGCCGTGATAGATAAAAAACTTTTTGACATACCTGCACCTCCATTGTTTCCTGGTCGACGTTGCATCGAATTCTGTGGCGATAGGTAGCATCATGAAAGACAGCATTCTCTTCATCATCATTTTGGGGCCGGCGTTGCTGTACACGTACCACACTTATGAGTCCACAGAAATAGATATTTTGTTCATATATCGAGGGCATTCAATTGAAATTTCTTACAACTTCCAATCTCCGTTCTCCGGAATATTTTCAAAGCATTTATATTTCACACATTTACAATGACGTCCTGTTATATGACTTTGTCTGTAAATTTTTTTGGTAGCTTCGTTAATGCGGCCAAACCTTTTGCGTTTTTTTGTTTTATTTTGATCACCACTTCTCGTTGGTATATTCAACACCATCGTCACATATTATTATTTACTCTTACTGGTTTTCTAAAACAGCCCATGCCACCATAAACGCACAACAACATAAAACCTAACCCTATCTATGCCAAGCACGACATCACTGATAATACCGACAAACTGACATACCCTCTTTTTCCGCTGTAACGCTCGGACATACTTCCTTCTTGCTCTGTATGGCTAATATAAAATCCCGCTTATTTCCGGACTAGCCATCTTCTCTAGGTTCAGACATGTCCTCGTTCCCTATTATTGCTTCAAGATGGCATGGCTATCTCATTTTTGATCAGGACATGACATGCCTCTTTCTTTCCCTGTCCCCTTCGCTTGAAAACTTAATGGCATTGTGGAATAAAGTATGTTAAACTTGTACAGGATTACAAGATGCAACTACTAGAAAACTGTGCGTAACAAGCGAAACTTAATATATGTTTCTTTTATTATATTAATATTCGACTGAATAAGGATAATTGAAACCAAGCAATACATTTTTGATATATGTATCACCTTTACCCAAATGGGTTTATTTTTAAAAGTGATCATATTTATGTACTTTATATATTATGTATATATTAGTACACATTAAACTAAACGTTGACGTTACATGCACATGTTATTACATGAAAAATTATTGTAATACCATCTCCATTTAACCTAACATTTTGTTTTATTACGTCGTGCGGGTCTTTAATAAATGTTTTATATTTATTTAAAACTTCATCATTTATAACTCTTTCCGGTACGTTATAGTCAACATGCCACTGATAATGTTCATTCTTCGCTTTGAAATATCTTACATCTTCTACTTGCACGTTTTCACATACAAATTTTCTGAAGCCATTTCTGTCTCTATCTAGTGAGTTGTATCCTACAGTGTTTGGTAATAACTCATTGGTTATATTCAGATAGTTCGGAAATTTTATTACAAACATTTTATTACAAACGATTACACTAGTAAAAAAAATGTGCTCTTGTGTTAAATAAAATAGTAATTTCGACTGCCTGAAATTTTCTAAATAATGACCAGATACTACGACTGACACAGGAAAAAGGACTAACCCATACCATATGATATTTATCCAATTAAAGTGAACATTTTCTATAATAGAATTGTTATTTGTTCGTGTTTCGGGAAAACTGCAAAGATGTATGCGACACAGTATCAGCAGCACATATAACAGTTAGTCTATAATATTTATATAGTTGCGAAATAACTTTTACAGGTGACTTAAAGCCATCCTAGCATCGTATTTAATGTTATGCGGTGGTAGTATTTTATTTTTTTATGGGAACATAAATATTTATGAGGGCTGACTTGTTTTATATTTGCAGATGCCGAAGAAATATTATCTTTCCAGGCAAATAGAGCGAAGAAAACAATCAGCTACTACAAGAAAAGTGTGGGAAGAAAGATATATTTTGCAATTTTTCAAAGAAATAGTAAACCTAATCAATCAATACATTTACAGAGCACCTGAATCTTTATAAGAACGTACAACGTTGTTGACTCGTCTAACAATAAAACACACGTTAAACTTAAATGTTTAATTCCATTGAATAATAATAACTAAAAATAGGGTCACTCCCTTGTACAAACAACTACACCATCTCCCGTCTCTCCTCATCTCTAATGTTAATTAATCTATAGTGTTCTCTTGTGTCACGGCGGCATAAGTATTTTCTTCAAGATTTGTTTGTTATAGTAGAATCTAAGTTCCTCTTATGACAAACATGTATACGTACACTTTTTTTTTATGAATGTCAATTAAGAAAGTTCATTCTAAAGAATAGAATATTCGTGCAATAGTATGACAGACAAAAATAAAACAGGAACACGAGTTTGAGGAACAATCACTTCTAAGAAATTTTAAATTGCCTTCAGAATTATAAAAAACGTTGAGTCACTTATCTTAAGCCACAGAAACTTATTTTCTAGTTTTTTTTTATTATTATTATTACTGGATCATTTGTTTAGTTTATATTGATTTCTGGATTAAGCATCTTAATGTAGATATTGGTATTTGATTTGGTTATGTGATTTCCTTAAAATTTTAGATTTAGCTTGAATAAGTTGGAAACCAAAATGTTATCATAATAAGCATTTGTGTTTTAATATTGCATGTTTGGTGGAGGCGACGTATTTTATGTGTAGGTACGCATATATTGTTGTATCAATTTGACTTATGTCAAATGACACTGCGTGAGTTCTTAATTTTTTAAAAAAATATAGACGATTTCGGAATTGTTACAGTATTTAGCCAAAATACAATTAATTTAGAAATTACATAACAAGACCAACCTTAAATAATCTAATTCTAAAATATTGTCTTTATTGTTGTTGTAGTCCAGTGATTAACAATATTCCAGTCATAATTTTTAATAAATAAATAACTTTTATCTTTCAATGTTGAATCCACACTTATAATGACATGAAATTGCAACTACAAATTCAAGTCTCTTCTTATTTTCTAGTTTCAATTTCCAAAAGTGTTTTTGTTTATAATTACTTCCTTAACATGTTTTATATTCATTCTTCTAAAAAAAAACATCATAATTTTGTATATTTCTGACTTCTGTCACCAAAAATTCTTCTATATTTTCGTTTTTTCTAAACAAATTTCGCCCAACAACCAATCATCTCCAAAAACAGCCTTCTGAATGATTATGCTCGGAGGTGTTTGAATTTTGTCAAAATAATTAGTATAAGTTAGATAATTTATATTATTATTAAAAACTATCAAAAAAAAACTAATTTCAAACATAACATAATATTTTAATCTATAATTATTGTATATTAAATACAACACTGCAATATAGGTTGTTCTGGTGTAAATCTTATCATTTCTTAATATATTCTTAGGTAACAAAAAATTCCAGAATAGTATGTTTCTTAAGCAAAGAGCATATACCTATTCATCTATACTGAAACTTCTGTATGCGATAAATATATCAACTCCTGCAATAGAGACAAATGATAAAAATTATAAAGCAGTTGCCAGAAAACAAAAATCTGAAGAAATGGTTGTCGTCTCTATTCAAAACTCCTGTTTGTTAACCTAGAGTGTGAATTTTTAATTACCTTTATAAATGCTATATTATCATACATTGTAGGTTTAGTTGCGGAAGATGATCTATAAATAAAGCACGCTAACTCCCTGAGATTAAAGATTTACACAAACATTACACTCGTAAAATGAAATAATTTTATTTCAAATTTAATAAAAAAAAACTGCAAGTTTTAAAAACTAATCATAATTTGAACAACAAATCTTAAGCTGTTATGAGAAATAAAATGCATGTTTAGGTACGTTGACATCCTTGACACCTTCGTAATCTGGCCAGATGTATGTGATTTCCTACGTAATTTCTTCAAGCGTCGGTTGGATGGTTCTGTGGGACTTTTCATTTACTGCGAACTTATAGATTCCGATATGAATATGTACTAACATTAAAAACAAAAGAATATAGGTTAAAGCGTGGCTAAACAAAAACTTGAGCGATTCTTATAGAAATTTTCGCAATATTTGTACAATGTTATGCGTTTAAAAGTTTCAAACTCAAAGGCATATTGAGTTTAGCCATAACTTTCCATCAATCGCTAATTAACCTAAATGGAACGGCCAGTTTTTTATTTCTAGTTTTCTGCAATTGGTGAGATTTTAAAACTTCGTGACCATAATAATTATAATCTAAGTGTTAGTATTTCAAAACTATCAGGAATAGGTGTACCAAACAGTAATACTATTTACACTGCATTTGGAAAATATTCTTTTGTGTGGGTTAAAAGTATCCAAGTGAAGTTTATAACAGCCTGTATATGATTTAATAATGATTACTACAACGTTTAATACTCGGTTAGTTAGTGAACTATCTTAAGGCCTACAATTGCTTATTAAACATTTAAGCTTATTTGAAAATGTGTAAATTAGTGTTGAGAACGAAGCTTTCATTATCATTCACGACAAGATGTCCTCTTCACAATACGATTTCAAAGTAGTCTGTTTCATTCATTGCATTCATGGATCGCTTGTGCATGAACTAGATCTTTCACATTGCCTTCACGAGAATAAACGCGTAGCAACGTATTTGTATGTAAACAATTTACTATTTATAAGAGAGCATATTATATTGCTCGCTTCTGCCTTTCATCAAATATATCCGTTCACGTCGTGAAAGCAATCTTGGGCATTCGCTTTATTCTTTCTCTAGCTTCGCACTGATATATTCAATCACAGCTTTACAGGTGAATAGAACAACGCTGATCATAGATACATTAGTGTAAACGTGCTTCATGGAATCCTGTATTTTTTGTGAAGTTAAGTTCAGATTGAATGATTAGAATTGGAGCAGTTATAAAGGGCTGTTTCATCACGATCTTTCCAAATCTATTGTAATTCCTTTTATCGTCGCCCTCCAATTTCGTTCTCTTTATTTGGCCTATCAGCTTTGAAAGGAGTAGCTTTAGGTAGCTATCTGCTCTGGAATTATGTAGTAGAACTTCTTGTAGGTGTTGAATCACAATAGCAAGTCATTTCCTAATATCTGATTTGACTTGTTTGAGTTATTTCGAAGTATTTCTGTATTTCTGCCAACAGGCCTCTGCGAGTTTTTGTAAATCTCATCTGTTTTATCAGTAGATGTGATTCCCAGTATGATGTGCCGATGATTCAAGTGAAAATGTTTTTAGCGAACTCTGTAGTTGTGTCAGTTATGTTTCTTCTACGGGTTATAAAACTTGGTTCACTTTCCCAAATCATAGTACTAGCTTTCCATTTTTTTTTATGACTGCGAGTTTGCGTCATCACATGGAAGGTAGTGAGCAGAAAAGAGTATTAGTTTCGTGTGCTTCCATTACCATCTTCCAGTCTTATGACTGTACTAGATTTCAAGAAATGAAATTTAGCTGTGTTAATGACAGTAGAGTTCTCCTAATACTCTAAGGAGCGTGCTACTGCGTTGTAAGTTGTATACCACACAAATCTTGGCTTCACCAAGTCCAGCCGCTTGCCCCCAAGAGCCACAGTTCCTGTATTAGGCTATATCAGCCTTTTCGGGTATCTCCTTCATTCTTAAAGCTTTCGTGACATTTCCGCTCTGACTAATATTCACGGTTTATTTGCAGAGATGTTGTTATACGAAAATCAAAAAACGAACCAAGTAACCACAAGCATCCGAGAAGTGAAGACACAGATGAAGATGTGTATTATGACGCCGAAGATGATCCGGACGACGACATTGACGACGATACGGACGATTCAAAATGTAAGTTCTATATAATTTGCTTTTCAGTGAACTTATCGGAAAATGCTGGTGTTAAGAACAAGAGTTCGAAATATCAATTAATTTCAGCGCTTTTATTGCTATCAATTAAAACGCAATTTCTTTTAGCAATTGAGTTTCTCTGATCCGTCTGAAATATTTATGGAACTAATTTCGATGTGTAGCAGTTAAGAATTTAAAAATAAGTATTTGAACTCTAATAATTATGTGTTTGCAATATGCGTGAACCTGTATAAACTAAACTTAAAACCAATCAATTATTTTAATTGGATGAAAAAAAAAAAAAGGTAACCTAATGATGCGCACCTAAGCGAGCGAGAGAGAAGATATTTGCATTACAAGGAACCAATATTTTCTCTTAAAATAATGAGTACTTACCTTTAATATCGAAAACTACAAGTATTGTTTTGTTCACCCTGTATATAATTTTGCATTGCTTTATTTTTTATCACGTGTATTCTCTATTAGACAAAATAATTTACAGTTTAATATCAGCTTAAAATAATAATGACAGTCATGTCTTTAGGATGTTCCATTTAATTATCTCACAACTTTGGATAACTAACTTTGAGCACCCTGATACTTCAAAATAATTTTGAAATGATGGTCGTCTAACCTGTAGAACCCTTAAGAAAAAAATTGAAAAATATGTTACCACTTTCGTATATAAACCGACGCGAATGTGGTGGCCCACCCTTTATATAATAGGCCCATTTTCATCAGTTAATCAATAGTTGATTAACAAATTTAATATTAGGGAGATGTATATGTGTTATTGTACAGCTACTGACGCACAAGGTTTCAGTCCGTCACATTGTCAGCCCTTTGAAACTGTACACGCTACTACATTGATGAACTGCACTTTTATGCTTATTTTCTCTTTGTTACAGGTGTAATGCGTGTCCTGTAACAAAACCCTCCTTCTTGTGTGGTTCAGACAACCGAACAGTTTTTACAGTTCTGCTGCAGTTAGATTTAACCAACAGATTGTTATACCAGACAAGCATACAAGTGTCATGCAAAGGATTTTGTCCGTGCAAAGGTATTATCTTATTTAAGTACAGATTGTTGTTTTATTGTCGTGATAGTTTGTCCATATTACAAAATAATTTTAAGCAACTGATTTTAGTACATACTATACATACGTCAATGTATTTTTGTATATGTCAATTGTCACTCAGATTTGCTGATAGAAGTTATTTTGATTACATACGAATTATGTAAAAATGAGTAAGCAACAGAGAAATATCAAAAACAAAAAAGTAGTAGTAGACATATAACTATCCGATCACTATGTAGCGCGGAGTTGATTAATTCGGAACAGTTGTTTGTTGAGATATATCAACCTAGACTCTTATGAAGACACAAAATCAAAAAATGCAAAGAAAAAGCGACTGAGAAAGGCATAATCCAATTATATACGGTGTGAATTAGCAATAGATTCAGCAATAGATACTCTTCACGAATCGGTAACAACTGATATGATACTATCCGGTAAAACACTGATTCATAAAAACACTAGTAATGACCGCTGTGCATATTAATAATCCCATTAATGCTAAGTTTCCTTCGTCTGAAATTTTTACATCCTGCCAAACCATTATTGCTATGCTGATGTCACGAAAAATTTCAGCTTTTTTTACATATTCCTACGACTTATGTAACTAGCTGAACATACCACGCGAGTATTAAATCTGCTCTGAATATAACATTTTTTTATAAACCAATTGACTTGATATTCCACGCAAACAGGACACCGATCTAAAGAACATCTATTGCTATGTGATGGTCACTTAAATTTATTCTTTTTGCTAATTCCTAATAATATGAAGTATGAACATACACACGAGTATAAATGACGGGGAATAAAGAACCATACAAGTCCAAAATAACGATTTGGAAAATAAAAAAAACGTATATTTCTCTTACTATATTCCTGGAGCTTTATCATGCATTGACGAATTGTAGTTTAGTAATAAGGCATTATTCAAACAACAAATCAAACCTTGTAAGTTCATGCATTTGTTAATGAATAATCCAACAAATCTTTTGACTTGTACTGTTCTTATTCTCCAATCCAGTCGTTGTAAAATTTTAGATAAAAATAAACAAAAACAAGTGTAGAAAATCATATTAAACTGGTTTATTATATTTCTAAAAAAAAAATAATAAATGTATCAGTAGTGGAATCACTTTCACTTTATTACAGTAAGTCCAAGATGTTACGTGATAATAAACTCTAGTCTTTCCCTCCATATATCGCATTAATTGCTTATAATCATTTATTTTGTTTCGTAATAGAACCGCTTCAGAATTAAGCTTTTTTTAGTAGCAGTTTTGGGCTCTGTTTGCTTTATCAACTTGAAAATATAAGAGCAAATCCGTCTATTGTATCAAAACATTTACGTATCCTGGCTGTATGCGTCATACACAAACTGCATATATTTTGATAATGTAAAATTATCCTGAATCCATTGTTCACTGCTCTACATGTTTTTGTAGCATCCGCCACCAGTTTTAAAATCAAGAATATCTTTGAAGCAAACGTTTAATCGTAAATTGTACTTTTTCTCGAATCCTTAATTCTCGCCTCATATTCTTCAGGGGAATAAATGCGATCACTTCTTCTGATTATTCTTTTTGCACTCCCAAATCCCTATCGCAGGGTAAAAAATGAATGCCACGAATTGGAAAATGTGGTAAATTTTCTTAAACCGATTGCTTTTTTGTATAGTCATCAAGAATCTTACCATTGTTATTCTTATTTGCCTGGACACCGCGTCAGAAAAATATGTAACTCCCTGAACTTCTCGGGATATGATTCACTATTAATCGTTCAGGGTGGCATACTTCGTTGGGGCCTTTATTGCCTTGACCTTCATGTACATATAGAAATGACAGCTCCGTTTTCAAACTATGGATTTCAAAGGCATAGAGCCAAAGCTGCCTAAAATAGAAATTTCTTGTACTGTATTACTGGCAGCGGCAATTTTGCATGTAATCCAACGTAATTCCATACTTTGGGTTCTCCTGCGATAATTTCCGTATTTCTTCAGTTTACTGTAGAATTTTTTTGCTCTTCTTTTGTGTACAATGAGTTCTGCTGAGCAACCCTTTCGCATTATCGTTCAAACTGCTATCCCTTAATCTAGTGCCCAGTCTTTCGCATTCACTGCAAACATCTATTTGTGGTCTTCCAAACCTCAAAGAATAATTTCATTGAATATTTCAAATAAAACTCATATTTATTATTTATCTAATTCTGGATGCTTCTTGATAAAAAGTCAAACATAGTTTTGACGGTAAGCTTAGAATCCAAATAATGAATATTTTTGTAGCATAATGTGAAGTCTTATAGGGAAATGATTCAATATGCATTTTTATTTTAACTCTGAGATCTTCTGTTATGGACGTAGGTCGATTATTGTGTTTGCCTCGCAGGTCTTTAGGGACTCTCCATTGACAAGTAACAAATTCAGGCGTTGAACACGAAAGTTCGATATCGAATACATATTAGAAATGCTTGTTTACACACGGAATGCGTTCATGATTGTTCATAATATGATACTTGAAGAAACAGCTTTTGTTTGGTTTTATTTCATCTGCAACACGTTACGATGTCTTTCAACTGTTTGCTTTCAATCAACCCCTGAAGAAAGTATCTTGCTCATTTTTCGTTTACCATCATACAGTTTTGATAGTATATGGTGTTTCTCTTCATCTGTAAATTACTCATACATTTCAGTTTGCACCTGAGAAAAACAATACATAAGTTTGAAAATTTAAGAGTGAATAATGTAAACTTACGTGCATGAGGTCGGTTTTTTTTTTTCACAATATTTCCGAAGTGATACATACGATTTTCCACATTGCGTGCAAACTTTCTTTTATTAACCTTCCACAGTTTGACCTTTCTAGTACGTTTTTTACCACATATTCCTCATTTTCACTTTCTGAATTAGACGACATTATAATAAGTTAACAACTCAGAACAGCCAACGAATGATATTCTACTGTAGTGATTACTTATATTTCACAAGTTTTACTTAAACGAATTTACAGTCTAATCACCAGCATATGACAATTAACTGACAAATTGCTAGACAAGCAACAGGCTATGAACAGTAGAATGTTTACGCGCATACTTGAGAATAAGAACAGTACAAGTCCTGACATTTACTGTTCTTATACTCAACGCTACAAACTAGCGTCGAGTAACTACTAAAATAAGTTTTTTTGTACTGTTCTTTTCCTCAGTCATTACGCTTGCTATTATAAAGAAAATGGCTATAAGTGAAAAATGTCACAATTTTTATGGACAATTGTACTGGTTCTTATTCTCACCGCTTCAAATCTGTTCCCACTTTTGTAAGACCATGTAGTTTCACTTTTCTCCGGAGAAAATGTGTTTTTCCAGATTCCTAAATAATCACAAAGAAACGTGATAGTGTGCTGAATTTTCTTATAGACTTTCTCTAAAATATTTGTTCATGAGACTGAATTTGAACTGTTAGTGCACATGAGTTTTTAAGTGATACCTGTTTAGCCACAAACAAAACAATTAGGAAGTCGAAACTGTTGATTCCAAATATATGCACTGGATTGTTAATTTGCAGATGTAATGAATGGAAGTGCATATTTTTTTGATCCTAATATGAGAATTAAAAATATTCAACGAGGAACAACATATTTAGAAACATTGGAGACATTGTTATATAAAAGCAATCTGTGTAGTAAAGTGTCTAAAAAGATAGGCCTTCACTACAAAAAAAAATCCCACACAACGAGATTCCTACAACTGCAGTGTGATTATAAACTGTAATAAAAAGCAATACGTTTGACTTTAATTTAGATCCTAGCAAGCAGAGAAATTATTTGAAACAAACTGTTCTAAAACAATTTAAAATTTTTAACGGCATTGTGTCTATTGTGGTGATTGAATGGTAATTTTATTTAACAAAAGGAAGGTTGCTGTTTTTCTTTTAGATATAATTTGAATAGTGTCCTCTTGGGAGGTGACTACATAAAAAAAGAAGATGACGGTTTGCCCTTAAATGTAAGATTTTAATTTACAACTATGTTTCGCTGGCTAATGAAGGGAGGAGCGGCAATTATCCCCCTTATTTACAATATACAATTTGCAAAAAAAAAATGAAAATTTTCGTGACCATCACCATACAATAGATGTTTTTTAGATTGGTGTCCCTGTTTCGCGTGGAATATCAAGTTCAATTGTTTATAAAAAAATGTTATAATTCTAGGAGCAGATTTATACTCGCTATGTATGTTCCCTACTTCATACTTGTTAGGATTTGCAAAAAAGCTAGAAATTTTCGTGACCATCACCATAGCAATAGATGTTTTTTAGATCGGTGTTCCCTGTTTCGCGTGATATTAAGTTCAATTGTTTATAAAAAAATGTTATAATTCTAGGAGCGATTTATACTCGCTATGTATGTTCCCTATTTCATACTCATTAGGAATATGCAAAAAAAAATGAAAATTTTCGTGACCATCACCATAGCAATAGGAGTTTTTTAAATCGGTGGCCCTGTTTCGCGTAGAATATCAAGTTCTATTGTTTATAAAAAAATGTTACAATTGTAGGAGCAGATTAAACTCGCTGTGTATGTTCAACTAGTTCATAGTCGTTAGGAATATGTACAAAAAGCTCGAAATTTTCGTGACCATCAGCATAGCAAGAAATGATTTTGGCACGGATGTAAAAATTTTCAACCGACGGAACACTTTCCATTAATGCGATTAATTATCAATGCCACCGATTAATTACTAGTGTTTTTTTTATGAAAATCATGTCGTTTTACCGGAATACAGTATCATATGTTGTTTTAAGCCCGCATTCGTCGCCAAGATATCTATTGCTGAAATCTATTGCTAACTTCACACCGGTATGTATAGTCTAGATAATTATTAGTAAAAGCGGTTTTTCAAAAGTATACTTCAGATTACGTTATGTTTTACCAAGAAATATTTTAATTTTTATTTCTTTGTTGTGTGTCTTTGTTTTACGGACAAAAAGAAAAAAGTACCAGCGCTCACTTTAAATATAATTATGATATCTCGCTTGCCATTATTTCCCTTTGTCCAAGTTGGAATATAAATCGAACAAGTGAAGATATTGTTCGTTAAAGTTGCATTTATTGACAGCAGTGTAACAATCGAACGTATCTTGCAAATGACAACTGTAATGTATCTATTATTTAACACATGGGACATGCAACTTTTGTATACTTCGTCCTACAAAACCATTATCACAAATAATTTCTGTCAATGGCGTCCACATTGTAATCAATGAAAATAATTGTTACTCGTCATATAAATAAAATTCTCTTCGCAGTCCTAACACAAAAAATATTACGTATTTTTCTAAAAAGATAAATTTTCGTTTACAGAGAACGATATTCGTCTACGGAAGAAACAACGACAGCAAGAAAGAAACAACATTTTTACGACTAAGAAGAAAGCGACACTCTTCAAAGCTAACGCAAATGGCTTTCCAAAGGATAGGAAATCCGTCCAAACATCTACCAAATCTGACATTTATACTTTCACTCCTCAGGATCTCAAGTACGACAATAAGCACTACAAATACTTCATTTATTCGAAGCCTAATAAGGTACGATATAAATACTAAACCGGGTGTATAAAATGTTGCGTAGCACGTCATTATCTCGACTTGTGATAACTTACAATAATTCAAATTAATGTCTTAACACTACGAATTGTAAGTGCTTTGGATGACAACCGGATGTACCATATTAGTATTTTCTTGGATTCCTTTATAGAACATAAATTTATTGAATACATGCTGAAGTAGAACGATTTCTTCTATAACTGTTAACACTGCGTAGGTTTTCACGGCCGGTGTAACTATAACTAAGCTTTCTTGCGGTTTCGCCGTGTGTCAAAACTTTCGTTCGACTTTCGCTGTTCATACTGACATCTTCTTCAGGATAAGGCCCCTGATACACCCAACCGTGTAGTTTCCGCTCCATTGACCTACTACGAACCGTCACGGTCAATGGAGCGGAAACTACACGGTTGGATGCACCAGGGGCGTATATAAGAAGAATGCCGGACCATGGAGAATCAGTTCATTTATCCTGAAGAACCTGTCAGTATGAACAGCGAAACGTTGAGCGAAAGTTTTGACACACGGCGAAACCCGCAAGAAGCTGTTAGTTATAGTTACACCGGCCGTGAAAGCCTACGTAGTGTTAACAATTATAGAAGGCCTAAATAATGTGTATAGCATTCAGAAATGATCGAACGTGCCCAACTTTCCCCTGTCACTTGGAATGTACTCAACTGGTTACAAAAAGGTTCCTTAAACTACAAATAATAAACGCAGAGGTATATACATACACTGTACATCAAAACTAAGTGATCTAAATATATATCATGTAGGTAATGATATGGTTCGGGCATTTATTATTTTTTTTTTTGTAAAACAAAATAAGAATGTAACAATTTAAAAAAAAAATCTTTCTGGTCACTGTAACACCTCTATACTGACTTGATTAACTTCTTACACTCTGTATAAAAATACGTTACGGTTGGAAAATGAATTTTGTTCCAAAGTATGTAAATATTTGTATACACCTCATTAACTCTGCTGCTCGACCTATTTAATTTAATGAGGCGAACAGTGGAATTGTTACTGTTTGTGGATGCATCGACTCGTAGAAAATAGGCTGAATTGGCGCCCTATAACACATTATAATTGGAAAATTTAAACGGTATTTATTTTTTTCAAACATTCAATAGTGAAATTATGAATTGTTTATACTAAATTTTATGTTTTATAATTTCTAGTATAACTGCAGATGATCTATAAAAACGTGGAGTTTGATATCTAAGTTTTCACGCATGGATAAGTTCGTTGGAATAACTTTACTTTTCAAATATCTAATTCTAAAAACACGGGATTCCTACCTAACATTATTCTGTATTTTTATTTTGTATGATACAATCTGTAATATCCTGGTGGGCCAAGCAGGCTTGACGGATTATACGAACTGCTAATTCAAATAAAGAACCTCAATCTCAAAAAAAAGACCCATTCCGGCACAAATAAAAAATTGCTATTATTTACCCATACTATTTAGGTTTTTATGCGCTCAAGTGTAAAACGGCCCTAACAATTGGAATAATTGTCGGTACAACGTTTTCGAATAAATTAAAGCCCGTCTGTAAAAGATGCGTGCAATGAGTTCTAAACTATTCTACAACCATTGACAATACTGTACGCGATGCGCCGAATTTCTAATAACAAATAATGGATTTTTGCGATGTCTGACATCTTATCACACAACCTATAGTTGCTATCTCAAATATTGGTTCCAATTTACTATAGGTATCTTTTCGGTATACTCTCTAACTCTTCAGTGTTCTTAAATGATCCCTTTATGAAAGTCTTTCCATGAATTTGCCTTGTTATACCGTTCCAGTATTTCTTGTATTTTTCTTCGACCATTTCCTACTTGCTCTCGTGTTGTATTTTTCATGATGCCTTTTCTTGTTACTCATCGGCTTTCTCGTCCCCTTCAATTGATGAATGTTCGAGAAAAGTGCTTTATTGCGATCTGTCAGACTATTTAGTTCTTGATTACATTCTCAAATCAATTTTGATTGAGGCACCTGTGAAATGGGTGTGAACAAGTCGCCCAATATATTAAAAGCCACTTTCTTTGGTTGGTACTTATTAAAAAATGTCATTTAATCTCAATCTAGACTGCTTAGGTTAATTTCCATTAATTTATGTACATTTTTTCAATTTTCAAAATCTCAAGAACGCATAGGGAGTGACCTAAGCTATATATGAAGTTTTTGTTCAGAATCTCACATGATTTCACATGGTTCAGGTTTGTCAGTAACCTCAGCGAATAACCTGTATTTAGTTATTTCCGTATTTTCACTGTGAAAAATTAATATATGTTTACATTTTATTTATAACATCATTTAATAATAATAATAATAATAAGTTTCATCCTAAACCAGTGTTCCACCTAAAGGTACTACACGAAGCTATCTATTCTAAGTACTATATGGATTCCATAATTTCCCTAGGATTATTAATAATAATAACAAAAACGTAATAAACTGGTCAACTGTTATTACGCCCACGGAACGACTTTAGTTATCTCCCAGCCTTCGCCAAGGGGTAAGGGAAAACTCGTGGAAAAAACCTTACTCTTGGATCAGGATCTGGGAAGAAATCCTTGTTACTGATAGCCGGCAAATTACTATTATTATTATTCTGCCTTTTGAAGAGGCATTCTCCACGTTCCTTCAAACTGCTCCGTTTGTGAATTTGAAGTTGAAACAGGATAGAAGTAATCAAACAAAACATTAAAAGTACCTATTCTAATAGTTAACAATAACCTAGTCCTAATCCTAGTCTAACTAATAGTAATTAAATTAAAGGTTTATATTCTAAATATTTATTTATATACCCCAACCATGCTAAAAGCTATAATCTCACACTAATTCCTACCACTAAAGACTATTCATTTATATAAAAATCCCACCATTCGACTGACTCATTATCTCTAATATGTGTATCGCGTCGCGACCAATTTAACCTCTTAGCTAATGCCCTAACTTCCGTATGCGACCGCCACTCATCAGCGAGTGGACATTTAAATAAAACATTTCCCGCTGTATCTACCCCACCATACTCACAATGCGAATCATTAACCCTTCCAACTCTACATAAATATGATTTAAAATTACCGTGACCCGTTATTAATACTACCGCCTGATACAATAAATTACCCCTTATTTCCCTAAACGGTGTAACGCCACCCATAAATTTCCTAGTCCACCGCCATTTAAAGTAATATCCCATCTAGCCTTCCAGTCATTATCAAGTTTCCCAAGAAACCAAGTTATGTATCAGGTACATCGCTGCGATATAGATATGTACATATCGCAAGCTTGGTGATGTACTCCTGTAACGTGCATGTCGCCTTACATGTTGAGACTTATGTCCGCAACAAGTACACATTCTGAGAATATACTAGCGATATTGAATAGGTATATGCTGGCAATATCAACGTGACATCGACACAATGACTCGGTTTCCGGGTTGAAACCGCCGTGTCCTGCAAATACCTGTGACCGACATTTCGTCCTCACTTGAATGAGACATCTTTAGATATTGCTACTAATGTTGCTGTACAGCTGAAACTGTGGTTCAACCGCAACATAAGTAGCAGCTTCAAAGATATCTCATGCGAGCGAGAACGATACGTCGGCCAGAAGCAGTTGCAGAACACAGTTTCAACCTAGAACCAAACAAAAAAAATGTATAGAAAATAACACAGTTATATGAAATAGTTTTAATGATATAAGTTAAAAATATATACATACATAATTTTTTGTACACCGTTTCTCGTTCATCGTTGTTCAGAAAGCCTGAGCTATTCTGCAGCTACACATTCAAATTCCATTTTGGTTATTAATTATATGATATTCGAATACCATAATTTAAAAATATATTTGGATAAAATGGAGACATGTTCGAAGGTATAAAAAATTTTGCCCACACTGACGGCATTGGCATTGATGGCCGAGGAGCGAAGGATCACATTATGGGATGTCTTGCGAAGATGTACTCAGATACCATATTCATTAGTTGTTGATGGCCAGGACTGAGGAAATGTGATTTACTGTCAATCGGTGTTCCAAATAGTATGTAGCATTTTTCTTCTAAAATATTTCAAATTCTTACATCTTCACAATACCCATCCTATTTTATAGAGAGTTCGTTTAAACTTCTAATTTGACTTCAGTAACCGTTTGTAGTGTGTTACAAAACCTTAACAGTCTCTGAAAATTAAAAGACCATTGTATTAACCAATAAAGTACTGGAATTTATGATCCAAAAAGTAAGAATATGTAGTATATTTACATATACCTACCAAATACCAATAAAATTTGACCGCAAAAGTGACTAACCTAACCTAGCAAGAACAAAAACAGCTTAACCTACAAAATTAACTGTGTTGATCACTTACCTTCAATAAACAGCAGAAAATTGAAATTTTGGCAATACCCTTGGAAGTTATCACTAGATATATTCGATGCACACAAGCTGATACACGTTGTTGCACATATTCTAGACCATTTCTAGACCTAGACGACATAGACAAGAATTTGAAGAAGGTGCAGAGCGGGCGGGCTTTGGGGTGTATGAAATCTTTAGTGACGCCACATTTCGATAAAAAAATATGTACCATACGCAGAATTGTTACATAGTTTATGTTCTCTGATGTTTTATATCAGCTACATAACAGGCATATAAATGATAGATATCGTATTCATATATCTGTCTTATATCCTCACCATGTTAATATGTTATATACCAGCTACATAGAATTGTTATATACTTTGTGTTCTGTATCAGGTACATCACAGGCATATAAATAAGATATCGTATTCATATATCTGTCTTACATCCTCAACATGTTAATATATAATATGTTATATACCAGATACATAGAATTGTTATATAGTTTGTGTTCTGTATCAGGTACATCGCAGGCATATAAATAATAGATTATCGCATTTACATCTCTATTTTACATCTCCTGTATGTCAATATATAAAATCGATGTAGCCGGTATATCTGCATCACGAATGGTTTCCTGGGTTATCTCCAAACGCTTTTTTAACTACACTAACCGAAATTAACCCATATCTAATTATCGCAGCGTCCCCTCTAGATACCGCCTCCTTCGCTAATTAAACTGCTCCTCATTACCAATTGTATCTTCGTGAGCCCTAGTCCAAAAAAATTTACACCCCACTAACACAATATATCCCAGATATCTAATAACAAATCAGTCGGATTTTTTAAATTCTCTAACTCCTCTAACGTAGATAAGTTATCTATTATAATTCGCCCGTCCCGTATAAATTCCCACTCGCACCTAATATAACGTACTGCCTGATTTATTTCAACTAATTCTGCCTGAAAAAATATTGCAATGATCCCCTAATTTAAACTTTTGATTATATATTTCAATACCTTTATTATAAACAACAAAAGCCGCCCCTGTACCGCCCTCACTCGTCGACCCATCCGTAAAAAGTTCTAAATGCTCTCCAAAAGTGGCTATAAATTTGTTATAAGTAATAATTTTTAATTCCGCGGGGTAAATGCTATTTATATTTACAGGATAACTACCTATATGCTGACGACAAACAAAAATCCTTTAATGAAGTCATCGACAACAAGTTATACAATCCCGTTGCTCCAATCGCGCCAGTTTCAAAGGAATGTTCTCCCAGTGCTTTGCAGTCTATGGGAAACCGTCTCCTAGATTGGTTTTCTGTGGTGATGTCCGATTCAGCGAAACGAAGGAAACCCAGAAACAAGTCAAAAAGTATGTTCCAATAATAAATATTCAAACAGCATCCTACCGCTAATTACATTAGCATTCGCAGTTCATTTCTCGCCGATATGTAAAGGTGAAGTGAGGTGGATGTTCCAACACTTAGATCTAAACAGCGACGGTCGCCTATCGTTGCAAGAATTATACGATCTGGAGCACGACCAGAGCGAAGTTTGTTTGAAACCGTTTCTGCAACAGTGCGATATTAATCGCGACGACAACGTAATCCCAGCGGAATGGTGTCATTGCTTCCAACGGACGGAGAGACCCTGTGCGGCAGTTAAGCGCAAAATTACACCCAATTTAATAGGTTTGTATTTTAGATTAAGTCGTAAATTTTAAACGCAAATAATACTGAAATATTATATATTTTATTTAGGGGATTATGTTCCTGATTGCGATTCCCAGGGTTATTACAAACCGACACAGTGTCACAATGCAATTGGAATGTGTTGGTGTGTGGATAAACATGGAGTGGAATTTGCAAATACACGAATGCACTCGAAACCCAATTGTGGTAAGTAAAATTAATAACGTTTGTAGTTAAATTAATGGTTATTCGACCCATATGAAGCATACTACCTACCTACATACGGTTTAACACAGTTTATTTCGTGTATTAAACGCTTACAAATGTTTTATGTTAAATAAATTACAATCAATACATCCTTTTCGCGTTAAAAATCTCCAATTTTTTAAAATAAATTGAAAACTAAGAAGTGACGAAAATCTTAGTGATGTGTAATCAGTTTAGTAATATCACAATAATGTTTTCAATAGGGAATCTTCTGTAGGTCAGACAGTAGCGTACAGTAGTATGTGCGTTTAGTGCCTTCCGATGTAAATCGCAGCTATGGTCAATGCAGTTCACATCAGGAGATCTCAACGTTATTGGCATTTGGGAAATCCTTCATCGGTGAGGCGGTGCCAAATAGTCGTTAGATAGTCACAATCAGTGGCGGCTGGTGCGCACGTTACAGACGGGGCCAATACAATGATTGAAGTTTGTGTACTATCGTCCGAAATACGAACATGTTACGAACTTATACGAAGAAATTAGATCATTGTAATGGCCCTTGTAAAACCTAAGCTTCAGCCGCCGCTAACCACGATGGCTTTACTAGCAATAGTGAATTGACCACAAACAACAATACAGGGTGTATCAAATAAAAAAGTAAATTTTGCTTGGGTGTTAACTACACGACATATAAAGCACAAACCGTCGAAACCGAATTTCATCATTAAAAAATAAAAAAAGTAAAATTTAGAGCCAAAAATTCTTTAGTCCGGGCCTGATGCAAGGAAACGTCATGTTAAGCACCCGCTAAACGTGTGCCCTTGTAAAAATAGCAAAACTGAGGCATTTTAAATTTCTTCTTTTTATAAAATAAACATTCCTTATTTGTTAAGAGCATTCTACGTAAGTCTACAAAGTATTATTTTTAATATCCTGATAAGACG
Organism: Protaetia brevitarsis; assembly: GCA_004143645.1. Lineage (NCBI taxonomy): Eukaryota > Metazoa > Arthropoda > Insecta > Coleoptera > Scarabaeidae > Protaetia > Protaetia brevitarsis. The sequence continues at coordinate 895,527 of RXPK01000128.1, forward strand.
TTCAAGTTTCACCGGATATGTGATTTCAGTACTTACAAAAAACGTAAATAGTTTTCTTTTGCTTTGTCGAATCAAGAGTTAGTCGTTAATAAACGATACCACATGAATCTGAGTTATTTCTTTTGGATTTATTTAATCAAATAACGCAAAATGAATTGAATCGAATTACACAGAAATAAATGTAGATACAGAAAATTTGCAAACACGCCTTTTTACTATGATAACGCGCGAAAATGAATCTATACATTCCAGCGCTTTTGCCGATGCATCAAGCTTCGATTTTCTTTATATGAAATCATGATGGTCCTGAAAAGGATCGTTTTTTCGAGACGGGAAGAATTTAAATAAAATGTTCGAAGTGGCTTGCACTCCAAACGGCGATCCACACAAACTAACACCGGTAATGTTGAATGATAGTGGTATGTGGGGGTATAGTCGGGACAGCATTTAGGTTGGCACAGGTGGCGGGCTTTAACTCACGGCATTTATAAAATATTTTTTTTCTTCGTTAATGCTTACAGATAGACCCCCTGTGCATTAAGACTTCTTGATCGTATATGATTACAGCTGCTACATATTATTATATTTACCTCTATATCTGATACACCCTGTATACTTCTGAGACCTACCGATGCATACGAGTTGCGCGAAATTAGAGATATTCATAGAATATGTTTAGAACATCCATAAGAATATACAAGGAATAATGCTGAGAACGTTCTCGGAATAATCTTATGAATATTGGAAGAATATTCTAAAGGTATTGGAATACGTACTTATTTTAGAAATAATTTACATGTACATACACAAATAAGATATCATGTATTATACAATAATATGTAGATAACAATTCACCTACAAAATAATTTACAATAATGTAATAATGTAGGGTTATGGTTAATTTAACAATGTTTTCGCACACCGTAATGTCAAAAATAAGTTCATTGTTGCTTAAAAACATAATTACATTATGCAAACTAGTAATACAGTTATAATGCGCTTTCAATCAGAAAAAACGAATCGATGATGTTCTCCAACATATTCAAATAAACGTCATCAGTTAGTATTTCTGTAAAGAAAATAGGCCCAACAATTAAATTACCTAAGATTCCTGCCTAAACATTATTTTTTTAAAGCTTCTTCTCTTATAATATGGGGATTTTTATCACTCCAGTATCCTACATTATGTTTGTTCACATGTCCATTTAAGAAAAAAGAGCATTTATCATTAAACCAAATGTTCTTTACCAAATTTGGTTTTGCAATAATTACTTGGGTCATAGTTTCGCAAAATTCTACTCAGCGGCCGCAATCGCCGTAACTAAGATCTTGCACTATTTGCATTTTAAAAGGGTGAAATTTATGCATCTTTGTGACTTTGCGTACTGACGAGTAAGAAAGTCCAGAGGATGCTGCAATTTGACGGAAAGAGTTGGTTGGCCCATAGTAAAATTCCCAATTACTTCGATCTCCACCAGTTCATCAACTATCTTATTTGCACACCTTTTGTTTTTGGACACGGAACGTATTTCTGGTCAAAATCATTGATTAAAAATTTTCATGTGCCACGAGCGCATTGCTCAGTAAATGGCATCCACCCTCTCAGCAATAGAGTACACCATTCTTAAGGCCGCTTTACAGTTCGCAATTATTTTTATTGCATGCAATAGAAATAGCGCATGCTCTATTCCGTGTATTGCACGCACAATACAAGTAAAATTGCACACAGCTGATCGAATTCCATTGAATACGCATGCGCTATTTTTATTGCATGCAATAAAAAATTGCGAACTGTAAAGGGGCCTTTAGGTAATCCAGGTGAAGTCGAATGACAGCAACTAATGTGGCAGCTGTCAAAAATAATATCAAAAGCTTCTGTATTTCTGGCGTAGGAATATTTATTTTTTTAAAAATATGAATTAAATATGTATCCAATTTCAAATAAATACTATGCGACAGAAATAGACAGACGTTTTTTTTCAATAGTCTTACAAGAAATGAATGGTTAAATGAATGGCGATGGAATAATGTTACAAAAAGAAATTGATCAGGTGCACAAAAGTTAAAATATATGTAACATTCATTGTAAAATAAATCTACATAATTTTTTTATTGTATTTGTCATTAAACAGATTGTTGTTTTTTCATTGACATTTAAAAGTTTACTAACCAAATACTAATAATAATCATAATTATATCAATTAAATAAAAAAACGCAAAAGCATACACAAAAGATACACATAAACAAATAACATCACAAATATCGTTCACAACGGAGGAACGATTCAGAATTTATAATTAATAAATTCCTCAAAAAAGCACATTGCTTGCTCCAGTAATACACCCTTCAATTTATGACGAAATGCTTTTAAATTAGGAGAATCTAGTATGAAGGAAGGAAGCTTATTGAAGAAACAGAAATCCATGTAGTAAAGGGAATTTTTACAAAGAGTGGTGTCTGTCTTTGGCAGATTATATTATTGCATGTTGCAGTTAAAAGCTGTATTACTTATAATCTCCACTAAAATATTATGCATATTTATGAAATATATACTTTCCAATATTTTATGTGCATGTTCAACATCTATAATATACTTGAATTATCCATATAGAAATATATATGTAAATGTATAATTTTGCAATATTTAAGTTATAACTGTTCACAATATTGTGAATAAATGTAAAATATAATATTTCTAAAATATTTATTTTAACATATTTCTAACCATATACATACAAGGTGTGAGCTTATGTGGTAGCTTATCTTTTTGATTTTTTGCCTTAACCGATCCGAAGTTTTTAAAATTCTGTATTATTCGCTTAACGTGTTTGGTGACGGTTTCTGCTTTTGAGGATACGAGCAGCAAAGTACACATGTTCTTGTTATCACTTTATTGCATTCTCCATAAATAATAAACAAATTTAAATAATCTTCGTTCGTATAATTTAACCGTGCCGGCATTGTTTATAATTGACAACTCAGTGACATTTCATCAATGCTGAATTGTTTGCCGAATGGTCATGACTTACTTAGATATACCAAAGCAGGATGACTTAAAAAACTACATAAGCTACCTTCATACACCATACATACATACATATTTTAGTAATTATCTTAAAAAAGATCCATTTTAGACGGTAATGAATATGACTTTTTTGTATTTTTATAAGGGCAGTTTGATGAGAAAGAGAAGAGTAGGTAGTTGTATTTAAAAAAAAGTTTTGACACTTTTTCAATTCGAAAGTTTAACTGTAATTTTCGGACACGCTGTATAATGTTTTCGAAAAATTCATTCGGTTTCGGATGCTACCCTATACGGTCAACAATTCTACAAATTTCCAATTTTCCAAGTTAAATACCCTTGCAGTTATAGAAGTTCAGATGCACTCGTCCATCTGTCAAAAATGTTTAAAAAATGCAAATATTTCAAATATGGTTGAAAATAACAACATAGTTGTTTTAACAAACTTACTTTAGATTTGAACGAGGAATCAAAAAATGTTATATTATTACATTTTTTGATATATTATAGGGTGTTCCATTTAAAATAACAAAGTTGACAGCCACTTCCGGTACAACCGGATGCGCTAGATTATTAAAAATATTTTAGTTCAATAGCTCAGGTCGGCTTTAGTATACAGCGAAATGTTCAGTATTTTCCAATGTATACTCTTTCATATATCGATCGATGCAGTTCGTCGTGAGACACCCTGTATAGACGAGGTGTGCTATATATCGCAAATATTTAACAAAGATGTAATATATAATCGATGGAAAATATATTGAATAAATATTACATGCTGCATGGGTATTGTCATTACAACCTTTTGTAGAAATGATAACGCAATTATTAAAACTCCCTTTACTATATTTTAAAAATAATGTTGTTTCCACTTAATTGTTGTGTACGGTTAAGCTTATATACTAATTGCGTTCTTGCAGATTCTTTGGTAAATAAAGCCAGTGATCTTCCAGACAAAAAGAACATTGAAGAAACCAACGACGACGAAGATGACGGCATAGAACAGGACATAGAAGGAAGTGCCGACCATTCCGATAGTTATTAAAGAAAAAAAAAGCTATCCACAAGAAGAAGATTCACCTATAAGTACTGTTTTATAGAGTCTACCTACGCGCGCAGTATGCCAACTGTAAACAGAGGATCCTGAGTTTATTTTTCAATGCTTACTAATGATGTTACAACGTTGTAAATTATTCCATCTACATACGGTGGACTGAGAAGTTTGTCCTTTGTATCAAAATTGCTGGTGAATAGTAACAAGTTAAATATTTGTACAATAACAGTGTCTAGAATAGAGAACTTGTAAAACATCTGTACCTCCGCGTAGTACAGAAGTGTAGTAGGCAATATTATTATTCTTATTATATATATATTTATAATTTCTCATGCCACGCTTATCGGACCGTCGGATTCCGAATATTCCACGCCATCACAAATTCCTACCGTAACCATATTAAGCGTTATTTTTATTAGTTTTAGTAATGTACATATGTACATATCGCTTTTATTATTAATTCGTTCACACTGATTAATATGTTCGCGTCTACCTTTGTATTTCGTGTCATATTTATTCGTTCCCTTTCGTATGAGGGTTAATTTATGAATTTTTGGGAAGATGAAGTGCAGTTTTCGATGCGCAACAAGTACTACTAAAAAGTGAAGGTTCAGAAGTTTCGATTTGACTCACACCTGGAAGGTTTCTTGGAAAGAACAGATAAGGGCGCCCACCTCAATTTATGCAAATATCGAGATTTAAAAGGTTAAAATTGTCCTCGAAATGATTTTCAGGTTTTTTGAGGTTTGCAAGTTATTATGAACAGTAGAAGTTTCAGTTGTATATTATCCTTTTATAAAGCAGAATCTAACTTACAACTGATGTGATTTCGCTGCCTTCAATTCTTTTGTTTACACACACAGTCACAATAGATATATTATTTTCTGCTAATTGTCACAAGTAAAATAAGTCCTTAAGGGGGTCGGTGCCCATTGTTATTTACTAGGAAAAACTGTATTCTTTAAGTTCCTTTATTTTTGGAAACCGCACGATCAAATCGATTCAAATTTATTGTATTTGTTATTTGATATCAAAAGATAATTTATAGCTGAGGATTTAAAAAAAGCTTTTGGCAAAGAGAAGATACAAAACTTCAAAGATAGATGTTTCCTTTTTCAAATTCGATTTTTTTTCTGGCCCTGCCGAATACAATTTTGAAAAATTATCAGTTAATAATAAATAATAACAGTTAATTAAACCTGATGCGCTTATGTACATATTAAAAAAAGAAAATTGACAATACGTCAATTAACAGCTGAGAAAAAGGAACATAAAGAATACAATTATTCCTAGTAAATAACAATGAACACCGATCCCCCTGAAGAAATTGACTGAAGATTGGATGTGCACTAAACTGGTAATGTTTACTTTTTTTTTTTAATTCTTGAAAGAACCTTAATAATGCTATGGTGAATCAAAAATCTGAATATCAATCACTATTACTCTAACTCGATCCATCTTTTGAAACCACGTGTCAGTGGTTGTGGTTTGTGTATTAACCTCCAAGGAGGCGCTGACAATGATGTACAATAGTACTCTAGTGGATAACTGAGACTTTATAGTTTCACGGAAAACTGTTATTTACTTGTATCAACTAGCAACAAACAGCAATGAAGCCTTTTAGTTAGATATTGTCACAAATACATGTACATGTCAATCTATAATCTAGCAATGAAAAGGAATTAAAACACATATTTATAGTAGGTAATTTCAATATTAACTTTAATGTACAATCAAGAATCACAGAAAAAATTTACGATATTCTGAACACATTTAATCTCCAGCAAGTATTACAAGATGATTCCCGAGTAACAGGAAGTAGCAGAAACGCTTCTCGACAATATGTTTACAAATATTGATCTATCAAATATGGAGAAATGCACATTCAATTTGCACTTGTCAGATCATTTGGCACAAAACATGAGCAGCACTATACATGAACAAACTAAAATTACACCTGAAACAAAAGGAAAATAAGCGCAAACAGAATTAACATTTACTTACCACAAAATTAAACCTGCCCCATGATATTCTCGATATTGGTAAAGTATTTAGCCAATTCCATCACACTTTCACATCTCCCTACAAAGAATACTTTCCTGAAAAAGAAATAGTTATTAAAACCTTAAAACCAAATTATTCCATAAACAATCATGAAGTAGACCAAATAAGAAATACCTTGGACGCATTCGCGACATTGGTAACTACAACAAAAAAATCAAGATATATACACTGAATGCGGAAGACAGATTCAACTTAATTTAGAAAAAAATATCTGAACGTAAACAAAAAAGAACACTGCATACATAGAAAACTCAGACAACAAAACGAAAGCAAATATGGAATATCATCCTTTCCGAAATAAGAAACAAAATCAGTGTTGAAGGTCTATCGCTTCTATCAGGTGACAATTTAAATATTTTTTTTCTGCGCAGTAGGCAAACAGATGGTGGAGAGTATTCAATCAAAGTGTTTGACGGTGGAAATAGATATCACTCAGCTGGAAATAGTTAGTATAATAAAACCATTAAAAGGAAAAAACACCAAAGATACGTACGACATTTCCACGAATTTATTAAAAGAGATATGCCAGCAAATATCTGCACCATTCAATTATTCAATAAATGCATTGGCAGTGGTATCTTTCCTTTGAAGATTAGCAAAGTTGTACCTGTATATAAGAAAGGAGACAGAAATGTCAGCCAAAATTATCGGCCGAAAATAAGCCATATCCATTAGAGGTCTGCAGCAGAATACTTGATTCAAGAATATGCATTTACTTAAAGTTGACTGATTTGATTGTTGGTCCTGTGAAGAGTGATGTATTTGAGTTGGTTCCGTCAATGAGTTGAATTGAATTGATTCGCTCATAACGAATCGGTACGCGAATGATTCATTTTACTACTCGAACATATGTATAAACGCAAATGCACGCGAATGATTTATTTCATTATTCACACATTTCGACAGAGGCAAAGCCTATTAACTTGAGAATAGATTAATTTGTCACTATTATTATATACAGTATCTAAAATACTTACTAAGCGAAATGAAATTTGTCAATGTCAATTAATATTATCTGTTTTGCTTTTTATTATTTGATTTTTGACAAATGTCAGAATTTATACTTCATATCTATATCAAAAAATCGTTAAAATAGGCGTTTAATTGCATTTTCGATATTTCCTTGTGTTATTCTAAATATTAACGTTCATTATTTAAAATGTGTAATGAAAAAATATGCATAGTTCATATACAGAATATAGAAAAGATTACCTATAACAGGTACTTGACACTTGGCAGTACTTTGTATTTAAAATTGAAAAACAACGAATATGCTTGTTTATATGAGTAGAATGATTTATTGAATATAGGTCCGTTCAAATTAAGTCATTTTAAGAGGGAGTACCAGTGCGATAGGTGCACGATTCGTGAATGTTTGAATGTATGAATCACTCCTTGGTTACCAAGTGACTTATTCGGCCAAACAACTCGATTCATGCACACCTTTGAATTAGCCAACAGAATGATCAATTATTTGGAAAAGAATAAATACCTGTTGGAACAGCACGGAAAGAGAAAAGGACAACAAGCATACAACAAATAATGGACCGATTATATAAGGTTGCTGGATATCCAGTAATAATTTGACTCTTTCAGCCACGATATCCTATTGGCTAAGCTTGAACATTATGGAATAAGAGGTAATGCCCTTAGTTTATTAACATCTTATCTTACTGGCAGAGTTTAATCAACCTGGTTGGGAAGCCTCACGATCTGAAATAAGAGATATAAACTATGGTGTACCCAAAGGTTCAATTTTGGGTACCTTACTATTTATTATTTGTATAATTGATATGCCTTCAAATGTGCTCGGGGCCGAGATGTGTCTCTACGACGATACTTCGCTCGTTGTGAAAACTGCAAATACAGAGAATGGTCCCATCAACACCAACAACCATGCCAAACGCTGATTTGATGCTAATAAACTAAAAGTGAATAATAGTAAAACATAAGCGCTGGTTTTATCTGCCGCATACCCCAATAAAAGCTCAGCAGTGAATTTTCTTGGTGTCGTTATCGACCCACGTCTGAAATGGAGTAAACATGTGTATCAACTTGCGAAGAAACTCTCCTCGGCCCTTTGTGCTGTAAAAGGACTTACGCATATAGCAATACATAAAGCAGCTAAAACTGCCTACTTTGCAGCGTTCCACTCTGTCATTCAAGTTATATAACAAACTGCCGAAAGAAGTGAAAGATCTACCTTTTGATATTTTCAAGAAGCGGAAATGCTGATTGTAGGAGAGTTCTATGACATAGAAGAATACCTAAATGTTTCATCTTGTTTGCCTTATGTGTTTTACTTTGTCTATCTTCTATCAACTGCTTTTATCTTGAGATTTTTTCTTTCCTTTTTACTTTAAATTTAAATATTTTATGTGAATTATATTTATAGTAGATAAGATTATTAGAGACAATGGGAGTAAGAACAGGTCGAACCATATACAACCAACAGGTACAAATTTTGGCATATGCGGATGATTTGGTAATTTTAACCAGAAACAAGGGATGTAATAAAAATAATAGAGCAAGGAGCAAAAGAACAGGGAATGAAAATAATTGAAGAGAAGACGAAATATAGGAAGCTAGGTGAAACAAGCCCACAAAATGGATCGCTTGAATTTATAGCAGAGGATGGGGCACAATACAAATGTGAATAAATTGAGCAATTTAACTACCTGAAAGTAACCATGACAAATAAAGAAGAATAAAGAAAATGCAAGAAAGAATATCAAAAGGAATGAGATGTTTAGCAGGAGTAGGAAGAATGTTCAGATCTAAGTGGGTAACGAGAAAAGTAAAAGTAAACATTTACAAAACAATTGTCAGGCCAGTGGTGATGTATGGTAGTGAACTATGGAAGATTAAGCAAAGGGAGGCGGAAGCAGTGGCAGTATGGGAGAGGAGAGTGTTGAGGAAAATATATGGGGGGGGGGGGGGGGGTGAGAGGAAATAACCAGTGGAGACTAAAACTATAAAAGAACTCATGCAAATATATGGTCTATGGTATTATTATATGTACATTGCAGTATAGTCATCATTCCTATCCTCAGTAGCAGACCGCTGCACTTGTTTGTATACGTCATTTGGATGGCTCTTAATGTCTATTTCCTGTACCGCAAAATTCTTAATTTATCCTCTAGTACACCATCATTCAAAAATGTTCCAGTGTTCTAGTCTCCGCGTTCAAAACGTTTATATGTTGCTTTTTTAATCATTATTTACCAAATATTCAAGTTCTTTACATAAAAGTGGTTCCATTACAAATTTTTAAGAAGTAAATTTTATTATATTATATTTATTATATACACTACACTAAAATTACCAGACATACAGACTTTTATATTAGCGGAATTAGTTGGCTGATCAAGATTGGTGGAAAAATATGTATTGTGTCTATATGTGAACAAAAATTGGGAAAAATTCCAAAAAGAAACACGTGAGCACATTAAAAGACTAAACATTATTTACATATTTCGAAATGATTAGAGGGCGATGCAAAAAATAATCGATGTGTTCGGGGTATCACCCATAAGACATATCTGTTTTTATTTAATTCCCTTATGAAAAAAAAGGGTTATAATAGTCGTATGAGTGTATAAAAGATCAAGGTTGATTAATTGCTCGATACATAATTTTCCAAAGAGTACTGTATGATATTGCCTCAAAAAAAAAAAATAATTGAAAACGCAAAGCAATTGGCATCTCTTACTCAAATACAACCGGCGAGTTAGAGTGATCCATAAACCTTCCTGTCTTCATTCAAATCACCTTCACATGTGGAGAAAAATTGTTTTCGCAAATTAAGTCCCGATAATAATTTTCGAGCATAACTTTGCCTTACACATTATTATATGACAAAATGAAAAACTAGGTTAACCTTTGTTTAATTTTTCCGAACGCTTTTTCGGTTTTTTTTTTTTTGGTATCAGATACAATATGATAAATTTATTATACAATAGGACCGTGCTTGGTTGCTTGTAATAAGTGTGATGCGTAATTTATATTTATTAGTTCAACTATTGAGGTCAATATATGAAATTATTCAGAGAGAACAGAATCGTATGTATGCATCAGGAACTCATTGTAACAGAGATAAAAAACGTCGTGAAACTAGGCGTGCATACAATACAATTTTATTTATTCAAGCGAATGAGTTTGTGAATGCATACGATTCTGTTAAACCACTCGGCTTCATATATGTGCTATATTCATATACAGTACATATATTACATATTATGTAAAACTAAGTAAATCGTAACGTAACTTTATACTTTACGTACTGTTGTTAAATTTAGAGGAATTATTTATGATGTGATTTTGATGTCCATTTTTATTATACGTATAAATATATTGTTTCTTAATAGATTTAGACGTTTATACCATTATAGAACATATTGTAGCTATTATTGATTTGTGTGTTGAAATATGAGCAAGAATATGACTGTATATATTAAGTATATAAAAAAGGGTATGAATTTTTAAGCGCATCTCCGAGCACGACAAGAGGATAAAACACACACTCGGTAAATTTATTTTGGTATTAAAACGAAATCCCGCACTCCATTTTAATTCACCGATATATGTAATACATACATACATATATTGCGACAGCATCAATAAAATGAATTAAAGCCACTTTTGGGGACAAATATATATTTTCATTTTTGTAATCCTTGAATGTATTACGATAATTATATGTATATCTGGTTGTATTGTAACTATCCAAAATAAGACAAATAGAACTTAATATACCCTATTTACATGTTTTTATTTAGTAGTATTTAGTAGTTTAGTAGTATTCCTCCGATTCTGTGAGATTAGATTAGGGTTGGAGTGCTCAGCTTCACCGCGACCTTTTGAGATCTCTTGTAGAACCCCCTTTAACTTGAAGACGCTCTCTAATTTTGCCATTACTGGAAACCTTGTCCTCGCCAGGCCGTCACATTGGCACAGCATATGAAGTGGGGTTTCTTCCCCCTCTTAGCAGATTCTGGAAGTAGCATCACCAAGCAGGCCTATGTTATAAATATGAAGAAATAGAACACTTAGAGTTTTTTATTCAATAGCACAATATTATATAATCTTAATCCAAAGATACAAAAAAAGTAAGGTAAACAATTTAAAGGCCCGAACGCACAGTAATAACTTAAAAATGTGAATTTTATTCAAAAAAAAACTTTTTTTTATTTGAACAGAAACTGTTACTATGCGTTGCGGGAAGGTTGGTTGTGTTGCTACTAATTTTATTTTTGACGTAAATACTCAGAAAATAGTGCAGTAGGCTATGAAATTCCCTAAACAATTCCCCTGTATTAATTTTCTGATTTGACACATTTATAGGGAAGTCTACATTGCATAGATCCACTTGGATAAAATCGACATAATATCGAAGGTTTGTCTTTTACTAAAGCTGTTGAAATGTGAAACAGATTTGACATTTGACCATCAATAGCGTTACTGGATACGATACCTATAATTAAGAAGGTTTATTCTGTAAACATTCATAATGTATTAAAAAGTTGAAATTAATCATGGTTAGACCTAAAATACGCTGTAAAATTCTTACATACTTTAAACGAATTTTCTACATATACGCCAACAAAAATGCTAAACATTATAAATTATGGCAAGTGTTCAAATTGTTCACCGTTCAGTCCCAGTAAACCAAATTCAAATTTCCCGCAATTATTTTTAGTAACTTCAACATTCAAGCATAAAATTACCTACGATTTTGTATGAGATTAATAGTTATTTGAATACCTTTAAGTTGAAGTTACTAAATATAATTGCGGGAAATTTGAATTTGGTTTACTGGGGTATATCATTCATAGCCATCTTAAAATACTGTGAAATTTCAAAAAAAAATTAAATTTAAAAACTGTTGAAATAAAATATCAAGTGTGTTATATCATTTTAAACGTAATTTTATGTGCTTTTCAATAGTGTAAAAATATATAGGGTGTTCCATTTAAAAAACACAAGTTCTTATAATATCTAAAAAAAAAACGAGTTAAAAAAAACAAAAAATTAGAGCATTAAATTCTGCGCCAAAAAGTGCCCTAATAAATAAATTCTTATATAAATCAAGTATTTTCATAAATTAAAAGGCTACAAAACAAGCTTTTAAAAGTTGCATATTTTACGAAAACGCTCTGTATCTCTTATACTATGGAAGATATAAAAATACGGATTTCACTAATCGATATTTCTCTTTAAAATCGAGCTCCAGAAGCATAGGTCAGATTTTGTCTAATTCCTTTAGAAATAAAAGTATCCTCCTATATATTGTAACCCAGTGAACCAAATTCAAATTTTCCGCAATTATTTTCAGTAACTTCAACTTAAAGATATTCAAATAACTATTAATGTAATACAAAATCGTAGGTAATTTCATGCTTTAATGTAGAAGTTACAAAAAATTATTGCGGGAAATTTGAATTTGGTTCACTGGGAATGTTACTCTTTCTCTCTCTCAGGGTGAATTTATTTTGTGAATCCGGTTGTCAAAGACGTGCGTTTGATTCCACATTTATCAATATCAAAATTTTAAAATAATAATAAAAAAAATATTAATTAATGTTGAATATTTATCATTTATATAATTTATATTATTTTATTTACAAATTTCTTAACAAAACCCTATTTCAATCCCTACTATAGCTCGAAGTTTTATGTATGGTGTGTATATGTAAATATATGAATTGCAATCAATTAAAAATAAATATAATAAATTTTTGCACCTTAATTTTAAACCAACCTTCGAATAGTATTTCTTGAAACAATAATTCTAACAACTTGCCTTAATATTTCTTTATGTGTGTTCTTAATTTTTAGAACTTTTTATTTCTCTTTCAAATCAATCAATAATTTTTCGTAACTAATAAATAACCACTTTTTTATTTATATCACCATGTGCAAATACTGAAATCATATAATAGGTAAATACATAATAAATTCCAAACCTAATATTACATTACATTACATTTGTCCCCCCTTTATAAAAAAAATATTTATTATAATATATTTTTTTTATAACAGTTAAAAATATAATAATGAAACTAAATTTAAGTATCTCACACACAAAATCCCATAAAATCAAACATAACCAGAATAAACCCCATAAATTCTGTTGTTTCATAATATTTGGAATATCATGTAAATCAGATTTTTCTATAAAATTTCCATTTATAAAATAACTTTTCTTAACTTCAATAGAAGCAGACCTGGAAAAAATAATCAGCCACAATATTATTTCTTCCTTGAATATACTCAATATCAAATTTATAGTTTTGAATAAACAAATACCACCTATAAATTCTATTATTACCAATAATTCTTATCTTAAGAATAGTAATTAAAGCAACATCATCTGTCTGAATTTTAAAATAATTTCTAAATAAGTAAAATTTGAATTTAATTATGCAATAAATAATAACGTAAAATTCTTTATTTAAAATTCTATAATTCAACTGTGCGTTATTCAATTTCCTTGATACAAACACAATAGGAAACTCCATATAATCATACTTTCGTGCTACTACTGTTGGACTTTCATCAATCAACCTAATATTATCATGCAATAAATTATAAATGTATTCATTATTCTCTTCACAGCAATCAATATCTTTTATATTTAAAATAAATTCATTCTTTTCTATTATGATTTTTTTTACTATCATTCTCATTTATACCTTTTATATCTTGTTTTTTTAATTCTTTATTACTTCCTTAGTAGCAAAATTTTAATTTCCCACAATTATTTTTAGTAACTTCAACAGAAAGACATCAAAGTAACTAGTAATCTAATACAAAATCATTGGTAATTTCGTGTTTCAATGTTGAAGTTACTAAAAATAATTGCGGGAAATTTAAATTTTGCTACTGGGGTTATTAATTCTTTACATATTTTATTCAATATTATCTGCTCATCCAATCCTTCATTTCTATCTTGTTTTACAAAATCCTCGAATTCAACACAATTTTCAGAAATATTTACAATATTTTCATCAAAATTTATTGTGACATTCTCTTTATTCATAAAATCAGTTCCTAATATAATATTGTATTTTAATTTTGGTGTAACATATAGTATTAAATTATAGTCACAACTACCAATATATAATTTTGTGCAGATACACCTTTTCTATTTTGGTTAATATTTTATCTGTACCAGCTCTAATTTCAATATTATTTATATTTATGGTGATATCTTTAAATAAATCTAAATTTTTCTCAGAAATGATTCAGAAATTAATGATAATTCAGCCCCAGTATCTACTAATGCTTTTAATGATACATTTTCTAATTTTATATGAATAAATGGTAAAGTTTGTTCTATAACAGCATCACTATTATCTAATTCAGTAATTTTGAATAATTCGGTTGGGTATGTATATTTCTGTACTGGTATTATTAGGTTTGTTTGTTTGTCTGATCTAAGCAGATCCGAGGCATTTTACGCGTTTGTTTGTACTATAGAGCATGATTTGTGCGTGTTTGTTTGTTCAGAGCAAGCAAATCTAGATCACAAAGAGGTTGCTCTTTCTGCTCGCGGTCCGGCGTCCGAGCAATTTCGAGCAATTTGTGCAACATAACCTATTCGCACTAATACCGTAAAATGTAATCTGATTTATAACTGCATCAAAAATACACGACATAGATAATATAACGATACCAATGTAATTGATCTAAAGAACGATCATTATATTTTAAAAAATTCACTTGGTAGGTACAAAAACACTAGTATATGATGCATTTTTATTCTAGTCTAGATTCATTAATTTGAAAACTTATTTTTGCTTTTCCTGTTCATAATAGCTGTGACAATCTAATAATAGCAAATAGTAAAATTAAGGTTATATTGCAATCGAGCGCATTTGTTTGTACCATCTTTAAATCCAACTCTGAGACGCTCTCAAGTTACTCTGATGACGTCACTAGATACAGCTCCAAGCACACAAACAAACAAAGCTATTGTATTTACAGATCTGTCAATTCTACTACTAACATCACAACATTGCTTTACCGCTGTACAACTGTCATTACCATCAAACACAATCGTTTGTGAAATTCCGTGTTTATAATTGTTATTATTTTTTGAAATATCAGAATTACAAGAATTTAGTCCTAAAAAAGAATCTGTATTATGAATATCTATATTTGCGACTTCAATATTATTTATATCTGCATTGTATGACCAAGTTGAAGTTTTATTAGACTCATTTTTGGAATATCTAACCTGATCGTGAGTATTACTACTATTACCTCTAACATTAGACGTTTTCGATTGTACATTGGTTTTAACCAGGTATCATTCGGTTATAACCAATAGTATTCGATTGTGTTTTTCGTGACGTCACAGTTACAACCTGGTTGAACCAATTTTAACCGGAGTCGGGACTTGGGTATTAAACGTTTTTAGCAATATACATAACCTCTTCTTACTGTTTACAGCTGTTTACAACGGGTGTCAATCCTAGTTTCATCAGCGTAGAAAAAGTATTAAAAATGTTGCTTAAATTTATAATTAATAATATAAATATTGAGTTGAAGAAACTGATAGTATAGTTATAGATAATTTATCCAGGTAATATAAAGATATGTGTTTTATATTTATTCTTAATAAAATTTCATTTGCAAAGATAACTTTATGTATGAATTTTTTGAGGCCATTATAATAGCGGCAAATTAAAAAATACGGCTTATGCGATATAGAAACTTTTACAACTACACTATTAATTGAATAATCTTTATGAGTGACATTCCATTAATATTAATTATTGTAATTAATATCGTCAACTGCGTTACTGAATATGTGCGTATTCTAAATCAGTAAAAAAATTGAAATTTACCAGGAAACCCAGCGATTTCTGGCTACTGAAATACGTAGCTCCTCTGACGTAGGCCAAAAAATTATCTTACTTGAGTTTTACAATACATTGTATAGTTCATTTATTAATACACATGCTGTTGAATTTGCAACATTGAAGCGATCTGCAATAGACGCAATTGTCTCTCCTTTCGCTAAACAAAAGCCTCATCAAGAGACATTTTTCTAATGGCACTGCCATGCATCCACCTATATTTTTTCTTGTAAAATTTGAGTGTACTAGACGCACTAAGCACTGAAATGTATCGACTTGCATTCTAAAATGCATATAAAAATCATACGTCCGATATCTATTAACCCAAGTTTGAAATATCTGGTATTCTCTCATTCTTACTCTTTCGTATAAAGGAATAATTTTATATGCACAATTTTTTAAAATGACAGGGCAAAACATTGAAAACTGTTGTTTGGAGAATGTGTGATATCGTCAACAGCCTAATGCAAGACGCAAATATTTCGTTTCAGTAATTCTCTTATACATTTCGTAAAAAAAGGCTAGTGTAACGTTAGTATTTCGAAAATATAAAGCCGAATGTTACCTATAACCTACAACAGTTATAACCAAATCTGTATAACCGTTTACATTCGATCGGATAACTTGTTGTTAATACCCGGTTCTTACCTATCACGTCATGGTTCGAACTCATTGGTTAACCAGCTGTGTACAATCGAAAACGTCTATTATCTTTCTTATATTGTTCATTATTTTGATGCCGGTCCATTCCTGTAAAATTATGATTGTTTGAATTTGATGTTCTATTTTCTTGATTACAACCCCTAAATTTTGATATGAATTCATTACCATTATTATTTTGGAAGAAATCATAATTATTTCTGTTATAATTGTGATTGGTATTTTGTCTTTTAATAGAATATAAATCTTTAATAAATTATTATTAAAGAAATATTATTAAATATTATTATCAAATTCTCTCAGTAATTCACAAAATTCGTAATGATAAGTTTTCTGTGCAATCACTGATTTTGTGATGTCAAAATCAAGTTGTCTTGATAAATGTCCTGTATAAACTAAAAATTTAAATCGTAAGAAATCTGCAAAGATACACACAAACATTTTTTTTATTTGCTATAATTGAAAAAATTAAAAAACGAATTAGGAGTTTGATTGAGTAGTGTAACGGTTTATTAAAAGCATGTTTCAGGTGCTTACTGAAACATCGAGTGCTGCATTATTTACTATCAAAAGCAGCGCAAATTGTAAATGCATGTGTTGTGCTACACAATATGTGCATAGAAAATAATGTTGTGGTAGAAGATGTGGAAAGAAATATCGAACATGACTTGGGTATATATGATAATATGCCGCAAAATGAAATGCACTTTGCAGGACATCCTGATCTTGCCGCTGTTAGGCAAATTTGGTGAGAACTATTTTTACATAAATGATTTTAATGTTATGTAATATGTAATCTCCATTTACTGTCATGTTACAGGTAAAGAATACAAAATGTAATTGAAAGGAAAATGTATATATTGAATATAAAAATAAATACAATGAACATATTTATTTTTATAATTAATAATGTTTTCAAAAATATCTTATATTTCTATTATATATATCAACAAAAGGTTTATCACAGAAAATAAATAATTTCTCTACAAGAAAAGAAAAAAAATAAATAAAATATCACTTCTATTAAATGAGTTAAAAGATTTCTAAATTTTAAAACTATTTTTTACTTATGTCTCTTAAGGTTGAAATTAATTGTTGGTATAAAATTAGCTTTTCTTTTTGATACACTATCTTGCTTTGTAAGTATGTATCTTGTTTTTCGATAATAATAATTTTCTAATATGCTATTTTTTTTCTCCGTCAAGCTTAGCAACTTCCTACTATTACAAATACTTTCATCAAGTCTTCCTTGTTTTTTTCTTGTTTTTCTTTGGAAATTTTTCTTCTACATTTTCATTCATATTATTTTTTAACGAACCATAACCATGTTCATTTATTTGTGAAGTAGTCGCTTCATGCCCACTTTCTTTATCTTCCACAATATTTTTCTTAAATACATTCTCATATATTAACAATATATTTAAGATGGTTTTATTTAAATCACCTCTGTTAATGCTGTATCTTTATTCATTATAGTTCCATTTTTAGTATCTTCTACATTCTTAAATAAATAAAAATTATGTAAGTTAAATTGAAGGGTAATTACTATACTTTACCTGTAATATGATGATATGATGGTAGCAGGTAACAATAATACATACACAATAACCACTAGAGGTTCAAAAGATTTATTCATTACATCTAGCTTACTTGCTACGCAACTACGCTAGATGTCACTCCTATTACATCTCCCTTTTTACACAAAATCATTATATTTCTATGATCACTTTACGGTTCTGCCGCTTCGCGTGGTATAATTCGTTACAGATAAATTGTCACTCAATGAACTGTGATTTTCATGTGCATTTTCAACACTTACACTTTCATCAACATTTTGAGCACTATCCAAATCACAATTGTTACTAACAGGCTTTGGCGAGTATTGATTTAGTGAGTTTCTTATGTGTAGCGAATTTCTACGCACTTCTCTCCCTTTGTCATTTAAAATATTATATGACCGTGGCGTGTCAGCAGTTCTTAAAATTTTAGCTGATTCCCAACCATCACCATTATTAATTACAACATCTTGACCCGGTTTAAAGGAATCCCTTTCTTTAACATGTTGATCATGATACATTTTATAGGTATCTTGATTTTTAAGAAGCTTAGGTTCAATATTACTTTCAATTTTTGGTTTTAAAAGTGATTCGGTTATAGGAATTTTTGTTCTTGTAATTCGCGACATTAATAATTGCGATGGTGTAGCGCCAAGTCCATTTATTGGTGAATTTCTATACTCTAATAAGCAAATCTCTAAATCTTTGTTATCATAAAAACACTTTTTCAACATTCGTTTAGCGGTTTGGACCGCGCTCTCTGCTAATCCATTACTCCGAGGATAATTCGGTGAACTAGTTATAATTTCAAAATTCCATTCAGTCCCAAAATTTCTAAACGCATAAGAATTATATGGCATATTATCTGATATTAAAGTTTTTGGAATACCGTGCGTTGAAAAGATGTTTTTAAATACCCTAATTATTTCATTAGCAGTTTTGTTTTTAATCGGTATTACTTCTAACCATTTACTATAATAGTCTTGTACTGCAACATAACTATTATTTTTAAATTCTAATATGTCAGACGCAACCTTATTAAACGGTAAATCTGGTATTGTGTGAGGAATGAGTGGTTCTTTAATGTTTGCTTTTCCGAATTGTTCACATATTTTGCACTTCAAAATTACTGCTTTGATATCATTGTTTATGTTAGGCCAATAAACAGCTTGTTTAGCTCTGGCTTGAGTTTTAGTAATCCCTAAATGAGATTCATGGAATAATGTTAAGATTGATTTTTGTAGTGCTGTAGGTACTACAACTCTATTTTGGAAAAACACTAGGTCATCCTCTACAGTGAGATCATTTCTAATATTAAAAAATGGTTTTACATCATCACTAACTTTGTTAATGCTAGTTGGCCATCCGTTATAGTAATAGTTTATAATTCGAATTAACTTTGGATCACTCTTAATAGCTTTTCTAAATTCAGCTTTTTTTGCTTTCTGACATATTTAAATTTAAACTTAAAGAATGCACACATTCAGAAATCCATTTATCATCTGTTTCATCTGATTTTGGCAAATAAGCAGGAGAAAGTGCATCCGCTATGAACATGTATTTGCCTTGGCAATATTTTACTTTTAAATTATATTTCAATAACTTAATCTTCATCCGCTGAAGTCTAGATGATGCAATTTTCGAAACCTCCTTATTGGCTATACCAACAAGTGGTTTATGATCTGTTACTACATTGACTATTCGACCATAAATAAAGTTATGAAATTTCTTCGTAGCAAAAACAAGCGCTAAATATTCTTTTTCTATCATTGCATAATTTTTTTCTGCATCATTTAAACTTCTGGATGCATAGCATACAGGCTTGCCTTCTTGTAGCAAACAGCAACCTATTCCGTCTTTCGAAGCATCGGTTTGTACCGTAATCTCTTTTTGCTCATCAAAGTTTGCTAACACAGGTGCCTTACTAATAATATCTTTTAACTTACAAACAATATTGTCATGCAAAGGTAACCACTGAAAAGTATTACCTTCCTTTAACATTTCCCTTAATGGAGCTGCTTAACTCCGATAAATTTGGTATATATTGTCTCAAATAATTTACAATACCCAGAAATCTCTGAAGACCTTTCTTGTTGCTAGGATTTTGCATATTGATAATTGCGGCCACTCTGCTATCATCTGGTCTAACACCCTTTTCTGAAAACCTATGCCCCAAGTAAGTAACTTCGTTTACGCGATATTGAAGCTTATTTTTATTAAACTTAATACCTTTCTCTTTAGCTCTTTTTATAACTTTTCCTAAGTTTCTGTCGTGCTCCTCTTCCGGCTCGCCAGAAACTAATATGTCGTCAAAATACACAAACACTCCAGGTAAATCTGAAAAGTTCTTTAAAAAAAGTGTTTTACTACTGTATCATAGTTTTTCTTTTGTTCTTCAGTTAGATTAAACGTATTGAAGACTTCAACCGCTTCTTCACCTATAATATTCAGCAGTATTGCTACTTTTATTTCTGCATTCTTCTTATCATTTCCTGTTGCTAACATGTAGATTTCAAAATTTTGTCGGAATTTTCTCCAATTTTCTGCAACATTATCGTTAAAACTTAAATTTTTAGGTGCCTTAAACGAATCCATTTTGTCTTGACACGTTTTTTTTTTTTTTTAACCTTGAAATTTGTATCTTATTTTCTTTCTTATACCTGCTCTCTTTTAATTACAATAACCACTAGACTGCGCCATGTAATATGATAATATGATGGTAGCAGGTAACAATAATACATACCCAATAACCACTAGAGGTTCAAAAGATTTATTACTTTAACACGTTAGTACATCTTTACAATAACGATAGTGGACACCATTACATCTAGCTTACTTGCTACGCAACTACGCTAGATGTCACTCCTATTACATTACCTGAATATCCCATTCAAATATTACTTGCGATTCTTGAAAATCTCAGGATCTCCTAGTATCTGTGTTGACTTTACTATAGTCAAAATTTGTTCTTCTTCATCATTGAAATGACCTTCTAGTGGGGGTCCTCCTTCTGTTCTTGCCTGTTGCAGTAATCATAGATACCTTCTTCTTTGTATTTTTCTTTATGTCATTCCACGTCTAGAAGTTGTTAATTAAATGGAAAGTTATTGAGAGTTGCGCTTTCTTCTACTGGGGTATTAACAGTAAATATGTAGATAAAACACTGATATTCGTGTAATTTCAATAAATACATTTCCATAACAACCTACATATATGTCAAAACAATTCAAATCAAACAATAACTAGATATTAATTCTAACAAAAGTAAACAATGTATTTGTTTTCATTCTCACCTTCCTCCATTCGTCAGCGGATTTAGCTGGACCTGTTGGGATACTATTTAATATATTTGCCAAGTCCAACCACATTTTCTGGTAGTTTTCACGAGTAAATGATGTGGATAATTTTGAGCTGTTCATTTCGGGGTGTTTTGTAATGTATTCTATTAGTTTTTGCTTCTGTGACGCTGTTACATATCTATCAGAAAACTTCTAACTAGCCACTTCGGTGGAAAATCCTGTATACATCATTGCAATTTTAACAGCCTATTTTATTTATAAATTAGGTTTTGCAGTTTGTTATTATTTTGGTGGCGATTTTGAAATTTATTTGTCGAAGTAAATAAAATAAAAAACTGTTTCTAAATTTTTGTATTTGATTTTATATTTATGACATTATTTTGATAGAGTAATTTGAATGTTTTTGTTTTAAAACATCAAAATATAGAAATTTAGTTGCTTTTATTTTTATACTTACAAAATTTTGTTATATCTTGAGAACTGCAAAAATATTATCTCAGTATTGATATTTTTGAAAATATAATTGTTTTGTTTGTACCTATACCAAATTAAGGATAGCTGCAAGAATAAACATATTCCAATCAGCTTCTTCCTTTCTCTCCACTGTCGTTATTTTCTTCAAATTTATCTCTTGTTCCTTCATCTTCAGCAGTTAGATATATTGGAGGCCATATACATGTAGAAATACACTCCAAGGTGTTGGGTAGTACGATTAGTGTCCTATTCTTCTCTGCTGTAACATGTTTTCGTAAAATCCTCAACGACAGGATATGAAGGTTTCTGCATAATTTTCCCTTAGTAAGATCTCTTCGTTTTTTACAATCAGAACCTTTAGAACCTCTTTCTTTCAAGTATCCTTACAGATAACATCTTGTGCATTTTTTCGTCACACATATTTTTCATACATGTATTCTTACCATTTACTAATACTACATTTAAGTACCTTATGTAGCTTATGCTTCTAGTACACACTTCTCCTTTTTTAGCTATACTTGGCCTTGGCATGATAGATTTCCTTTTTATTTGTTCAAAGAGCTCCTGTTTTCCTGTCTACTAGGTGGTTAGTTGCTACCGCTATCAATTATAAATTTTACTGTGGTAAATTTTCCTGTTATTTTTCCTGTTCTTTTTCAACATTCTTGGCTACATTTGCTTTTAAATTACTTTTCTGCATCTTTGGGCATTCGTGTTTTTTGTGTCTCACGACACCACATCCGCGACACTTGAAAAAATGTATTTTTGTTGTTTTCTTTACGATCACTTTTCTGCATCTTTTATACTGGTTTCAATCTCTACTTTTGTCTGTCTCTACTCTTCCAAAACATGATATCAATAGCTGTAGGTGACAACAGTGGCGATACAATTTCACCATTAAACCTCTTCCTTCTGCGCTTTTAGATTCAAATTAGTTTGCTCGAACTCAAGCTCTTGTTTTAGTCTTGACGGTGTACCTGATTAATTAATTAATGTTCTCACCTTCCTTAACAACCCGGTATCATGAAATGTATCTCTTAATTTATCCCATACTTCTTTTGCTGTACTTGTGGAATATGTATGTAATTTGCTGGTTCTGTCATCAGAATAATCTTTGATTTCGCTTTAATATGCCGTTCTTTCTTATTATCTGCAGATGTTTCTGGATCTTTTCCATCGATTCAACATCACAATCCTTCGTGCTCTAGATAACTTTTTATTCCAAACTGCCACGTGTTTTAATTCTCCCGCCCTTTCAGATTCTCAATTAAGGGTAAGTTTGTATTCGACATCTTTGATTTCAGCTGGTTTTCTTATCAAACTCTGTATGGTTAGAATTACAAACTTATATGATTAGATTATTATGCGGAATTATTTCCATTTCGGAGCTACTATAATTTGTCAAAGATTTGTTTGGTACATCTTTCTTCAGCACCCTATCTTTTTTTACGTTTAAATTACGTTCGTCATCTCTTTAGAATTTTTCTTCATTGTGTTAATTCACTTAATACCTGTTTCATACTTCGGCTTTCTTCTTACTATTTTATTTGTACTACTTTTTTTTTGTAATGGGAAAGCGATTGACACCAAAGCACTCCGCTCCGTCGACTAAAACTCCTTCTTTCTATTGAAACTACGGTTAAGTATTAAACACTTTAATGTTCTAAAACAGAGGTAAAACACTTATCTAGTGTATGTTGAAATAATAGAATGCAGGATAACAAAATGAAAATAAACAAAAGACGTTATTCTATATGACAAGCGTACGTGACTCTATCTACTATATATGTCAACTTCACTACATTGTATTTTCGTCTATATACCTAAAATCACTAACAGTTCACTTGATCTAATATAAGAAGTGCAGAATACTCTTAACACCCCCAGGTATTCTGGACTGTCATTCCTAATTGATTTCTTAAGTTTTCAAATTTATTTCTATGGTTTTGTTAATAAGTCAGCGATTTGATCAACACTTGGCACAAATTTTAGATCAATTTCATTGTTCTCGAATTTTTCTCGAACAAAGTTATAGCGCACGTCGATATGCTTTGTACGCTTGTGATACACAGGGTTTTTAATAAGTTTTAGCGCACTTTGGTTGTCACAGCACAGCAACAGGTTATCACAGTTTTCATTTAGTTCATTTATGTAGTTGTTTTAACCACATTGCTTCTTTTGTTGCTTCTGATGCGGCTACAAATTCGGCCTCGGTCGTTGAACACGCCACGGATTGTTGACGTCGACTGTTCAAAGTGATGGCACCATTGGACATTTTGAAGACATACCCATTGTCGATCTTCTGGTGTCGAGGTCATTTCGCGAAAGTCTGAATCAGAATAACCAATTGAGGTATCTCCATTGTTACAATAGCGCATTCTGAGAGTTGGTGTGGATTTCAAATATTTCATTACGCGTTTTACGGCATTCCAATGGCACAAACTTGGATTATTTTGATATCTACTAACAACATTTGTCGCGTAAGTTATGTCAGGGCGCGCTGTGATTGCTGCGAACATTAAAGAGCCTACAGCTTCTCTGTACGGTGTATTATCGTTGCACTTTTGCGAATCGGCAGAAGATAGTGTCGTTTGGCAATCTGCTGGTGTAGTACATGACTTAGCATCCTCAAGCTTGAATCGTTGAAAATTCTATCTATAAAGCTATTTACATGAATAAATATGGATTTGTCTTCTTCATTTCTTACAATTTCAAGTCCCACGAAATGATTAGGTTCAGTGACAGTTACTTCAAAAACAAGTTTCATTTTATTAACAATTTTCTTTAGAACATAGTTATTTTTGGTCATGATGAGACCATCATCTACATATAGTACAAGTATAACTGGATCACAGCTTATGTTTCCTAAAAAAACACACTTGTCGGCTTGGCATTGTTTCAGACCGAACGTGCATAGAAAATCAGTGAATTTGTTGTTCCAACATCTAGGTGCTTGCTTCAGTAAAGGGCCTTTTAAGCTTGCAGACCATATCTGTTGTATTACAATACAAGTGGTGGATCCATATAGATAGTTTCATTTAGTTCTCCGTGCAAGAAAGCGGTCTTTATATCAAATTGAAGAATTTGGTACCTCATTTTCACTGCAATAGCGAGTAGTGTTCTGATGGTGTCGTATCTAGTTGTAGGAGCAAAGGTTTCTGTGTAGTCGATTCCTTCGGTTTGAGCAAACCCTTTGGCACATAATCTTGCCTTGTATCTGTTTATTTTACCATCAGGGGATCGTTTTACCTTAAATACCCATTTGGAACCAATTATTTTTCTATCTGAAGGTAACGGTTGTAATTCCCAAGTCTTGTTCTTTTCTAGAGCTTCTAGCTCCTCTTTGATGGCTTCTTTCCATTCGTGCACATCTTGACTGTTCATGGCCTCTTCAAATGTTGTGGGTACATCGGTTTCGACTAAATTTACTTCATAACGTGTAGGTATTTTAATATTTTCTCTTAGGCGCAAGTTATGACTTCTTTCGGTACTTTCCTCTTGGTTGTGCCTAGTTTCTTTAATTTCATGTTCATGGGTTTCTTCTAATTGATCTTTATCCTCGTCTGTTTCTGGGCTCACATTTTCAATTTCTATGGGTGCATAATTTCTTCGAGTTTGATTTTCCTTGTGGGTGTTCTCATTGAAGATTACATTTCTTGAGATTGTGATTTTCTTTGTTCTGATATTGTACAGTCTGTAATTCATCGACTGTCCATCGTAACCCGTGAGTATTAATTTTTCACTTTTTGGTTCCCATTTCGTTCGCTTTTCTTTTGGTATATGCATGAATGCTTCACATTCAAATGTTTTAATGTGATCTAACTGGGGTTTCTTTCCGGTCCACCCTTCAAATGGGGTTCTTCCATCGATTTGAGTATTTGCTGTTCGGTTCAGTATATATACAGCACTGTTTACAGCTTCAGCCCACAGATCCTGTGTTACATCTCCTTGGTACATCATTGAACGAGCGCTTTCAACAATTGTACGAATTTCTCTTTCTGAGCGTGCGTTTTGCTCAGGAGTATATGGAGCTGTCTTTTCGAATGCAATGCCATTTTTCTGCAAAAAGCTTTGAAAATGTTCATTAACATATTCAGTTCCTCCATCTGTATGTAAGGTTTTCATTGAATAACCAAATTTGTTTTTTGACAAGTAATAAAATTTCTTGAAACATTCAAAGACATCACTCTTGTGTTTAAGAAAATACACCGTACGATAACTTGTGTGATCATCTTTGAATAAGACAAAGTATCGTGCACCACCTACCGATTCTGTCTTCATTGGTCCGCAAACATCACTATAAATTAGTTCTCCAGGACCTTGTTTTACATGTTTGCCTTTGTCTTTGAAAGGTAGTTTATGTTGCTTACCGTAAGCACATGCTTCACAAAAGAAATTATCTGCATTACTAATATTTATACCTGTGACGAGTCCTTTTGCAACCATGTCTGAAAGAGTCCTTACATTCAAATGTCCTAGACGTTCATGCCAGATTTTTAGGTTGTCAGTGGTGGTGACACTGTTCGCTGTTGCAAGTACAGTTTTAAATAACATTCTGTACAAGTTATTTGATTCAAGAATACTGCATGCTACTAATTTATTAATGTGATAAACGTTTGCATATCTATTTTATTTTATGATTTTCATGCCCTTTTTTTGTTATTGTTCCTTCAGAGAACAAATTCCTTCGTAATTCAGGAACATATAGAACGTCATTTATTGTTCCATCTTCCCATGAATTATTGACTAATTTCTTAATAATAATAGATCCCTTACCTTCTACTAACAAATTCTTGTTATTACTAAAGTAACATAGTTCTCTTCATTTGTCTTTTCTAGCGTAGAGAAGTATTCTTTAACATAACACATATGTGTTGAGGCTCCGCTATCCATGATCCACACTGCTTCGTCTATAGTTTCGGTATTATCTGTAATGAAAGCAGTATAATTGTTTTGCGTGGTGCCCAACAATCCTTTGCCATGTGTCCTTTCTTTTGACAATTGAAACAAGTAACACCTGGTTTTCCATTCTTTTCATATTTCTGCTTTCTAGAAATATTCCCTTTGTTCCTTATTGTTGTAGTAGCTAATGCATTTTCTAATACTTCAGTCGAGGTCAAATTTGATTCTTCATCTATAAGACGGGCAGTCAGATTTGGTAGCGTTTGTTTGGTTTCATCAAGTGATAGCCATGCTTGTCTGAAGTTTAGAATTTCCTTGGTAATGCACCTATAATTTTGGTCATTATTGCTGTGTCACTAATACTATCTCCAGCTTCTTTAATTTCTCTTGCTAAATTTTCTATTTTGGCGATATGTTGTACCACAGAATCGTTGAGATCCATTTTGTATTGGTGGAATTTTTCATGTACAATCATTTATTTGTTTCTGTTTTGAGAGATATATACTTTCCAATTTGTCAATGATACCTTTGGAAGTTTCACAATTTTCTACGAGTGTAATTTGCGACAGTTCCATTGCCGAGGTAATGATACACATCGCTTGTGCATCCTTTTTGTTGTAATCGTCTAACTCTTTCTGATTATCAATCGTAGGTTTACTTGTTTTACCCTGTAGTAATTTCATAAATTCCTCTTGCTCTTAGTGCACATTTTACTTGAAATTTCCATTGTTGGTAGTTCTTTCCATCGAACTTGCTTATTGGAGTTACGTTTGAGTCACTCATTTTTCTTTTGTTCTTCTACACCTTTTCGTTTTCTATTTAATTCCCGCGTTGCGACACTTAACCTCTCTTAACCGTTATATTTGCTCGAACTACAGCGTGTTCTGGGCCCATAACCTATTGAAACTACGTTAAGTATTAAACACTTAATGTCTAAAACAGAGGTAAAACACTTATCTAGTGTATGTTGAAATAATAGAATGCAGGATAACAAAATGAAATAAACAAAAGACGTTATTCTATATGACAAGCGTACGTGACTCTATCTGCTATATATGTCAACTTCACTACATTGTATTTTCGTCTATATACCTAAAATCACTAACAGTTCACTTGATCTAATATAAGAAGTGCAGAATACTCTTAACACTTTCCTTCCTTTGGACACTCTCGAACCGTTGAAAAAAAAAAAAGAAACAAACAATGCCAGCGACATGAAAAAGGACCTTTCCCTCAGATGTTACAATCTACTTCATGTCTAAGATACTCCTCTTTATCCTTGCCTCTAATGAAAGTTCTACGCATATATCGGATCTTCGACCACTTTTCGACACTTTTAATCATAGTAGAGACCAGGTTGCTTGTAGTCAGCTCTATACCCAAGTCACGGAAAACCGCGCTTCACCTAGCGCAAGTAAAAAGGGTATGTTCAACGGTGTCGATATTGGTACAATACATACACTCATCGATGCTATCTAAATCCATACGATCTAAAGCATTCGTGCCCACTCAAAACCTGCATAAGGTAGTAGTCCAACTGCCTATGTGTACAGCCCAGCCAGGAGCAAAGGGTATTAGCTTCTTGGTCCACTGAGCCTTCGTACTCCTGTTCTCTCATCTGCTCTGCCATGATCCAGATGTGCATTTCCTGGCTCTGGTTTTAATAACTTGCTTATTCTCACTAGTGTGGACGTATATGTATTTTCTTCCATGACCAGGAGGTCGATTGGAACAGTTCCTGTGATGATAGTTTGGTTTCTAATTTATCTAGCAGACGCATTTCCTACAGAGCTGCTGCGTGTCGTACGTGATATTGTTGTTTTGTTTGTATTTGAACTCTTTTGAATATTAATTGTTCACGTGTTTTTTTTTTTTCTAGATTAGTGTTTAAAGAAAATGTGTGATGCACTTTTTCGAATAGCCCCATGTGGTTGGATGCCACAATATATTGGTTCGAGTTTCTGTATAGCTCATGGATTAAGGGAGCAAAAAATGGAGTACTCATTAACTAAGATATTAGCTCATCTTTCCCTGTCATTCCAATATTAAGTATGTTTGTCACTTCGGGATTTGTTGCTACGTTAGGTAATAACTCTTTAACATGCTCTGCTGCTGTGAGGGAAGTGATTTTTAAAGATGTCACTTTGATGGCATCTTTATCAAACTTGCTCATTTTGTGGATCTTCTTTTCTTAAATAGAACTGCATATGATATATGCTTATACAAAGAGGGATTTAGCACTTTTAAGAATTTAAATAAAGATATCCAGATGCTAAGATGGTCATCAAAACCTCTAATATTATGGTTGAGATATGTTGACAAAGGTATTTCTCCCATGATCCCAGGATAGAATAGGATTGATGCTATATCATTATCATGAGAAGATGTTCTTTCCTAAACATGCAAGATAATAATTCTATTAAGTATATTATATAAACAGGATGGAATCAGGAATCCAATCGGACATAGTAATCTTTTCTGTTGATGTAGAATGATGATACAAGAGATGTATCAAAAGTTGGAATGCCGTCATGTTCATCAGGTATAATTCTGGCTGCTCTTTTTGTACCATTAGACACTGGTGCTCCGTACAAATACCTAGATTTACCATACTCCATCAATCTAGATGACACCCAAGTTTCTTCCTTTTTTAGGACAAGTCCGATATCTTCAAAGGTCTTGTGGATGTAGTCAATAAATTCACATCTTAACTCATCTTTCCTGTCTTTTCTGATATCCAGCCCATTTTACTAAGATTACTTGGTTATCTCCTTGTCCGATTACATGTATTTAATTTTGCATTTTTCAGCGGATAAATAGATTGCACATATTGTTGGAATAGTCCACAATTTTTGCTTCATACCCTCAAATCTACCGAACAGTTTATATAGCATCCGGATCCAAGTATTGGTATTCCATTTTTGGATATTTTAGGTGGGTTTACTCTGGAATTGCACATGACATAGCACCGTTGCAATTCTGGCATATGAGTTTATTGGATTCATGGCTTTGTAACATGTTCCATCTGTGTAAATCAAGATTTATAATTTCGCATTCGTCTGATGACTGAATATGAAGTAAGCTGGTTATTTTCTTTTTAAGTCTCAGTTCTGAATCTGACATAGTTTGATAATGGAAGTATTTGAATATGTACTTTTTAATGTTGCTTTCTAAACTTGTTTGTGTATATGTCTGTTCACAAAACAATCTACCTTTTTTCTTTAGTTTCCTTTCTTTTCTACATTTCTATGTAGAAGAGAAAGAAACATTACTTTCCGGATTTGGTCTATTATTTTCTGACATAATTTCTTCAAGTTCATTTGACTTTCCTTTCAAGTATCTTAATACAACTCTTGTTTCATCTGGATCTATCTTTGGTTTATTCTGGTTGTGATGTATTACAGAGCCGCAATGATCAAACTTTTGTGTCCATTTTGATAATCTAGGTGCACATCTTTTGTCGCTTAATAATTCTGTTGTATCTTCAGACATATCAAAATCGTCATTTAGCAAAAATTCAACACAATCCCAATCATATAAATTTATAGCTATATCTTCATTAGGATTGGGAATACGGTTTTGAGGGAATTGGAGTGTATCTATACTTGAATTCTGGATATCTTTTCTTTTGCATCCCTTTAGTTTTTCATTATCATTTTCACAAACATATACCTTACCAGTCGTACAGTGTTGTAGTTTATTTTAATATATTTAGTTGACAGTAACCTAATCTTCTCCATCGCAGAGTGTGATCTCTACAAGGATGACCAAATGCTCTATTCAACGAACATAATTCTAAAGATAATATCATTTCATCATCATCTTTGGTGTCACAAATCCAAAGATCTATATATCCTATCTATATATTACATCACTTTCACATGTCAAAACCATATTTTCTCTATAACGCAGCTTCCCCATAATTAAAAAAAAAAATTGAAAATAGCCTCGCTTAAACGTTCGTATGAGTTTTCAATATAATTTTTTATCCTCAAACCAGGAGTACGGATTGATGTGGCGTAATTGTTCAAATAAGTCAGCTAAAGTCCAATAAAGTAAGAGCGAACATCTTGTTTGTAAAATGTTCAAGGCACCTATAAACAACAGGGACTAAAGATATTCCATGGTTATCACAGGTAAATGTAAATACTTCTCGTTCCGCATAAAGCGTAATTAGAATCATGGAACAATATCAAGGTATTTAAAAATAACGTTAACATAATTATATAAAAAAATCGACATAATTAATTTTTTAGCAATTGAAAAAGACGAATAAATTTGTCGAAACGTCTTGTCACATGTAATTAGTTGTTTTATTGAGCCAATATTCAATCAACCGTTTAATATATTAGAAGACGGCTACAAACATCGAGAATATAAAAGTTAATAATATTGTTAGGAATGGCCCTGTATACAACATATTTGTCCGACGCCGTAAGGAAACACTGCCATGAGAATGTTGCAATTTCCGCGAATACCGACGCGTCAGGAAAAACAGAGACACCGAAGATCGCTGTCGGAGAAGCCACAATAGACGGGGCAAGAGGGGAAAGTCTGACGAATGCATAAAAGAGTGAACAACGATAAAGTAGGGATAGTTTATATACATAGACATACATATATACTTTTATCCTTACGTACATAAATGTGCAGAGCCAGACAGAGATTTTTCATTGTATTTTCAACAGTTAACATGTAATGCAAGTGCGTCTTTAGTAAGCAATTAAAGAACTACCCGCTAAATGTCACTCCTGTCATAAACGGTAGAGACATCCCGGCACATCCTTGTAGTGAACTTTATCAGTTTCGTTTAGTGGTCAAGAAGTGAATGCCAATATCAAGAGCAGCAGCGAACACAATGGCAGAGGAGCAACTAGAAAAAGAAAGAATTAAACCAATGCAGTTAAGATATTTCGAAGGTAACAAGCAGGACAACGTATGAGATCTTGTAAAAAAAATGCCTCAAAACAGAGAAAGAAAATAAATGGTCAAAAGCATCGAAGAAGATGAAATGGACGTTGAAGATGTAGTAGCTAAGATTGTTTCAAGATGTTTTCAAGAATGCAACAACGAAGAGAAAAGATGAAAGCCCAAATGTGAGAGAACAAGAAAAGCTACGGTTCGTCTCAAAGATTGAATCCCAAGATTTTGTAAAAATTAAACCTGATGGGCAATCACACCATCGAGGATCTGCGAAAGAACAACCTACACCGTTTCTATTGGTTTGGGGCGAACACGGAACCGTCAACTTCAAAGGAAAGAGGTCACCAGATCGCTTCTGAGATCAAGAAACTGAGAGACAAAGTAACCGGAGCTGCAGCCAGGAAAGCCACAGGTAGGAATTCAATTTTCATAGTTTTAAGCGCGATCCAATCAAAACAAAAACACATATTGTATTTTGCTTTAATTGCCAAAAACATGGGCATTATGTTACGAAAAAAAGACGCCACTATGCACGTAATTTCAATATTGTGTGTCTGTACCTGTGGTAAAATTAAAAGACAAAATGAATAATTATATAATAAGTAGTGAAGCAGGAATTAGTTAATTAAAATTTGTACTTGCAATAGGGATTGACTTTTCGGTAAAAGTTAATATTTTTGATTTCTTCTTATTTATAATATGACTGGATAATATAGCAAACTGTTTTTTATTTCTTTTTTAAACATTTGAATGCAAATATTTTTAGATATATGTATAAGTAATTAATTCTTTTTTTCATTTAATTTTATATTCTATATGAACACACATAATTATACCAAATTAAAAATAACAAATATAAAAAATATATATAATTGATAAAAAAACAAGAAACTCCTAAGGACTTTATATCTATTAACTACCAACCAGAATGTCTTGTCAACATTAAAACAAGATATTAGAAGGCATGCCAAATTATATTTCATGGGAGCGGCACACTTCAGCCCAGCATTTATGCTCTCATTGTATACATTTTTCGGAACTACTTTTTGAGAACATTTCGTATAATAATAATAAAGAAATACATATGACTGTATGCTGTAACCTGCTGGTCTGGACGGTTCCGAAGTAACTATCGGTGGCTCGTCTTCTTTTTCTTTTTTAACAAGACACTTCTTTCTGCAAACCTATTTTTATTTAATTTTAATAATATACATAATGTTGACTTTTTCTCATTGAATTTTTTAACAACACTTTTTTTTGTTTTTTCGTTACACTGGTAACATGTCTACTGCCAGACAGCTCTCAACACTGTATTTGTAAGCCTGGTAGCTACCGAAAAAAAAACTTGGGAAAAAAATAGGAGTGCAATTTAAATAAAATAGAGTTCGAGAGGGAGGTAAAAGACTATCTATACGGGGTGTGTTATAATGGCAGAATTTGATGTACAATGTCGTCTCATTTCCACTGGATTTTATTGCAACTGTTTATCTCTATTAGTTTCCCAGTAAATGCGTGGGAAAATAGATGTGGGACACACTGTATATTATGTGATAATTTACTATTTTGTATTTTTTTTTAGATATTGTTTAGTTTTAGCGACGTACGTATCATTACAGTCGCTACAAGGAATGGGATATATTAAATATGAATTTTTATTGAATGCAATTTTGAATTTTAATTTTGTGAAACGTGACTTAAAATTCAAAATGTCATTTAACAAAAACTCAAATTTAATATATTCCATTCCTTGTAGAAACTGTAATGGTAGGTGCGTTGATCAAACTAAACAATAGAACGCAAAATCATGAATTATTAAATAATATAACTGCACTTAAAAAAACATGAAACTGAATTTAATCATAAATTTAACTTCGATAGCACCAAGATTCTAACTAAGGAAACGAATTACTATACTGCTAATATTTTAGAAATGATTTATATTATAAAACAAGATAGTGCTAATAACCGTACGCAGAAAGCCTGTTATCAAAAATCTACTCACCGTTATTTTTATCTTAATTTTATGCCTTGTGTATCTTATTATAAGTATTTAAGAATTTTCTTACTGATTTAATTTACAAAAAAATTGTTTTTAACCTTGCCTACAATATGTTTTCACTTTATTTGTTACACACTTCGTATACGTATAATTTTTAACGTATTGTGTTGTCTTTGTAACAATGTTGGTCTGTAACTAATTGTTATGACCTGCTGGTCTGGACGGTTCCAAAGTTGGCTTTCGTTGGCTCGTCTTCTTTTTCGTTTTAAAAAGACACTTCTTTTTGCAACCTTATTTTATTAAATTTAAATAATGTACATCTGATGTTTTCACTTTTGCTATTTTATATACAGTCGCGAGCAAATGTTATAGGCACCCTAAATTTTGGGCGAATATCACAGTAAGAAATGAGAAAATAAAAACTTGTAGGTAATACATTATAAATATTTTAGTATTTTAAGGGATCTTATTAATTTGTTGCATATTAGAGGGTTTTTAGTACAGCTATAATACTTTTTAGATGGGAGGGGGAAAGTAACTTCTCGAAGACTTGAAAATATATAAAAAAAAAAATAATACATTTACAAAAGGTATCTATAAAGACTCTTGTAACCATAAAGACGATTATATAAACGTTGAAATAATTGTCACAAAAAAAATGCAAGAAACATGAAACCCATTAGTTTTGTCAAAGGTGCCTATAACATTTGCTCGCGACTGTATATAATTTAAAAACAAAGTGATATAACTTGTATTTACTATACGTTTTGCGAATTAACATTGTATACTTCAAAATAATACTTCAACTTGAGGTAACTGTTATATTATATATATCAAACAAAATGAAAAAAATAAAAAAAATGTTAATTTATTTAGATATTTCAAAAGGATGTAAGAATCGTGAAACGTTACATTTTGTAAAATAAATGATTCGATAAAGAAATAAAAAAAACTGTTTGTTGTATTATCCAGCCATATTTCAAATAAGAAATTTAAAAAAAAAATGAAATTCGTAGCAGATAAATTTTTGATACGAAATCGAATATGCCTATTAAATCAGGCAATAATTTATGGGTTACCGGTAAGAGTGAATTAGTATTTATTACAAAGTTGACTAAATTTAAACATATTTCTTTCTAATAAATAATTTAGAAGCAGATTGTACTTTAGGAAACGATTTTAAAAATTGTTTTAAAAGCGAAATTAAGTTTGCGTCACAAGTTATAAAGTTACACCATGATAACAAAAAAAGATTCCATTTTGCAACGTGTGAAAAAAATGCATTGTCAAACAATATCCACAGCATCGGGTGACAAAGTGCCATCGAAGTTATATTGAATCCACTATGCAACACACAAGTATACGTAAACAGCGAAATTAACAATAATAAACTTTATTATTTTGAACCACATTTAAAAATAAGTACATTTTTGAGATTTATACATTTTGACCAACCTTTATATATTTATGTTGCAAATATGAATATAGCTCCTGCCAAAAAAAAGGTAACTAACACCTACGCCAGAATATGTGGGGCAAGTGCATTTAGAACGAATTCTAGGTTTTATTATGGCCATTAAATTAAGGAATATTATAATGAAATGTTCATTTATTTCTTCTTCAGAATAAACTCCTTTTTGTATAATGCTGCAATAAAATATCAAAAACATTATAATATATAATGAAAATCGAATTATCATTATCTTCTAAATAAATTTTCTTAAAATAATAATTCCATGGTAGGTGGGAAAAACAGAACAAGTCAAAAATTAATTAATATTAGTTTACATATGTCAAATATATCAATAAAATATTGCAATGCAGATGTATACTAAATGAATTTAACATCAATAACAACACTTATATATTAATTAACATTTAAGATATAATAACTAATATTCCTTAATTTTTGACTTCTACTGCTTTTCCCACCCTAGAATTAAGAATATTTTTTTTTCTTATAAATTTAAAAAAATTACATGTTATGCTGTCAGAGATTATCAGTTATAATGAAATTTGTTTTGGTTTGTGTAATATGTATATTTTGGACAAGTTTATTTTTTGTATATGTTAAAATTATTATAATTTGGTGTGTACCAAAATTTTCATGTATTGAATAGTATAAATTTGACAAATTTTCAATTTATATAAACTATTTTTAAAAATTTTCTTAAATATTCTAGGTAGTTATTGATTATTAAAATTTGTGTCATTTGCTTTATTATTAATTGTCTGTATTCTGGACTTGTTAGTTGTATACTAGTATCTGCTAAAAATATTTAATCGAATTTGGTTGAGGTGAATTATAATTTAAACATCTATTAGGTCCTGTTGGTTTTTGGTATAACTTTGTTAAAATTTTATTGTTTCTTCTTTCTAATGTTAAATCTAAAAAATATAATATAATAAAATATAATTATTTATTTAATTTTATCATTAATACATATAATACAATCATCAACATATCTGATAAAAAGTGGGAATAAAATCTGAATTATTCAATTTTCTAAATCTTCTAATACTACCATTTTACTATTACACTTGATATAGGTGTTCCCATAGCACAACCAAATATTTGTTTATAAAAATTATTATTATATTGAAGATATGTTGTTTCAGGTGTAATCTCTAAGGCTTTTATAAATTCACTTAAATGGACTGTAATGGAGTATAATTTTGTAAGTCATGCCAATGTTTATTTATTGATTTAATTTTTAAATTATGGGAATGTTTGTGTATAATGAAAAAACATGTAATGATGCTAATACATTATTATTTGTATATTAAGACCTTATTTCATTATACACAAACATTTCCACAACTTTAGCAATAAAATCAATAAATGAACATGTCTTGAATTAAAAAAAAATATGCTCCATTACCACAAAGTGAGTTTGTAAAAGCCTTAGAACTTAAATTTGAAACAACATATTTTCAATATAATAATAATTTTTGTAAGTAAATATTTGGTTCTGCTCTGGGGGGCGGGCACCTATATCAAGTGTAATACCTGGATTAGTGTTAGAAGATTTCAAAAATCGAATATTTCAAAAGTTATATTTTACTCCCACTTTTATAAAAGATATGTTGATGATTGTATCATATATATGTCTAATGATAAAATATACTATAAATACGTTTAATAGTTATAATCAAAATCTTAAATTTACTCTCGAAACAGAAAATAATAATGAAATTATTTTTTTTTTTTTTAGATATAACTTAAACAGAAAGAAAAAATAATAATCAACGACAAACAATAATAATTCAATGACAAATGACTGACTCATCAAAAAACAGCACGTTGAAATAATCGTTATTTATGTATTAAGAGTGAAAAGTGGTACATTAGATGTTTTTGTAAATATAAATCGCGATTGTGATTATGATTCTAAAATTATTCGTTACGTCACAGAGATTAATCCACGATTTGTAATCGTTTTCCAACGCACTGATTTGTTTACTTCTATGCACAATGGTCGAAAGCATCGGATTCATTTTTGCTGGATATAAATTGTTTTTTACGGATTCGTCAGATAATGAAACGAAAAAAACAGAAAATGCGTTGAAAAGTATTATGAATGTAATATTCCGAGTCTCTCTGTAGATGGTAAGTATTACACACAGTCCATATATTCCCGGAAAAGTTTCTGCAGCTAGTATTATAAAACGAAACTACCTTGCACAATTACTACAAAAATACTGTGTATTGTTTATTTTGTTTATTTACTAAGCGAAATTATTTTAGTTTATTTACATATT
The DNA here is from genome assembly GCA_004143645.1 of Protaetia brevitarsis. NCBI lineage: Eukaryota > Metazoa > Arthropoda > Insecta > Coleoptera > Scarabaeidae > Protaetia > Protaetia brevitarsis. The sequence goes on from RXPK01000128.1 coordinate 933,109, forward strand.
CTTTAAATAAACTTTTTGTAACCCTATTTTTTCTTCCTGGTGCCTATTCAAGGTTTCCAGTATATCTTCTTTTTCTGTCTTCTTCTTTTTTGGGGATTCTATCTTCTGCAAAGATGGACTGGGTTCCCTACTTCGTCCACTCGAAGATGGACTAGTAGGTTCACCACTCTCTTTGCTGTTGCTACAACCTGCAGTGTGCCAGTCCGTTTCACTGTCAGCCCAGCTAACTGGAACAAGTTCGGGCTTTTTAGCGAAAATTGTATGCAGCCTTTCGTAATAGGGCCATGATATACTACCGCGCTAGTTTTTTTATTATTATCGACAATTGTCATGTACTGTCTTTTGAGATTTCGAAATTTAATGGAACATTGTTCTTTATCGGAACCTATTTTTTCCCCTATTTCTCTCCGCAGTGTTGTATTTTTAATACGTGGATTGTTAAATTTCTCTTGCGCATCTTCATATAATGAAATTAATAATAACGTTTTTTCGTTACTCCAACGATTATTTATATATATATATATATATAAGATAATAATTTCCTAAAAAGCTTCATTTTAATATTTCTTTACTACATGGTGATGAAGTAAACATTTTTGTAATACACAAAAATAAAGAATGTTAATTTCTCTGTTTATTCTTGTAGATACTATTGAAAGTATTTTAGAGTGAAGTAATATTTTGTAATAGTACAGTATGCTCACCTTTACTGATATCTGAAGTCCCTCTGTGTTCTATATTTTCCTCTGCGTCGTCAGTTTTTCTGGTTCCTAGGGTTCTTTCTGAAAGATAAAAGTATTATTTCTATATAAGATTTATTGCTGTTTTTGAAATTATGCATTCACCACTTATTCAATATGCAGTAGAAACCACCTCAATTAGGAATTAGTGTTGGACACCACCCGTATTTCAAATTATTGGTACATAGAAATAGTCATTTATCGACAGTGCCCATCACTGCTAAGTACAGAAATTTATATCAGCATATGTATATACATAACATTAGTATGTAACTGTTCTTAGTGGAAATAGTTTCTACACTATATTATTTGGACTTACCTTCACTGACCTCCCCAATATTGAAGAATTGCATTTTCTCGCTTTAACAGTAATTATAAATTTTATTAACAGAGATAGTTTCGTAATTAAAATAAAAAAAAAAAAAATTGATTACTATAAGAGAGCTGTTATATTTACCATTTTCCACGACATAACACTAGGTTAAACCTTCTTCATTTCTTATTCTTTTACCGTCTTCCCCTTGGACAATTTTTATTTCCATCTAAAACACACCAAAATAACGGTAATGCACGCAAATTTACTACTAAACTTGTTTAGGTAATACAAAAAATTCAAATCATTATAAATACTGCTAATGCATACCCTCACATTGTCAACCATATTGCTGTTTGCGATAATTGCGATTTGATTTTTCAAACATGATTACTTTCAAACGCGATTTAAATTCGTACTTTTCCAACGATGTTATATATAATAGCACACGTAATCACAATCGCCATTTATATTTACAAAAACACCTATTATTGCTCGAGAGCAATAATGTTAGTTTTGGCTAGTAATACATACAATTTTTTTTCTACAATCCCTTAATAAAATAAAATTATTTTAAATCATTTAACATTTATTGTAATATATTTATAACAGATAAATAAAAGAGTAGACTACAGTAATTCACTTATTGGCATTAATTGTGATCTGGAAACAGAAAATGCAGTTTATACAGTCTTTAGTAATAATTAATTAACTTTTATTTAAACACAAGATTGATATTCAAAGAACTCATTAATATAAAAATAACACCGGGATTACAAAAATGTATTGAAATGAGAAAAAACTAATTTCTTCCAAGAAAATAGATCCTTTTGCATTGACATTAATGTTGACTCCTTACACAGGATGAATGTTTTCAGTTTTGCGCTACGTTACAGTGCCCATATCAGATATTTTTCCCCCAGATTGGAGCTCAGCTATTAGCTCTTCCGAGCTAATAATTCGTGATCCCGTTGGAATATTAGTGCTGTAGTCTGATATGCTAATTTCTTGATTATTGTGTTCAGTATAATTACTTATTTGGATATTCGATGGTGCCAGTAAAATTTTCTTTGCCGTTTCAATTTTTTCATTAATATTATCATCTATATAGCCATCGGCAACTGTGGAACTTTTTCATCCCCCGTGTCGCTTCAATTGTGTGATGTCACCTCCACCATTTACTAATGAAGTGTCCTGTGTATTAGGGGCAGTCTGGTAGGTTTAAATATTTAGTAAATTCACTTAGTATTTTGGCAATAGTATTCATTCCGTTAATTTGATTAACACACTTTCTTTTAGTATATTTTAAAAGTAATGGTGGCGGCGTGTTTTTATTTCTAGGTCTTAAAGCAACTATTTTCTATAAAAAGATAAGTAGGCACTCGGATTTTTTTGGGTGTTATTTATGACAGTGAAAATTCTTGTTTTTGAATCAGGATAGTAACTAATAAAGGAGATTCTTTGTCCTCGATATCTTTTACAGTTATTCGTCACGCCTATAGGCATTCCAATAATTAGAAGAATCTATAATATATAGAAATCTCCATTAAACTATAATATTAAATAAACATATAAAATTTAGCTTGTTTAATAAGTGTATTTCATCAGGGGTTCCAGGGGAAATTTGCATATTTTCGCTCTGCAAAAAGGTTTTTGACTGTTTTGGTATCTAATTCTTTTTTTTTTTTTAAAAAACGCAGTCAAATTTTTGAACTGGCTTAAGTTAATATTATTTTTTGTAGACAATGAGGCATCGACCAGAGTGATAACGGTTTTAGTGTCTTTGCTTTCTCAGAAATATAGGCAAAAAATATGTTTTCCGGATATTTGATTTTTGCTGGCAATAAATCCAAACTTACAGCTTTTGCTTTTGGTGTTCTCGGGATATCACTGTCACTATTTTCCATAATTTTCTGCAAATATATTTAAGTTAACGTGCAAATTGCGAAAAATGAGTTATTGTGCTTTTCAATCTGTCAATTTAAATGTTGCATACTGGTTACTATTGACGATGCGCAGTTTCTTAAACTTTATGCCGCTAGAGCGATAATGTGACGGTCTTCAGTAATTTCAGTAATCTTGTCATTACCAGTGACAAGCAAAAAAGCATCTTTATCAAGGATAGTGGAAATTTTTTTTTGTTTGTTCAAGTTATTTAATCTTATTGACATAACAAAAAGTTAGACTCAAATCCTCATAGTTATTATCATAATTGTAGGAAACCCGCCATTGTTAGGAATCGGGGTTCTGCAGACTGGACTGGCACGTTAGACGAGACTACTAATACTTCCTTAATTAAGTATTTTATGTTTAATAGCTTTATGGGTCGTATACACGAAGTTTACACATTTACTTGCTAGTAGCAGAACACGTGATATAACAAAATATTGTATGAAAGATTAAATAGAATTAGGTGAGCTAGAATCGTCTGTGATTAAAACAAACAAACAATCCGGAAAAAAACAAATAAAATGAAAGCACAGGTAACTAAGAAATTGTTGAATTCAAAGAACTTGGATATACTATAGACTAGGAAATGACATGGTCTAAGAAGAAACACAATATCTAAGATAAGACATATAATAGCTAATTGGCATCAATAAGATAAATTAAGTCACGTTAAAATTTGTAGAAATTGAGTTCATACACTTGTTATAATTTGTCTGCTGTTTATATATGTATTTGTACTGTAAGAAATTGATTCTATTTCAATTCGTTTAAGGTACCCAATTATTCTGGAGGATTGAGGTGGATCCAAGCCCGTGTCCAACCACACCCGACTATCAAATTTAATGAATCGAGGTCGATGTTACGAACGGATCTGTATACAACATATTTACCGGACGCCGTAAGGAGACACCGCCAGGAAAGTGTCGCAATTCTCACAAATATGGACAGTATCAGCGAAAACAAACACCGACGACTGCAAGAGAAAAAGTCATAGTCGGAGGGATAGAGGGCAAAACCTGCTGAATGCACAAAACAAGCGAACGACGATAAAAATCTTTTTACATATATACAAGGTTATCATAAAGTAAGGATATATTTCAACTTATCATATATTTTTAACAAATTAAGTTAACAATAGTATATGAAAGAAATTCGATTGCTTGAATAATGGTATTTCTTATGTTGTCGATATGTTGTCCATTTTGTTGCTGTACAATCAATTACCAACTGTGTTCCTCCAAATTACACACATTTCTGGTTGAATTGTAGCAATTTGATCCCTAATAGTCTCCTTTAATTCTTCCAGCGCTGGTTGTAAAATAATGCTATACCCGAATTACTTCGCTAGGTTAAGATCAGGCGATCATAAAGGCCATGAATTTACAATATGTCTGCTTATATATAACACAATCTTGAAAAACAGCATTTAATAATGCTTTAACTGGTTGGTAAATATGCAAGGGTGTGCTCCATCCTCCTGATTTCTTTGGGCTCGTTTATATCCGTGGAAAAGCATAATTTCGTAACATTTGCCGGTATCGTTCGCCAATAACAGTTACTGATAAGGCCTCTCCATTCTGTATCTCAAAGAGGTGTGGTCCAATGATAAATTAAGCAGTTTTGCACCAAGCGGTGACTTTTTTGTAACGAATGAAGATTATCTGTCGACCATATTCGACAGTTTTGAGTATTGACGCCACCATTTAGAGAGAAATCATCCCTGACAGGAAAAGCTGCATTTTTTAATTCAAAAAGCAGTTTTAGTTTATGGGGATACATTTTTTAGGATTTTACGCAAAATTTTCCAAACTGTTGTATAGCATTTGCAATTGTTTGGATATCGCATCCACACTACTGATTGCTAGTAGATTAGTTGTGGTGGCTATGTTTCGAATTTCTCGAAGAATTTCTACAACCTGTACATCACCAGCCCTTAGTCTTCATGATCTTGGTGGATCAGTTACAGATCCTGTTCTTTCAACTTTGCTAATCAAATTACGGTATGCTTTCATACGATAGGGTCTTAATCTTAACCTCACGTTATGTGTGAGTACGAAATCTTCGTAATCCAGCACTGTAATTTCTATCACATTCGTAAATATAGTAAACAATTCTCGTTTATAGATCCATGTTCTGAAAATCTAAATCGTTTCAATGGACGTTTATGTGAGTTTTATTTTAAGAACTATTCTCTAAATTGCGGGGAGGTATTTGACAGCAGTTAGCATAACTCTTCTGTTTTCCATAGATACAATAAAATCCAAATCCAAAAGCAACTAGATTCCGTTTACTTTTGCTATAACTTGATTTCTTAAAATTATATAAGACTTTAAAGTGTACCCCTTACTTTATGATGACCCCATAAATATATAAGCAACCTCAACGTAATAAACAGATAACAAGGAACATAAACATTGTGATTATGATTATACTAAGTATTTATTCCAAATATGTGCAATTTTTGTTCCCATACACAGCGCCTCAAAGTTATTATTTTATTAATTTTAGCGTTAGTTTTCTTCTACCAATTGTAGACATTTCCTGGGGTGGCATTTATCTGTTTAGGGTCTGTTATGACTAACTTACCCACTTAAATGAAACATTTAGATGATAGTTATTAAACATTTTACACCGCAAAATTATTTTTATGTATACAGCATATAATTGCACATTTGAATTTTTTTAGGTAAAATGTATTAGATCTAATTTACATAATCTACACCAAAATCGAGCGGTTTCGACATTCCACTTTCTAGAAAGAAAAATGCATTTACAAGGTTCACTTGAAAAATGAGTACCATTTTTACTTATAATAATTTTGTAGTGCAGTTGTGACAATGTTTAAAGTGTATGGCCAAACAATTCGTATATTTTATTGCCACATGATGCAGAGTAAAGTTCTGTTTCAACCACATGTAACATTTCGTCCAGCTGAAGGGGTGTATATTGTCGTTAATTACATTTAATTTATTCTAGTTTGAAGGCCAGAGCATACACCAGATATATTAAAAGCATTGTCGTACGACTGTCCCCTGTATTTTTTAATATCTATTTTCTTCATTTTTAAAACAAACGCTATATAACACTCCGCTTTGTGTCCAACTTGGGAAAGAAAACGGAAATCTTTCTCCGGAGCGACTTTCCAAATTTTCATCTTATTCATATTACGGCGGACGACTGAGTAATCAATGGGGACAATAAATCAATAGAAAACTGATTAGGCTTATCATACGTCTTCACTAATCCAGTGTTTCTCTTTTTAACTTTAGTAGTAAGTAAAGATATATTTGCCGCCACTAAACTTCTGCCGTCCTGGGCTATAGCCCATTCAACTCATACGTAAATATGCCACTGCAAGATAACACTCTATCTTTATTCTAAATAGTAAATAATATATTCCAAACAAAAAATTAATATTAAAATGGAGCTTATTATTTTTATTAGGGGATATTACTTTCTATGGTTCGCTAATAAAATAGTAGTAATGGCATGGATGTTAGGATTATGTCATAACCTTCATAAAATTATTTATGTGTTAAAAGCAAAAGCTGTAGACCGTTTTCTATAAAAAATAATGTATCTTTGTAAACCTCATTGTTTAAAAAATCTCCACAAAAATTCAAGGGCGTTAAATCTGTTGATCTTTCTGGTATCTAGCAAATTGTGTACAGGTTGAAATTGAAAATATATTTGAATTCGTTCGTTATATGGAACGTCATCCAGAAATTCTAGTGAGCATTATTCGAAGAAAACAAAACGTATGTTCCAACAATATAAATTTTGCTCTTAAATTATACGCAGACATTCTGTAAGAAACGCAAAAGATGGCAGCTAACTATTCAGCAGCAAAAGCGAAATTCGTTTTTAAAAATAAAAAAGCTGGAAAGGGTTCATATGCCAGGTAGTAGTTTCACTGCAAAAGATATAAGTACCATGTACCATTTGAGAGATAAGTGTCACTTGAGCCTTCCTAGTCATTGTTATTCATTCCTATAATTTTGCGATAGAAATTCTTATGATAAATATGGTAAACACAGAGTAACACAGATTTCAATGAGATATTTTATTTTCTCGCAGTTTTTCGATTTTCTTTTGTCCATTCCTACTGCTTTTATAATCAAATTTAATGGAACTAATGAGAAACTTGAATCTATTTATTCTCATTATATTTTGTAAAATTTTTATTCCCGTACTACTACAGCACAGGCCTCCCAAATGTTTATTTTTACATCTTTTTCATCCCAAATAAATATAGAATATCTATCAATGTTTTCATTTCATCCCCTGCAGTTTATATATGTTTCACTTTCTGCTGGCTGCTAAGTTTTTCGGTATATTTTTTATTATGTACCAGTTTGTATATTTGACGATCAAATCAATCACTACATATATCGTCACAATTTTTGGAAAATAGTAGTATTTTTGTTTTATAATGTTTTATAATGTTTTTACGATTTTCGCAAATTTACTTTTAACGGGGATTTGTTCCATCTATGAATGTCTGATTTTATTTTGATTTTTCGACGCTTCACATCCCTATATTTCTTTTATAAAACATTCACATTTATTATTATCATCTAAATTTGATAAATTCCAGCGTTTTATTCTTGAAGGTTATTGTCGTCGATTACCGAATCTGTTTGATGGTAACTTTCCTCGATGTTCTTCGTCGATATTCGACGTCATTGTCGTCAAAGATGTTACCGTCGTCGGAAAGTTCTTGCAAACCCAATTGGTATTAATCGGGAACTGCAATTTCGTGACGGAAACAATGGCACACTGAATATACAAGCAAGTTACAAGATTGATTGAGTCCAGCACAAAGGAGTTGCTCCTGGTTTTGATAAAGCAATAAGGATAAAATATGTTCAACTGATTGTTCCATTGTGTCCCATACTGGGTTTCACTGGAACACCTTTTGGGTCACAGAAAAAACACTATTTTATTTGACGTTAAGCCTACCAAATTTAATTTGAAACTGTAAGTAACTGTTCTGTCTCTTAACAAGCATCGATTAAATGAACAACATAGGGTACTATATGAGGTGTACACAACTGAACGAACTTAATAAGACCATTTGAACCACATGCAGCAGTTGTAATAGAAAAAAGTATTCGATAAACAGTGTGTTCATCTACTGGAACAAATCAAAATTGGTTATTATTGAGCTTGCTAGTAGAGTAAAAGTTATGCAGTATCTTATCCAATGTAGGGCTGGTGATCGAATTTGCAAAATATTGGTTTATGCGATTAGGATCTTCCAAGTGAAATAAATGTTTTCGTTGTTTACACAAACCTATATTAAAAAAAAAATCCACATCTTGCTGGACCCCACTTATCCTACCTTAAATTCGAAAACAAATTTCTTTTCAGATTTGATGGCTGCTGTCGTCAAATTGCGCAAAGTCTTGTAATATTCCCAAGTAATCAAGCTGCCACTCCTTTTAAATGACCTAAGTGCACAAGTGATTAATAAGGCCTAAAAAAAATACAGACAACCCTTACGTATGTGGTACAATGCAAGCTCGTCGTTTTTGGTAATTTAAAGTCACGATTTTTCCTTGTGCAAAACCATCTGATGCAAATTAAACTTAATAATGATATTAATTAATCTACACCAGTTTCAGAATGAGCTGTACAATCAAACCACAAGAAATCAATTTGGTCTCTTATACTCTCTGTTATAATAAGTTTAATCTCAGGCAATGTCCATTAGATTGTAAATGATCTTCTATTAATTTAGATATTAAGGAGACAATTGAAACTAAATTCTCGCTTGGATACACAAGTTTTGTGTTTGTATCATACCCTTTAAAGATTATGAAATCGGTAATCCATGTTTCACTCGTTGTTTGCAGCAGCTTAGAGCGGTTGGCGCAAGAGTTTCCTTTTAACAAATGCTTTGCGATATAACTAGCTACATACACATCGACTAAACCTAAATCCATTATGCTATAGTTAAAGGATTGTATCGACTACGAGGTACGTTCCGTTCCTTGGTCAGGAAAAGCTTGGCTTAATTCCTTGTTTGTAGATTTTGAGGACGATTTCTTTGTTTAGTTTTTTAAAACTGTTAACAAGCCTGTTAATAGTTCGTTATCGTCAGCTTCGCAGTTCATAGTCCATATACTTTTATTTACTAAGCCGTTAACAATATGGGATTTTAGAGCATGTATAAATTGTAGTGACGTGGGATTGGTGTTACTCCCGCAATATTCTCGAATTCTCCCAAACTTGTTCTCAATGCCGTCTTGATTTAAACTGCGAGTTCTTAAATATTGCATCTCGAATGTATTTCGAATATGATGCCATAAGGATTTAATAGCTTGGATGTTAGATTGCCATCCTTTTTGAGACGGATCCTTAGAGATTTTTTGGGCTCTTCTTATATATGCTCAATGCAATTATTTTGTCTCTTATAGTCTATCTTCGTCCCTGCGGTTCTCGATGTCGAAATTTAATTTGAGAGAACAATAAATCAAAAGCGGTCTTATTATAACATCCTTTTGAAATGTCTTGCACTAGTGATTCAATATCTTTTGTTCGCAGATCTTTTCATTGTGTTTTCGTTTTTTAAATAGCAATTTCAGTCGTCTTAACTTTCGGTCCTTAATTAAAAATTATATTATATTATATAGTGCACTTGCTGTAAAACCAAAATGTATGTGTTAGTAAATCGTACTCGCAAATTTAGACTTAATTAAATCGAATGATACAAAAAGATCGTAAACTTTCTTACTTACCGGAGTGCTTCATAATGGCTGATACACTGGTGGATAGCTCTGAGAAATCTAAAACAAGAAGAAATAGTAATGTATAGCTGAAGTGCGAGTTGACCAATTTTATAGATACATAACTTCAAAGTAGCTGACTTCTCAATTTTAGCGGCTTTTACTTACCTAACTACTGCCCTACTTGTTGTTGCTTTTCCGTAACTGCTGAAGCATTGCAGTAACTGCTATAAATTATTTATATTTTCAATATAGGACTGTATCGACTTGCGAGGTACGTTCCGTTTCTTGGTCAAGACGAGCTTGACTTAATTCCTTGTTTGTGAATTTTGAGGACGATTTCTTTGTTTGGTTTTCTAAAAGTACGTCTATACTTATACCTGCATATTTAATGTTGTAAACTCCAGTTGTTTTGTCAGAAAGGCTTAAGCATGTTTCTGCACTCAACATTTGCTGCTCACCTAACTCTACTTCTATTTGCTGCTCTTTTTCGGGAGTTATGCTGCTACATGAAAGACCTTCAACAAGAGTGCAACTGATGTTAACCATTATAATTTTAATAAGTACAGTTACCTGAATTTTAGGAACTTGATGTTTCGCCAGAAAGACTTACGTAAGATTCTGCATAGAATGCGTACAATTATAATGCCACGAGTATTAAGGTAAAGTCAGGTAAGTGTGTAACCGCGGCAAGTGGTGTAGTTTGTTTTATATTTAATTTTAAATTGAAATACGGACGGTCCTGCTTGTTATCAATACTAATGTACTAAACTTCATAACTAGTTTTACAACAAAAAGTTCGCATCTCCTAACGTGTAATAAATTGAATATCTTGTAAATTTATCATATCTTATTAAACAGGCATCAGTTTAGTATTACACTCTTGGCCAAACTGAAGGATAATGCTATTAATATATAAAATGCGGAACGATTACACATTTGCCCCATTTTACTGGGTAAGTGTGTAGTATTGACAGTGTTTAAAATTTCTTTTTTTCTTAGTAAACCGTTGATAATTATAAAAGGTATCTATTGAAGGCTTTCAACTGAGCATTATGACCGTACTTCTATGTGTAAAATTTAATCAAAATATCTATTTTATGTGAACACGTAGTACATTTTCTTCGCACTATGCAATTTTTACTACACACTTACCTGACTTTACCTTAAATAAGTTCTCTATAAGATTTTCATGCAGCTTTTTTTCGACTACAAAAATTGTGTGTTCTTTATTATTATTCTTTTCCCAACTATTTTTGGCAACTTTAATGCAATGGACTTGCTTGTTTATCTCAAAAACGTTAGGGAAACGTGTTAATATATATTTCCATCATGAATGTAAAACTGTAATAAAGTTAAAGGGGTTACACAAAACATAGCAAATAATCTTACATTTTTGGTGACGACGCTTTGATCTGATATAGTAATTCACCACCTCCTAACATTAAAAAATAAGTGCGAAGACGAACTATTTAAGAGAGGATTTGTCATCAGCGTATTACCTAAATTGTTAATATTGGCGTTACATTACTCTCCCTTTTAGAAAAGGCAATGTTCTCTCTCAAACTTTGTCTTGATATGAAAATTCAATGAATTATTATATCTACTATCTCCACTAACTTCTTAGTCTTCTTTCCTGAATGTTCGTTATTCGTTAATGAAGCGTTGCTCGCTCAGATGTGTTGTGCTGTTTTTCATCTTTGGTATTAGGTCTTTGTTACGAGTTTGGAAGACTTCCGATAAATATCTTCTCTCTACCTCACTTGAATCCAAGATTTATTTGTTGACTAGAATTGAAACAGACGTGCTTTCCTTGATTTCAGCGTGTTGGTAATCGAAACTCTTAGTAACTGAATTGTCTAAAGACCTTCCGGTTTCTAGTGAGTCCTTTATCACTTGCCAATTGTAATGTTTGTAATCTTGTTGGTAGTAGAAACTTCTAACTTTTATTACTTCACCAAACTTGTTATCGCCATATGTAACAGTGGAAACTCGTATCTTCTTTTAATTCCATGGCATTCTTTCTAAATGGATTTTATATTTAGAAAAATGAATAAATGGATTATCGTAGATTATATATTAAAAAAAAAAAGAAAACCTCAGATTCACAATTAATAAAAAGGGAACAAAGAGTACCTCTACTATTCATTCTTAATTTACTTATAATAATTCGACTACCTAAACTACCTATGTCATTACATAATTGGCTGTTTTTCTGAAAACTGATTTCCTTAACATTATTTAATTCAATGTTGAAATGCAATTTTTTTGGACATTTTTTTTTATTTTTCTTACAAATTTAAAAGAATATTTGGTATACCTTTCGGTTAATTTGTTGTTAGATTGACTACCATGATTTCCACTCCATTCAGTTAGCGTCATTCGACCTTCAAAAAAAAAAAAAATTTATACAGAAATTAACAATCTGGCAAATTTACATGTATAAAATAGCTGATTAAAGTTAAAGAGGGATTTTTAATAACAGGTATCTTTGCATTCTGTTATTGAACACGGCTCATCTTTTAGATTAAATACTATGTCTATGATACAGTCAATATTTTTGCAATAAAAAAAAAAAAAATGCTTCCAACCATGTGTCCCTTTCTTGTAACTGGCGCAGGTGACAAAAGTAAATCCCGAAATTATACAGGGTGATTCTCAATATATGCGACGAACTTTAAGCGCGGGTTATTTTGTTCATAAAAGTTCATAAGAACATATGTCCAAAATCGCTTAATTCTAAAGTTGTACAATGTTTAATAGTAAGTTAACATAATTAATGTTTTTATTATAAATTAACAAAATAATTAGTAAAACAAAATTAACTTATACTAACTGTTGAAAACGACCGCTCCCAACTGCAATACAATCTTCTATCCTCCGTCGTATTGACTGGCGAGTCCGGGGGTATTATATATAATACCAAGGGTATTTCGAATTATTTGAAAAGCTGCGATAATACGATTTCTCAGTTCATCGACATTTTCAATGGGAGTCGTATAAACTAATGATTTAAGGTGACTCCAGAGAAAAAAGTCCAAAGAATTTAAGTATGGAGACCGAGGAAGCCACGGTTGTGGACCTCCCCGTCCTACCTACCGATCTGGATACGTATTGTCCAAAACCTCACGAGCAACTAAACTAAAATGCGCTGAACCACCGTCATGCATAAAATACATTTGTAATCTTAATTGTAACGGAACTTCTTCCAGCAGCAGGGGTAGCTCTCTTCAAGAAAATTTGCGGTATACCTCGCATTGTAATTCGGGCATTCACTAGTTCGTGCAGATTTTCTTCAGGCCATATGTGATTATTATGAAAATTAATAATCGCGTTTCCAGAGAAAGTAGCCTCGTCGGTGAAGAATATTTGAGCAAAATAGTCAGGATTTTGTTGCGATTTTGTGTTGCATCCATTGACAAAAAGCCACTCTTTGCGGAAAATCTGCCGGAAAAGTGCCTGCACCGTTAAATGTGATATGGGATACAACAGTTGATCTTTCAATATTCGCTAAACTGTGGCCTGACATAATGTTTAAGCAAACGCAATTTTTCTGGTGCTTTGTAGTTAGGATGTTTCCTCAATTCATTTAGTACCATTTCTTCCAATTTGTGGAGTTCTCACTGTAGATTGGGTGCCCGGTTATTCAGTCGTCCCTTTTTTTAAAATTCCCGTTTCACTAAGACGTTGATGAAGACGAGCAAATATTGAATGATGCGGGATGATACGGTTCGGGTATCGTTCTTCATAAAGACGTTTAGCAGCACGCGAATTTCCATTGGCAAGACCGTAAACGAAATGCATATCACACATCTCAGCATTCGTGTAATTCATTTTAGAAAACAGAAACTGGCAATAAACTGAATGAAGACTCTGACAACTATTGACAAATAACAACAAGTTGATTAACTTATTCTCTGGATCTGTTTCTATTTATTTTACAGGTACCTCAGGGCTCTCATTGTTTGGTTCTTCTTGTGATATAATCCGGCTAACACCCAGCTAGCTAGCACACTCCATATCCATATACCGGCGAGTAGCGGTAATCTATCTACCATGACTTGGCGCAAAGTGTATCCGTTCAGAACCACACCTATGACATATTTAATTATGAAAAGGATAACATAATTCCCTACAAACCCGGACATGTACATACCCACGTCAACAAATACTCCCCACATATAGCTTAAAGTACTTCGAGCAAGTTCTTTTGATTCCCTCGTTAAATAATTTTACAAAGGCATAATTTGACTCGTCTACTTGATACCTCATAACTTTTCTAGTAATTTCGTTAGTTACTGTCCGTCTTTCTAGTCCAAAAATAAAGTTATGTTGTATACTATCAATTTTTGATTGCGTATGAGCCTTCACTTTCTAAACTTTTAATAGGTTTAAAGCCTAAATGATTCTCTGACTCTATTGTTAATATTGTTGATTCAAAATTATGCATTAAATGACGGTTGACACCGATCCATCGGTTTTCTATATAATACATACATTGCAAAATGTTAGTGATAGGGGTTATAAAGAGGCTCTCGTTATTTACGGTAACAGGCAGTTCGTTAAAACATTTTTTGATTCTACGTAATTCTGTTACTGTAGAGGTACATTTTAAAATATACAAAATTTCTCGAATGGTCTTATTGTTAGTCAAATAACCTGGTTCGTTTTTAATAATAGTGCTGAAGTCATCAGCGTTAAAGGGTGCCAATAATAAGCGATTTTTAAGAATTTTACGTTTTAATAAATATCTTCTATATCTATGTCAACATAAAGATTATTTAATTGTAATTTAGCCGAAATTTCTACATATAGAAATTTATAATTCTCAAGAGAAAGCAAAAAAAAAAACATCACAAAGGAATTTTAAGGACACTTTGTTGATTTTTTCAAATTAACCTAAATACATTATTGAAAGAGCAATAAACATGGATAAAATTTAAACACTTAAATTAATACTTACATATCCACCTACAATTCTTCTGATCGTCAACGCCGTTATTCGGCTTGCTAAACCAGAAAAATATTGCATGACTTGCAACAAAACATCTATACAGGGCGTTACATAATGGCAGTATTCAGGATGCGCAATAAGCAAGACGCTATCTCGTTATCGCTCTTTCTGCCACTCCTTCATGCTAGGAATACATGTATAAGTGCTTGTTATCTCCAAAACTGATGTCCAAGTTGTAGCATGAAAATTGGCTTGCGTAAAATAAGTCAGACTGCGTCAATTGGAACAAACACGACGTGTTCCAGATCCATTCAGAACACATTCACGGTAGTATTTGGTATTTGCGATAATGCCCTTTTTCATGAGTGCTGACGCTGCTTCTTAGCTTACATTCCTTCCCTCTATCAAAGAGGCGTCTCCGACGACTCCACCTACTTTAGTCTTAACCTAATTTAACCTAAAGTACAACAAAAAACTGATGATAATATCCTCAGTTGAATATAAAATTAAAAAATATATATATACTCCGCAAAAAAATTATGGAATCAACCAATTTTTTTTGAAAATTTTTTATTTTTTCAAAATTGCATATTCTGTAACTAAGTAGTACACAAACATATTAAAAATAGAACAAACTGCAAAGGAAAAACCAAAGACCGCAACTTGATAAACATGACAAAAAACTAACTCCAACGCAAAGAATTTAATTAATGAAAACTTGAACTAATAATGAGTATTTCCGCCTCGGGCCCGTATTACGGCGGCCATCCGCCTAGGCAAAGACAAAAAGAAAACTTAAAATCCCTAAATGTTCTGGTATTTCCACACACATCACGAAGTTTTTTCGCGCACACACTCACGATGCCCACGACCGGAGCCCGGTTGTAACACGACACTTTCGGATTGTTCAAGTTTCCGATATCCCGTACTGTTTTTTTCGTTCGTTTTATTCGAACGTTTACTATGAACATGGATACAGTACGTAATGATGCTGTCTACTAGGAACCCAAGTAGACGGAAGTTTCAGCCGAAAAGATCGTACAAAAGGAATCTATGGATGATTGCGTGCACTATAAACTTCACAGCTCTCACGATCATATACATTCCAACCACACCAGTGATTGGTGTCAGTAGGCTTTAGGGTAGCAGTCGAACTGGTTCGGATCCTCCACTGAATCGGACTTTACATTAGGTTGACTTTCGGAAGGGATGCCCTTTTTTTGGAGCATGGGCACAATACATGGTTACGCTGTCCAATAGGGCTCCCAGTATTTTAAAACTCATTGAACATTGAATCAGATGAACTCTACTTCTCCGTAAGTAACGGCAGTAAAACCAAGTACCTTCTTTTTAGCATATACAAATTCTGCAGGGGCAATAACTGTTAAAGTTTGCAGATTACGTAGAACTTGTTGCTCTAGCTCAGTCAAGGAGTCTAGTCTGAGTCAATACATTGTGATATAGGGCTGCAACTTGTTTTTGGATGTGTCTTTCCACAAAAAAAAAATTTGAATTTACGTTAAGTAGTTGGATCCATGTTGAAAACACCCATATGGCCTTTACGAAAATAAAACGTTCCGAGTTCAGAAGTTTTTATAATGAAAAAAATTGGGTGATCCGTCTCGTAAGTTATTTGTCTGCAGATCATAGTGGATAATACGATGTTATATCTGCTGCCCATAGAAATTGCGAAGACTCCTAAAGTGATGTGCTTCCAATCAGAAGCCTCTGCTTATAGGGTAAATATAAGTGGAGAGGCCATTTGCCATCATGAATGAATACGAATGCATGCCACAATGGGTTTTCATTCTGGTTACGTGGATTTTACATTGAATAATAGGGAGAGACTCCGTTTCACGTGTTTGGATTTGTTGAATCCTCTCTCTTTTCACAGACACTTGTTTAGCTGGTGTCTTACATTGTCCCATTTCAGTTAAACTGACGGTGATTATGTTCATACCCTGGTCTGTAGGCGATGAAGGAATAACTGGGATCCAAAAGATTCAGCACGAGGAATATTATTAACGTCTTCATTTCTATTTCCTTCTGGTTCTCTACAAAGAAGAGATTTCGCATTAGCTGTGGGATTATGAATTTCGCTCAACTAGATTAACTCATTATATAGGTATATCCGCCGTTCTAATGAACGTCACCGTGGTGGGTCCAAATACTCGCTCTACATGTTCAATATAAAAGTTTTTTTTTTTTAGCAAACCGCACGAGAACAAAATCATTGGGAAATAGGTGCTGCACGACAAGCAACAGATAGCCACTAAGCATTCTCGATCCGAACTCGAAATTGCTTGACAGAGTAGATGCAGTGCTCCAGCAGGAAGCACTTGAACCTTCTCTTAAAAATTTTCGAGTTTAGACAGTCACTGAAGCAAGCAGAAACATAATTAAATAATTTGACACCGACAGATAACGGCGCTGTAGCAGTTGCTCTACATCTGTTAAACGGAGCAATGCATATCGCCATCCTTCACACACAAATGTTTATTATATACATATAGTAGTAACTCGACTATCTAAATAGTAGGACGAGACAAAATTCCATACTTCATAAAAAAAAAGGTCTACAAAAGTCAGTACTCCTAATACCCGCCAGACAGCGTATGACACGTTTCTAAGCCACAAACATAGTATGTGTGTCTCCACATGCGCCCCAAAAGATGATGTCATACGAAAACCTTGAGTGGATCTGGTCGTGATTAATACTGTTTTAAAAAAATGTATGGTAAAAAAATATTGCCATAACATATGAATGGCAATATGAAACATTGATTTCTTTTAATTTGGCCAAAACAGTCTTTCCAGCTAAGCTTGGCATCAATGTCGTGTTGTTAATCCAAAGGGTATGGGTATCTTGCACTTACCGGGGAAATTTTCTATGCGACACTTTACTGGGGAGTAGGTATCTGTTTTAGTAATCAAAAAACATTATTTTTTGTCCTATAGCCGAGTTTCCGATTCTCTTCCTCACGGTCAACCCAAGCCCTCGCTTCCTGTATCTTCCGCTTGCTAACTTTACCAGTTATTTTCTATGCGATCATGGTACAGGAAACGAGGCTTCGCCTACTTACATTTGTAAGAAGTTTAATGGAACTCTCCGTGACAATAGTTAAGCCAAAGAATTAGTAGACGTTTTACATTCCAGTTATACATTATCCATTCTTCTCTGGAGATTCGATGCTGGTGAGCTATATATGAGCTATGGGCTAATTAGATAAGTTGAAAACCATACAATGTGTTTTATAAAGGTTCATATGCAATTTATTGTCTGAAAACCATCGCCTTTGCTTCTTCTCTTAATAGAACGTTCGCTCTTTCTTGTATAATTCTATGGCTCGATCCTGATACCATTGTGCTAGTAAATTTGTAGAGAATAATTAATGAAATCAACTGTCATGTATGAATATAATAAAAAAAAATAGGTCCCAAAATCGAGTCTTGTGGAACGCCTTCATTTACCGGTAATAATGAGGATGAGAAATAGTGTAAGACACATACCTCACATTCGCATATTGCATTCGGTTTGACAGAAAAGACGCAAACCAACTAGCTGGTAAACCACGAATACCATAACTTGCGAGTATATCTGACAACATGTGGTGATCAACACAATCAAATTCACGTGTTAGAGCGCAGAAAGACCGAAGCGCGCAAGAGCGCGAAGAGCGCAGACCCATAACAACGTCGAAAATAAATGAGTTAACCGCAGATATCATGGAAAACCTTTGCCTCAAACCACGCTAACTGCCGGTTACTACATTGTTCTTAAGAAAATGGTTTTGTAAACGAGTCAGTACGGCATATTTAAATATTTTTAAAAATCCTGAATTTAAAGAAATGAGACGAGGTTTTTAACTAATTAGATCTTCAACCAACGTTTTCAGTTCGATCTTATCGCACAGATAACCTCTTTGTGCCCTAGCGACAGTGCATTATTTTTTCTTTCTACATGCACACAAAGCACTGGCAGACGACCAGCTCCTTTTTTACTTTCCTTTCTGAAATTCTGTGATAAATCACAGAAATAGGCACACCGTATTCGTCCTGGGCTGTCTGTATGTTCTATTTTTGTTTTTCACATCTTCGACTGCTTTAATTACATCGTTGACCGCATACATTGGGTTATTTCGTTTTCTACATAGTTTCTGACCATTGTTACTTCATCTATTAATCCTAATTAACTCCTACGAAGTGTTTACATTTATTCCAATACGATCAGTTTTGGGGTAAATGTAAACATATCGCCTGGCATGAGCCAACAGCATATTGGACGTAACCGCACTTTTGCACGAATTTATATCATTCCTTTTCATATTGAAAGTAGATACAGTGACCACTTACTTTTATTTTGCCTATATTCTGTATTCTAAACCAAAGTAATAAGGTTTATTTAACACTTTTTGAATTGTGTTTTCACTCACAAAACAATTAAAACATGTGAACCGTCGCGTCGCCAAACTAATGCAGTACGATAATATCGAAGACCTTGCATCAGTACTGCTAACCTAACTGTTCAAATATATAGTTTTAAATATTACTAGGTATGTTACGATTACCTCTAGTTTACATTTGCCCGCTTTACCTAAATAGCAAATTGTTGGAAATTTTTGTACGGGTACATTGAGTGCAACCGCGGTCTGTCACCGCGGAATATTAAGGTAGACTACTGTTGTCTAAAGAAAAGAGGTTTATTTCATTTATATACATAATGTATTAACATTAATTTTTACGGATGAACACCATTGCTAAAATTCCCACGATCGTCATAGATTCCTTCCGGTAGCGAAATCACATGAGTCCGACAAATAGAGAGCAAACCTCCTGTAAATAGAAAACATCCTGAGCATATCTAATCCCATCGAGGCCGCAGCTCGAATTAACTAAATTACAGGTCGATAGTGGTAAGCTAAACACAAGCAAAGTAAATCACCGCCGCCTCTATCTGTCTACCGCAATCTTGTTAGATCTCAAATGGCCATAGCTGGTATTCTTTGAAGCGCTAGCTGTAAAAACTAAAGGGTACTACACTAGAGTAACATCTCAGTTATGAGGGCACAGCTGAATATCCCACCCACGAGTAGCCTCAGGTGGCCTCCTGATTCCTGGCTAACGTGGAAGTGCAATGGATACTCTAATAACCAAAATAAACAATCACAATGATGATGTCACATTGATTAATTGACATGTCAGTAATGGCAACAGTAATATACATAACAACAATGTAATATTATGGGTAAATCATATTATCATCTACATATTTATTCAATCATGGCATCGTATTTATCAAGCACAACAACAATGTCAATAGTAATAAATATTCGTAATGGAAGGATACATTTAGTGGCAACTTATGTTAGCATTTATTCATCCAAACATGGCGTCATGTTTGTTCGGTAGCGATGGCGTCATATTTATCAAACAAAAATTAGAATATCAACAGCAGTAAAATATACGTAATGGAGCGATAAAATTAGGGGTAACTTATATTAGCATCTTTATATTCAATTGTGGCGTCATATTTATGAAACGAAAACAACAATATCAGCAGCGGTAAAATATACATAATAATAGTGAAATAAGATTACAGGCAAATTATACCAAAACAAAATGTAAAGCAACCAGATGAAATTAAAAGAAATGCTCAGTGACCAACTCACCTTCTATCACACATTATATAGTCACGCACCACATCTGTTGTTGATAACCGACTGCCGAATAGGGACAATTTCAGCCCACATCGCGTTTACCCTGTGTTCGTCGCTCGGGTGCCTCTCCGTCTTATCCCGTTGGAGCGAGTGAGATGTAACGGAACGGGTTTTCTTACCTGAAAACTTTTGGGGATGGTCAGCCCAAATTCATTGAAGCAAAACCAAGCCCCGTTTTACAGATAACCCCACCTGCTCTTTTGACCGACGAGCCACTGCTGGAAAACAATCTTTTTGTTCGGTAGCGATTGGTTTTAGAAGTTTTAGCCAAACATGTTTCCTAAGGGTGTTTTTCTCAGTGAGTCAAAGCAGGGCCGTAAGTTAGCCTAAAGATTGTCGACTTACCCACCTCGTCGGCTTTCCCTTTCCGAAATGACTTCCTCTCCAATTCTTTACTAGGGGTACAAACTGAACTTCTATTTTTTATGGCGAAATAATAGAGTGACTATTTTTTTGTAATTAAGTATATATTGAATGAATTGAGACAATAGAATTTAACTAAAAAGCTACAAATTAAATAAAATAATAAGTAAAAAAAAAGCCAAACACTATTATTTGGATGAAAATTTTAAAATTTTATAATGTTGTTTAACCTAAGCACTAGTAATTTTTACTTACAAATTTATCTATTAAGGGAGAGAGAGAGAGCGAACGAGGTTACGGTTTCTACTTATTTGCAGTGGTTAGTTTTAAGCAGAAATTTTGAACATCTTACCAACCGATGTGAGTAATTAAATCTTCCCGTAATCCAAAATATCTAAGGCACTAGAAGCTGCGCTTCTAGTTAGTGAAGAAGGTGGTACTTGAGGAAGGTGGTTACTTGAGGAAGGTGGTTTCTTGAAGTCGGTCCCCATTCGAGAGAAGTTGCCACTTTTACAATGTGCAATACGTTTTAAGTGCAGTTTTCTTTTGTTTTTACTTTTGGAACACCCTGTATAGTCGAAACTATGTTTAGGGTATGCAGCAATCTGCACAACTTTTGTCAAAAAGTTTCTTTTCCTAAAACTCAGTCTTTTTGAACACCGGTATATTTGAAAATATTTTTAGCTTATGCAGCATTCAATTCTATAACACTTTTATAGAAAAGATTTGTTCCCAAACGCAAAAATAGAGCTATAATGAAAAAAACCAATCTTCCTGAACACTCTGTAGATTTAAAAATATTTTTAGCTTATGCAGCATTCATTCTATAACACTTTGGTAGAAAAGATTTGTTCCCAAACGCAAAAATAGAGCTATAATGAAAAAAATCAATCTTCCTGAACACTCTGTAGATTTAAAAATATTTTTAGCTTATGCAGCATTAATTCTATAACACTTTTATAGAAAAGATTTGTTCCCAAACGCAAAATAGAGGTATAATGAAAAAATCCAATCTTCCTGAACACTCTGTAGATTTAAAAATATTTTTAGCTTATGCAGCATTCAATTCTATAACACTTTGGTAGAAAAGATTTGTTCCCAAACGCAAAAATAGAGCTGTAATGAGAAAAATCCAATCTTCCTGAACACTCAGTAAATTTAAAAATATTTTTAGCTTATGCAGCATTCAATTCTATAACACTTTGGTAGAAAACATTTGTTCCCAAACGCAAAAATAGAGCTATAATGAAAAAAATCCAATCTTCCTGAACACTCTGTAGATTTAAAAATACTTTTAGCTTATGCAGCATTCAATTCTATAACACTTTTGTAGAAAAGATTTGTTCCCAAACGCAAAAATAGAGCTATAATGAAAAAAATCCAATCTTCCTGAACACTCTGTAGATTTAAAAATATTTTTAGCTTATGCAGCATTCAATTCTATAACACTTTGGTAGAAAAGATTTGTTCCCAAACGCAAAAATAGAGCTATAATGAAAAAGTCCAATCTTCCTGAACACTCTGTAGATTTCAAAATATTTTTAGCTTATGCAGCATTCAAATTCTATAACACTTTTGTAGAAAAGATTTGTTCCAAAACGAAAAATAGAGCTATAATGAAAAAAATCCAATCTTCCTGAACACTCTGTAGATTTAAAATATTTTGGCTTATGCAGCATTCAATTCTATAACACTTTGGTAGAAAAGATTTGTTCCAAACGCAAAAATAGAGCTATAATGAAAAGTCCAATCTTCCTGAACACTCTGTAGATTTCAAAATATTTTTAGCTTATACAGCATTCAATTCTATAACACTTTTGTAGAAAAGATTTGTTCCCAAACGCAAAAAGAGAGCTATAATGAAAAAAAATCCAATCTTCTTGAACACTCTGTAGATTTAAAAATATTTTTAGCTTATGCAGCATTCAATTCTCTAACACTTTGGTAGAAAAGATTTGTTCCCAAACGCAAAAATAGAGCTATAATGAAAAATCCAATCTTCCTGAACACTCTGTAGATTTAAAAATATTTTTAGCTTATGCAGCATTAAATTCTATAACACTTTTATAGAAAAGATTTGTTCCCAAACGCAAAAATAGAGGTATAATGAAAAAATCCAATCTTCCTGAACACTCTGTAGATTTAAAAATATTTTTAGCTTATGCAGCATTCAATTCTATAACACTTTGGTAGAAAAGATTTGTTCCCAAACGCAAAAATAGAGCTGTAATGAGAAAAATCCAATCTTCCTGAACACTCAGTAAATTTAAAAATATTTTTAGCTTATGCAGCATTCAATTCTATAACACTTTGGTAGAAAGATTTGTTCCCAAACGCAAAATAGAGCTATATGAAAAAAATCCAATCTTCCTGAACACTCTGTAGATTTAAAAATATTTTTAGCTTATGCAGCATTCAATTCTATAACACTTTTGTAGAAAAGATTTGTTCCCAAACGCAAAAATAGAGCTATAATGAAAAAAATCCAATCTTCCTGAACACTCTGTAGATTTAAAAATATTTTTAGCTTATGCAGCATTCAATTCTATAACACTTTGGTAGAAAAGATTTGTTCCCAAACGCAAAAATAGAGCTATAATGAAAAAGTCCAATCTTCCTGAACACTCTGTAGATTTCAAAATATTTTTAGCTTATGCAGCATTCAATTCTATAACACTTTTGTAGAAAAGATTTGTTCCCAAACGCAAAAATAGAGCTATAATGAAAAAAATCCAATCTTCCTGAACACTCTGTAGATTTAAAAATATTTTGGCTTATGCAGCATTCAATTCTAAACACTTTGGTAGAAAAGATTTGTTCCAAACGCAAAAATAGAGCTATAATGAAAAAGTCCAATCTTCCTGAACACTCTGTAGATTTCAAAATATTTTTAGCTTATGCAGCATTCAATTCTATAACACTTTTGTAGAAAAGATTTGTTCCCAAACGCAAAAATAGAGCTATAATGAAAAAGTCCAATCTTCCTGAACACTCTGTAGATTTCAAAATATTTTTAGCTTATGCAGCATTCAATTCTATAACACTTTTGTAGAAAAGATTTGTTCCCAAACGCAAAAATAGAGCTATAATGAAAAAAATCCAATCTTCCTGAACACTCTGTAGATTTAAAAATATTTTTGGCTTATGCAGCATTCAATTCTATAACACTTTGGTAGAAAAGATTTGTTCCCAAACGCAAAAATAGAGGTATAATGAAAAAATCCAATCTTCCTGAACACTCTGTAGATTTCAAAATATTTTAGCTTATGCAGCATTCAATTTTATAACACTTTTGTAGAAAGATTTGTTCCAAACGCAAAAATAGAGCTATAATGAAAAAAATCCAATCTTCCTGAACACTCTGTAGATTTAAAAATATTTTTAGCTTATGCAGCATTCAATTCTATAACACTTTGGTAGAAAAGATTTGTTCCCAAACGCAAAAATAGAGCTATAATGAAAAAGTCCAATCTTCCTGAACACTCTGTAGATTTCAAAATATTTTTAGGTTATGCAGCATTCAATTCTATAACACTCTTGTAGAAAGATTTTTCCTATACGCAAAAAAGAGCTAGTGAAAAAACCCAGTCTTCCTGAACACCCGGTATGTTTGAAAATATTTTTAACTTATGCAGCATTCAATTCTATACACTTTTGTAGAAAAGATTTGTTCCTAAAGCAAAAATAGAGCTATAATGAAAAACCCAATCTTCCTGAACATCCGGTATATTAAAAATATGTTTAGGTTACGCAGCATTCAATTCTATAACACTTGTTTGGAAAGGTTATTTTCTTAAAGCAAAAATAAAGCTATAATCAAAGACTCAATCTTCGTGAACACCCTGTGTAGTGGAAAATATTGTTAACTTATGCAGCATTGAATTCTGTACAACTTTTGTACAAAATTTTTTTCCTAAAAGTAAAAATAGAGCTATAATGAAAAAACCCAGTCTTCCCGAACACCCGGTATATTTTAAAATAAGTTTAGGTTACACAGCATTAAATTCTATAAAACTTCTGCAGAAAAGACTTTTCGTAAAAGCAAAAATAGAGCTTTAATCAGAGAGCCAGTGTTCGGGAAACAGCTGTACTCAAATATATTTTTAGGTTATGCGGCATTAATTATAGAAAACTTTTGTAGATAAGACTTCTTTCCTGAAAGCAAAAATAGAGCTGTAATCAAATTCTATTCCCTTTCCCTATTCTCTTTTTCGTTATTGCGTTATCCTTGTCTATTTTCCCTATTTCCCTTTTATAATATCCAATAAGTTACAATTTTTAAAAAATAATTGACGATTTTCCCTATATTTCAATTTTCTTCCCATTTTATCCGTCATTTTATTTTTCCAAACAATATTATCAGCATCAAATGCAATGGTATGATACAATGTCATTAATATCTATTTATATTGTATTGTTCAAAAATGTAATTACGATGGCATACACACACACACACTTATGGTTAGACAATGAATTTGACATAAATCCCATTTAGAGCCATCTACGAACATTTAAACCTAAAGCTACTTAGATTGTTCTACAAAAAGTTCTTCATATCTCAAAATCTATTAAAGATAGATATAGGGAGTGCTAATACAAAATGATAGGGGATGATGTTTACCTCCCAATTTCGAATTAAAATACAGGGTGTTCTATTTAAGAAAATTGAGTTTTCTGCATTCGAAAATATGTCACTCAGTTTTGAACACTCTGTATATTAGAATGCGAAGTATGCGCACCATTTCGTAGAGCTATATCTGCATTCATAACATAGCAAATTTGGAGTCTCTATTTGCGGTATTAACCGAGATATTAATTTCTCAATGATGCAATGATTATGACTTAAAAAAAATGAAAAACTTAAATAACTCAAAAACGGCAACATGTAGCTATAGCAATAGCTAAGGAAGACTGTCATATTTATAACCGTAGAATCCAAAAATGTAAAGAAAATTATATCATTCTATTTAAAATAACAAAGTTGACGTCCACTTCCGGTCAACCGGAAGTGATATTTTGGTTAAAGTATTTTACATTTATAGTTTCAATCGAACAGATGATGGTGCCAAAATCTCAAATATAAGTAAATAGTAGAACATCATAAACTTTTAATGAACCACTTACGTGGAATGCCATGTATATAATATATGATTAATGCGATTGTATGAACAATTAAAAGATGGTATTTAATTTTAAAGAGATTGTTGAATCTATTTCAAATTATATGAGAATTCTAATAAATATTACTTGATCGTTAATAAATTGTACATATTTTTTAATGAAGGTTTTATTTTAATTTGATTTAATTGTGAATTTAATTTGTTTGATATCGGTATTAATGAAGTATTAGTTGGCAGCAATCTTATTGTTTTATAAAAAAAATTCTCGATATCGTTTCTATTTTTTTTTCCTCTTACTTCCAAACAATATTATCAGCAACAAATGCAACGATCCAAGCACCCACAAATGTGTGTAGCAAAATATTATTTTTTAAAATAATATTCCTCCATTTTAGTCGCGCCATCTTGTTTTTGATTCTATATTCGCAAATAGTGGTTCAAAAAAATCGCATAAGTCACGAACTTTAAAAAAAAAAATTGCGCTTCTATATTTCAAAATTCTCTCCCCCATATTGCGTCCGCCATTTTGTTTTTCCAAAAATTAATATCAGAATCAAATTTAGCGACCTCAAAAACGCTTGCGTACGAATATTTGTTGCAAAATGTCTCGTATATTTCAAAATTTTCTCTCCTATATTCAATCCGCCATTTTATTTTGCTTAAACCTATTGTCAGAATCGAATTCAGCAACCACAAAACCCATTCAAACATTTGTTAGAAAGTGAATCATGTTTTTGTATTTTTGGAAGCGTTTTTTCGGCATTTGGCACCATTGTGTGGTGCACCAAAATATTCCGAACATCAATGTACATAAAATAAATGTTTTTTTGTATATTTATTGGCTTCAATAATAAGCAATCATGTATTGTAACCGATAAAGCATAATTATAAAAAAGGTACGATAAAAAAAAACTTGCACCGTCCGCGATTCGAACCCGGCACCGTCGGTCGACGACGTGCGTTTGTCGTACACGGAACCCGCTGAGCTAAATGCATCTATACTTTTTGAAATTTAAGTCGAAAATATAAATTAAAGCATGGCAATGACTGACAGTTCAATTTATTTTACTTTATTTTAGATATTTTAGCTATGTTATGATTTACTATTGCGCGTGTGTGTTTCTTTCGTTGTACAATATGTTGGCCCTAACGCAACTGACGGATATCAGTATTTGTGATTTATGTCTTAATTAATCTAATAAGAATTCAATGAATGTCATTTTCTATACTACTTATACTAATAATGTATTCAAATTGCACTATCAATTATTTGGGTGAACGCACTTAAATACGTTATACGCGCATCGCGTACCGAACGCTATCCTTCTTCATCTTTGTCGTGACAACTGTCAATAATAGAATATTGTTTCGTTCGTTTGCAACATAATAGCTGTTTCTTATTGTCTTTGCAATTTGCATTTTCGTTTATATTGTACTTGAGTGATGTCGGTAAAGTGTTGTTTAAGGTCTATTCTGGATTAGTGTTAATTAGAAGGTTATCTTGTCGAATTTGGACTCTGATGCTTTCGCAGCTGCGCTTCATTGTTTACAGTTGTAGCGGAAATTTTACGTTGTGGGAATAGGAGAAACCGGCGTCTTCTTTTTTGAAGTTGATCGAAAAGTATTTTAGTGCAGGAATATTTGGAGCTTATTTAATACGAAATTCTTGGAACGCGTCACAACATGCATGATGTATTTGTAATGTAGCACCGCTTTATGCATTCTTTATGCTGTATATGTAAAAGTATAATAATATTCTGAATAAAACACCATTTTACTATACTTATTCTTTACTATATGTATAAAATATTCAACAATGCAAGTAATATAGGCATTTAGAAATTACCTAATTTCTCATTCAGCTGATCGCTTTACCTCATAATTATCACAGCGTTTCCACACATTTCTTCGGAGGGGGATCATAAACGCTCTATACTTATTGGGAGACGTTTTACGATAAACTTTTAACACATCTGAAGTTCTGCCCTCTACAGTAAGTGGTTTTTGATATAATAATTTACATGTAATAAGGTTGGTGAAAATAGCATCTAAATACCTGGATATATAAACAGGATAGATTATAAATGAGAGTGCAGCCAAAATATATACATCATAGTTGCTTCGAGTAAATGTTATCATACAATCGAAGGATGGAGGATAGTGAGCTGCTAATAAGAAATGAAGGACACCTCTCATTTTGGCAAGCGTAGGCACAAATACCATTTCCTGCCCATATGTTCATCGGTCAATTATCTGAGTCAAATATTTCTTCCAAGAAGCTGTTCGATGAACTTTAAGCACATCCTTAATGTAGTATATTTCGTGATGCTGTCATATTATATTGATATCTAGCTCTAAAAGGTAAAAAAGAAACGTCATA
Source organism: Protaetia brevitarsis (assembly GCA_004143645.1). Taxonomy (NCBI): domain Eukaryota; kingdom Metazoa; phylum Arthropoda; class Insecta; order Coleoptera; family Scarabaeidae; genus Protaetia; species Protaetia brevitarsis. The sequence continues at coordinate 961,377 of RXPK01000128.1, forward strand.
TTAGTTTCATCGGAAAGGATTTTTTGGTCATCGGACTACCCTCGACAACCCAAATGACATTTCTAGGGGTCGATTTATATATTATATTGTGTTACTGTTATAATATTCTTGTCATCATAGTTGTAGAAAGGTTGAAAAATATGAAATTTACCTCATTAAAAGATGCATATTAATTTTAATTTATCTTTGACAGGCCAGTCGAACATGACTCCATAAATCGAATCGTTCTGTAGAATGGGCATTTTTAGCATCAAAACGGTAATATCTGTCACGTAAATACCCATATCCACAATAATTTTGGCGGTAATGTATACTTTTCGTGCTAAATTAGCGCGTACGTTGACGCTTTTCGTGGTTGGATAGTTTGACATCTTACTTGATCCTGGCTCAATAATTTCGCTAAAAACTGTATAATTTAATCAGAAACACATCTGGCGTATATTACGAACCTTTTCAACCTCCAATAAACGTTAAAATATCTTAAATCGCTATTATTGTTGCCCCAAATAGCAGATTAGGTTATGAAATTAATACCATCGCAATGACAATATTTTTCCACATTTTTCCATATGCAAACGAATCATACAGGCTTCCAAACATCTCTCCGGTCACGTTTCGATTCGTTATGTGTCCCTTGCACGTCTATTTACGTCCGATATCGTCCCACAACATCGGAATCGTTTTGCCGTACGATTGACACGGACGCCCTGACACGAATTCGGTCAAATCAAAACATGCTTACTCGGAAAAACACACCTATATAAAATCGGGTCTTTTTGAGTAAAATTCGCGTCTCGACCCCATTTAGGGTCAAACCGTAAGATGAAGCATGTGAGACGTCTTTCCGACATTAACCCCACTCTCAAATATTATCTCAGCCTCGCAGCGAACATACGAAATTGCCCAACTTTGACAATGCCAAATCGATCGTAAGCCGCCATGTGACATTTCTCGGTCTTCAGCGACGTTCGCCGCGCTCGCACCCATCAAAATTTACATTTCTGCGAATTTTCTCCCCTTGACCTATTTTTAACAATTAATCGCGATACGCCTATTCCCGTGCCATCCCCGTTACCCGTTCGTCCGTCTATTATTTCCCTTTTAATCGTACGCCCGTCTGAAGCCTTAGTTAAGGAACTTTTTCACGCCAAATTTACACGCACGGAATAGGGCGACGCCTATGGAATAGCGCCCCCTCGCGCCGGCAAACGCAAGAGAGCCTTTTATTAATATTAACAAAACTTTACACAACACTCACAACAATTTTAAAGAAAAGGGGGTTTTCGAACGGTTTTAGCACAAAACAAAACACCTCGAGGAAAGCTTTTGCTTCCTGTTCTCGAATTTTCAAGCTTATTTTAATTTTATATATTTAAGAAGGGAAGTTTTATTTTTTTTTATTTTTAAGATATGGAAACGCCCGGTAACGAAAGGGTAACGCGTGCTTTTCTGTAGCTGAATCGGGGTCCGCGAACTAATTAATTCAAAACAGCAATGTAAAGAATTTTTATAAACTTTAGTTGTGACGTCATCCCGCACCGATTACTAGTTCCGCTTCTCCTTACAAGAGGGCGCAAGGATGATAGTTGGCGTTATTTTTTTGAAATCAAACGCCCTTCTGGAGAGTAACGTGGAATTCGCTGGTCAGCAATTGTAACATACAATAAACAAAGAAAGTAGATAAAATTTAAAATGATACCGTATTATCTTAATTACGCCAGACTTTAAACAAAATAGACTGTTATTTCCTGTGAAAACAACTCCATTTTCTCCAGTTTCTGCGTCTGTATCGTCAGATACTGCAACAAATCTCGAGTTGGTTAGCGCAGGCATTCCGACTTAAAGCGTCAACATGCTTCATGCGATTCCCTGGTATTTGACGTCGAACGTGAATTCCTGTAACCGCAACCACCAGCGAGCAATTCTGGGGATGATTTGTTTCTTCGTGCTTGTTGCCTTGAGTGTATTGCAGTCGGTAATGACAGAAAAATGAATACGCTCTCCACCACCGTTAAAGTCTCCAATTCGTACGAATGGTACTTTTGCTCTAGATCTGTTGTCTGGCGACTGTGGAAGAACACGGGGTGTAGTCGTTCTTCTTGCATTTGCATAAGAATTCCTGCTAAGCCCATTGAACTGGCGTCAGTATGAACTTCTGCAACGACCTTCGGATTATATAATGCCAGGACTGGTCGACTCGTCAAAGAAAGTCTTCAGGCGTTGAAACGCTGTTTCTTCTACTTCACTCCACCTCCAGGCAACTATCCTCTTCATCAGATTTGTCATTGGTCTGGAAATATGAGCACAGTCCTTAACAAAGTGCCTGAAGTAGCCTGTAGTCCTGTAAGAACTGGCGAACCTAATGGACGTTTGTTGGAGTCGGAAACGCTTCAACTGCCTTGGTCTTGTCTTTCCCGGGCTTGACCGACCCATTTTCAATATCGAATCCAAGGAAGGTGATGCTTGTCATTAAAAAGGAACATTTCTTTAAGTTCAGGGTCAAACCTTCCTGACGAAGTATGTCCAGCAATTTCTGTAGATTGTTCAGGGATTCTTCTACAGTGGGCGCATTTAGAAGGACATCGTCTAAATATACGGCGGCATAATCTTGCGCAGGTCTCAACACTCTGTTCATGAATCGTTGAAAAATTCGAGGAGCTTTGGTAAAATCAAAAGGCACTCTATTATATTCGTATTGACCTCCGGGAGTTACGAACGAAGTGTATTTCTTAGATTCCTCGGTGAGGGGTATTTGGTGGTAGCCACTTTTCATGTCTAGGCTAGTAAAGTAAACGCCTCCCTGAAGTCTGTCAATTTGATCGTCTACTCTGGGTAGCGGATGGTTGTCTTTGATAGTCATCTTATTGAGTTTGCGATAGTCAATGCACATTCTCTCCTCGCCATTTTTCCTCTTTACCAATAGGACGAGAGAACAGTAGTTGGAATCTGACTCACGGATCATGTCATTAGCTAGCAATTCCTCGATAATCCCTCTAACTTGATTTTGCTCGAACCCTGACATTCGGTATGGCCTATAAGTGAATAGTGTGTCATCAATCAGCTGGAGCTCCATTTGCGTTGTAGATGCACACCCGAGTTCTTCCATGGACTGGGCGAAGCAGTCTCGGTATTCGATCAGTAGATCGAATAGTCGACTTTCCTCTTCTTGCGTCACTGGACCCACACAAATGTCTCCACGTGGAAGATCCATAGCCGAGGTTTCTGTGACATGGAGAATTTTGTCGCTGGAATCTTCCTCTTTACAAGGCCATGCTCTGGCAAACACCTGGTTCTTTTTAAATGTGAGGTCGCTGTCCGATAGGTTAATACAAGGGATCGGTAAAGAGGTGCCTTGCTGAAGCCGAAGAACGGTCCTTGGTATACAATATTCTCCTCCTTCGATATGCCTAAACGAAGCCTCAATCAAGATGTCGCCTTCATAATCGGAATTGGCCAAGGCGACATAGATGTGTTCCAGATGATTTAACGGCACCATTCCATTCCTTTTCTTATAGTTTTGAATACAATTTTCTTCGGATTTGGTTCAAAATCTGGGGAGGAGATGTCTGGTTGTCGACTTAGAAAGTTCAATGATTGATCGCCTTTGTAGAATTTGTAATTATCATTGATGGACGTTGACTCGGCTAGTCAACTCACGTTCTCGCTGGATCTCTTTCGAAAACAGGTATTGACTGTATGACCAGAGCGGTTACAGCAAGTACATTGCTTTTCGATGTTTTTCTTGCAGTCTCTAGCCCTATGCCCTGGCTGTCCGCAAGCGAAACAGTTGTTTAACTGAGCTTCGGATTTGTGAATCGAAAAATTATCTGTTTTGGGTCTATGTGGTTCAGTTCGATTGGATGACCTTTGCCGAAATTTCCGTTGACATTTGTGTTTCTGGAAGTTTTTCAGCTCTGAATAGCGATGCATAGAACGGGAGAATCCTGGCGTATCATTTAAGATTGAAAAATATTGGAAAAGAGATTCCGGGGATTGATGATTGCCCGCTTTGGCACCTGTTTTGACAATGTTGTCATCAATGCTTCCAATCAAACAAGAGACAGCGTTAGTTCCTGATATCTTGCAGTTGTTTAGTAGAGTCATTTTCTCGTAAAAATATTTCGAATAGCTCTCTTCGCTACGTTTGCTTCGTTGCATCATTGTTTTTAGATTCTCAAAGAAGTCTCGTCTTGGAGGGGAATGCCGTCATTAACTTCACTTGCCATTGTGACCATGTGTGCTTCAAGGTTGGTAAACCCCTGTACCACACCTTAGCAAGACCTTCCAGTTTTGATAACGCGAAATAGATCGTGGCATCTTATGACCATTTGAACACTTTTTTGAGTTCATCTACTTTTCGACAACAGGCTTGTGCAGTCTGCTCCTTTGCTTCAGGATCAAAAACTGGAACCACTTCACCTTTGCAAGCAAAACTGCTGGAATGTGTGCGCAAGGAAGCTGGCGAGAACTTCACTTAAACTATCGCGGGACTTGGAATGTCTGGGAGAGCGAGAACAATCTAAAGCTGTCGTCGTGAAGAATGTCGGTCACGTCCTGAAGCGGTTTTTCGTAGTCTCGATCGACGGTTCTATTGTTGGATCTCTTTTTGTCATAACGCTAAACAAAAACCCTAGTTTCCAAGCGGCATCAAAGCAAGATAAGAACAAGAGGCAGAAATGGCAAAAAAAGGGACGCGTGAATATCCTGTATACCACTTCTAACGTTGTTGTCTAAAGAAAAGAGGTTTATTTCATTTATATACATCGATACAGGTTTAGTATTAACATTAATTTACTGATGAACACCACTGCCAAAATTCCCACGATCGTCATATATTCCTTCCGGTAGCGAAATCCCATGAGTCCGACAAATAGAGAGGAAACCTCCTGTAAATAGAAAACACCCTGAGCATATCTAATCTCATTGTGGCCGCAGCTCTAATTAACTTTATTATTACAGGTCGATAGTGTAAGCTAGACACAAGCAAAGTAAATCACCGCCGCCTCTATCTGTATACCGCAATCCTCTCAGATCTCAAAGCAATAGTGTATTCTTTGAATCACTAGCTGTAAAACTAAAGGGTACTACATTAGAGTAACATCTCAATTATGGGGCACAGCTGAATATCCCACCACGCCTAGCCTCAGATGGCCTCCTGATTCTGGGCTAACGTGGAAAGTGCAATGGCTACTCACTCCAATATCAATACAAACAAGTGGTTATCATGGAGAACAGCTGAATATACCACACCACGACTAGCCTCGGGTGGCCTCCTGATCCTGGCTAACGTGGAAGTGCAGTGGATACTCACTCCAAAAACCAATACAAAACAGTGGTTATCATGGAGAAACAGCTGAATATTCCCACCACGACTAGCCTCGGGTGGCCTCTCGATTCCTGGCTAAAACTTGGAAGTGCAAGGGATACCCACTCCAAGAACCAATACAAACAATGGGTTATGGGGGCACAGCTGAATATCACCACCACGACTAGCCTCAGGTGGCCTCCTGATTCCTGGCTAACGTGAAGTGTAATGGATACTCACTCCAATAACCAATACAAACAAAAGTGCTTATCATGGGGCGCAGCTGAATATCCACCCACGACTAGCGTCGGGTGGCCTCCCGATTCCTGGCTAACGTGGAAGTGCAATGGATATCCACTCCAATAACCAAAATAAACAATCACAATGATAGACGTCACATTGAATTAAATCAACATATCAGTAATGGCAACAATAGATTCCTAACTATACATAACAGCAATGTAACATTATGTAAGTCATATTTATCACCTACATATTTAATTCAATCATGGCGTCGTATTTATTAAGCACAACAACAATGTCAACAGAAGTAAAATATTCGTAATGGAAGGATGCATTTAGTAGCAACTTGTTAGCAATTTATTTCATTCAAACATGGCGTCATATTTATCAAACAAAAATTAGAATAACAGCATAAAATAATACGTAATGAGCGATAATTGAGGTAACTTATTAGCATCTTTATATTCAATTGGGGCGTCATATTTATGAAACGAAAACAAAATATACAGTGGTAAAATACATAATAATAGTGAAATAAATACAGGCAAATTATAACCAAAAAGAATGTAAGAATCAGATGAAATTAAACAAATGCTTGTGACCAACTCACTTCTATCCAGACACAATATAGTCACGCTCCACGTATGTTGTTAATAACCGACTGCGAACAGGGACAATTTCAGCCCACAACGCAAGTGACCCTGTGGTCCGTCGCTCGAGTGCCTCTCGTCTTATCCGTTGGAGCGAGTGAGAACTTAACCCTGGCCACTTGGACAGGTAGACGTTTCACAAACGTTTGTCTAGTGTTGATTGACTCACAAATTCTTGTAAAAGGCCATTTAAAAAACGTGACAAAAGGAAGATCTTAACATTATATATTAAAACTAAAAGGAAAAAAATTAAAAAGTATGTATCTAATTACGGTAATGAGATTTGATCATATGGGTAATGTTGGTCATTCGGTCAATGAATTACAGGTACAGAGTACTTGTTGTTTTTTTTTTTCAATGTTGATACAATACACATACGTGTTCCACAAACTAGTACACAAACGCGGCTGTCATATAAGGTTGGTAATCAATAACTGTGATACAGGACACGACACGATACAGTTAGAAGATAAGTTGTCATCGTAATCATTTGTCATTCTGTATATTGTTTATCAATTATTAAAAAAGTTATTTATTAATACCATCTAGTATTAAAGTCAAAGTGAGTCAAGACACATAATTACAGCGGCAATTAAATTCTTTTTACAAAACGCAATAAACCTATTTTGTGCATTAGCAATTGTTTATTTTTTTTAACAATGCTAATAGATACATGGCTAACGTTTTAGTTTAGTTAGTCTTGAAATACATAAAGGGGAACGCTCCATAACCCTACACTTATCATTCGATTTCTGCAATTTCTCACACCCGGTCTCGCACAATTTGTTGAATCACTATAAATAACATTTTTATTAGGATGTCTGTGATGTGGAAACCGTTCACGATATTCATTAGCAGCAGCTGTAGATTCCATTACAATAATCATAAACAAACACCAT